>VXBW01007109.1:622223-649843 GCA_013400375.1 Thinocorus orbignyianus
TAGAATTTGTCTCATCATCTATATTCTGTCTCATCTTCATCTGTCTGTCTTTTAGCTACACAAACACATCTTAAACATCTGAGTCTAATAATGGATTAATAGAAGTGTCACATAGCAACTGCTGCTAAAAGTTCTTGTACCTTCGCTGTAGTCTCAGGGCTGTTACTTATTCACTCAGTCATCCACAGTCAGGGTCTTTAAGATTTCTAGTGTCTCACCTTTTTCAATGATAAATAGATTTCCTTCTGGAGAGTGATTTTCAGACTCAGATTGTCAGGATTTTTACTGTTTTTTTCAGAGCAAGGCAAAAGTGACACCTCAGAAGGCTTTTCTGAAACGAAGAGAAGGTATGGTAAGGCTCAAAAGCACTAAACAGAAGCCTTTGAAAGAAGACAGCAGGCACTCCAGAAGAGCTGGTTTGGACTGCTGGGGTAATTTCTCCCAGCCTGGTCAAGTGGATGCAGGTATACTGCAGCCAGGGGAATGCTCTCAATTAAATATGCTGGTCAGTACACATGAGAAAAAAGCAGACTGTTCTTTAGCTGAGCTGGAGATAAAGGCTCAGACTGACTGTGAAGCAAAGGTACTTGAGCAAATTGCAGAAGAGAAAGTGATGGGCAGAAATGAAGATGCAAAGGAAAATCCTATGGACTCATCACAGAGAAGGCGGCCTGAAATCCTTCAACCATGTTCTGAAACATTAACAGAAATGAATATACAGGTAGGTGAGGAAAAGGAAACTCATCATATGGATTCTCTAGAGAAAGCAGGCAGAACTGTTGGAAGACTTGTGGAGGGTACCATGCAAAAGGACCTAGGCAGGGTGGATCAGCCTCTGAAGGATCATCTCACAGAGGGAGCAAAAAATGTGGAAGAAGTCCTGCAAAAGTACTCTCCAGTTCAGGATTTAGAAATAGATCGCACCAAGGAGGCAGAGTGGAGTACAGGCCCTGCATTCACACAGGGTCAGAAGTGGGTTCAGATTCACCCACAGGAACTTGTTTTGGGAAGCCAGAGCTCAGAAAGCAAAAGACAAATCTATACTGGGTTTAAGACGGTCAATGATAAGATAGTAAGAATTACCCATAGCTCACCTGAGGCTGTGGAAAAGGGAAACTCATCCTCAGCCTTGCAGAAGGAGTGGCAAAGGAAGGGGACAGCTGCCTTGATGTGGCATGTTGCATCTTCATCCTGTGAGTCAAGCTGCTTATCCTCCAGCAGTGATGATGACCCCAAATCACACGATGCTCAGTACGCTTCCCAGCATGGGCCTCAGGGAGCAGATCATACTGACAGACATTTGGATCTCTCTGATGGTGATTATGCTAGTGATGAGCCCAGTGGAACTGAAAAAATGTCTATTAAAACATACAGCCGATCACCCCCAAGGAAACAAGATACTCAAGTGATCTCAAGACAGTGTCCCTCCTGCAGCACAAGCAGCAGTGACTCCAGTATTGGAGGTGTCAGGCTGAAAGGGAACAAGGTTCACTCTTCTCTTCAGCAGTCCCCATTTCATCTCACAAGATTGAAAAGGAGAGAGCATGAGCCTAAATCAAAGAATGAGAATAGGACCAGGGATGTTAAAAGCCTAGATTTGCCATCCTCAACAGTGACTGGTGAGATTCCTGCTTTCAAGATTAAAGGAACCACTGCAGTGGAAGAACCACAGAACAAAGTGTTTACAGACACATTAGGTAAGAGGTATCAGAGTTTTGATTAACATTTATTTACCATATGGGAAGAAATTTCTTGGATTAATGGCTCATTCTGTGTGTGCTCCCCAGGTATATGCCCACCTCAGTCAACATTTCTCAGTCCTAAACTGGGAAAGAAAAAGAAAAAAAAAGGAAGAGGGGAGAGATATATCTGCAAGCCCCTTGTTATTCTTCCTAAGTCTGTTACTTGAGGTGCACTTTGAGGGTGCAGACTTTTGACCCCATGAGACTGGTAAGAGCTTCAGTGAGTCCCTGGAGCCAGAGCTAGAGTTCCCTGTAGTTCAGGTACGTTCCTCCCACTGCCTCCTTGTCAGACAGGGTCAGTGGGAGGAACATACCTAACATCTTCACATTTTCTATTTACCTTCCTCAGAAATTCTATGACTTTATAAAAGGTGGGCAAAATAATATTTCAAGTTTGTATGTTTTGTCCCTAAGACACATGAGTGGAAAATGATGATTTCCTGACAACATTTTCACTCAGTTTGTCCTGAATGCGGTTCTACAGTCAACCAATCTTTCTAGCCTTTTGGTTCAATGATCTTACTTCCGGCAATGAAATGATATCCTGCTTGAGCAGGTTTTAGTCCTTTTTATTAAATAGGTTCTTGGCTTTTATTCTCTCATAGTTTCCACTGAAGGACTTCCTCCGCATCAACTCCACATTCCAAACCCATTGGCTGTCTTTGTGTAGGATCAGTCAAAATCAGTTGTCTTACCTGCAGTAATCGCAGGGGCAGAAATATTAACTTCTGATGGCTCTAAATTGCTCTGTCACAACTTGCTAAGCACACTCTACTACATGTCAGGCTGCTGTTAAATAAAGGTTCCTGAGGCATTTCAAAATAAGTGTGATGTGGCATTTACAACCATTCCTGAAAAGGAATTCAGTTACTGACACTGATATATCCCCAGATCCTTTTCACTTATTACGATTTGTAGGGCTTGGATCGCCCTACGAAGAATTGTGCTGGGAATGGAATACTTGCATAATTAGACAAAGATAAATTAATTCTGTTTGATAGATTAAGCAATAAAGCTTACTGCATTTATGCAGTCTGGGGTTTTAAATACTGAGAGAGGGTTCATAAATATGCACAAAGTTCTGTGTACTAACACAGATGTCTTTATAGAAGAAACCCAGAATGTTCTTACCAGAGGATTAGAGACCGATGTATATCACAGAGACACCCCTTCACTGACTAGAGTCAAAGAAGGACCAGAGAAAGCAATACATTTTCGCAGGTAAGTCTGTATAGACCAGAGACTGATTTGTGTGTACAGTAAGGCCAATATTTCCTTTAAGATGCTTAAAATCAGGCTGCTAAATTCATACTTATTAGAGAGCCTCTTTTCAACTGTATCTGTGTTTCTCAGAACTGAAACACTTATTTAGCTGTCTCAATAAAAAGTAAAGTGCCAAGCTGAAGGGAGTTAACTCTGAAAATACTGGTGCAGTTTAGGTCTTAAAGCTGAGTAATTCAAGTGCTTTTTACAATTTGCTGAACATCTTCAGATTACACTGAAATGAGTAAGAACTCGGGATAATTTATTTTATGGGATCAGGCCTCTGATGGAGTAAAGGATAAACTTCTCATATCATATTCACATCAGGGTAGCCCATATTTCCAAAGTGAACAAAAAGTATATAGCATGTCAATGCCCACAGCGCTGTTATTTCACTATTATCACTGGTGTCCCAGATGTGAGTACTTGTGGGATTTGGCAGTTCGTAAAACTACTAACGAAACGAGGTGCTGCTTTTACTTTTACTGGTGTTAAGTTTTGGCTGTGGAGGAATGCATTGGTGCAGAATTACTGCAGTGCAGTCTCTGCCAGAACTGCATTCTCTGCTTGCTGACACTGCTGCCTCCCAGATGACATGGCTTTGTTTTTTTCGTAATACTGCAGGTTTTTAAGAGCTTTGGGTGGACTTATTAATGTCATTAGCCATAGTAGACGCTACCATTTTTACACAGATGTTTATCCAAAAATACGTGCCTACTATAATACATGCATCTTATCACTCACTTTTTGTAACTTATGAGCTAAAAACAGTTGCAAAAGGCAGCTTCTGCTTTTCAGCTGCATTGACCCTGCACTGGTTTATGCAATCTCAGAATCTGCTTCGTATTTTTAAACCAGAAAGCCTATTAGCAACACAAGATTACCACTACACTGAGAGCATTTCACTTGTGCCATGTTGTCAACTTATGCTCGTGGGAAGCAATGAAAATCCTTTTGAGAGCAACACGACATGCTGGGACCTGCCCAATCTACCCATTCTTTCATTTCCAAGCACTTTGTTTTTAGACATTTGCAGGCACAAATAATGTAGGCAAGAGAGTGAAAACAGTCGGGATGTAGTGTGTCGTGTGTACCTGGTGCCTACCGGAGCCTGGAGACTACTCAAGGCAGCAGCCTCTGGCTCCACCCCTGAAACACTGAGATAGTTACTCTTGACATCAGTCAGAAGATTCAGCCATGGTAACTTCCTTGTTCCTTCAACAAGGACAACTTTTTTGCCATTTTTAATACATAATTTCCTTCTGGTATGGAATCAGCACTCTTTCTGAACCAACAGCATTGGCAAGCAGGTTTGTTTTTTCTCCATCTGTATTCTGCTAGAATGTTTTTTCTTGGAAAAGAAGACGTTTGCTTCATGTATGTTTTTCCCTCACAGCTAGTCTTTTGCAATGTACCTCATGCAGAGGTACGTCTGGGACTCCTGCAAGAATTTCAGTTAGCCTAAAATACTTAGCCTTTTTCATCTGTATTTTATATCTGTGATGTGCACCTAGCTCCTATTTGCAACATATAGCTAAGGTATGAGCTGGTTATCTGAGGCTCCAAAGAACTATTGTGTGTGCTCCTGGCATCCTTGGTTATTACATTTCCTCAGGCCAGGGTTTGTTTTCTAGCCCTGAGGCAAAGAAGCAGAGCATAACACCTCCAATGAATAACCTGTTTCACATTGTTGACCAGAGGGGCTGCATCTGAATTGTCTGCTGGATTGTCTGTGTTCCCTGCCTTGTGCTAACCTCCAAACCTTGCCCAGCATCACCTAACACTGAACTGGATGGCTGATGCCAAGACCAGAAGTCCTGCTAGCAATATGGCACTCTGGGCAATGGCACACTTGAGTTCATGCTCCAGCTCTGATTAGTTTATTTGTACAGATGGAACTCTTGTGCAATTCTGAAGAGGCTGATATCAGCTGAGTTGCTGGAAGGAGTAGCTACCTGGATTTTATTTTAAAGGGTGCAAGAAACTCAAGACAGAACTGTTCAGTCTTCAGTGGAAGTTGTTATATATAGATCTTACATCTTGCTTCTGTTCTAGTATATTTTATTTCAGGGCAACTGGTCTGGATATGGAGCAGTGGTAAGCTGGACATAATCAAGCAGGGGCTATATTTGCTAATCTAACTGTATTAATGTGAGGAGAATTGCTACTTCTATTGACTACTGATGAGACTTTTTTAAGCATGCCTTTAACCAGAATATTAGATAGGCTTATTTAGGATAGAAACAACGAAAAATTAAAAATTAGGCAATTAATTGTAAAGAACAGCAGGATAAGGGGGAGTTTATTTATCTCTTAATGTCTTTGAGAACTTTCATATTTTGCTACTGAAGTTCTAAACTCCATTACTAAGAGGAAAACATGAGGTCATGGCTGCCTCCTGTAGCTCTTGCTGCTTTTTGAGTAATAGTGGTGACAAGATGGTGGCTGAAGGTCATGAAGTGAGCTGAAACAGAAAGCTAACAAGTAATTTAAATCATACTAAAGTGAACTAAGCAGCTGGATTACAGTCATACAAATATACTCCATTTGAGGATATGCCAAGTTTGATATGCTTTTTCTCCAGCTGCATTTTTAAGTGTACTTCCACGCCGCTCATGCCTTGAGACATTGAGTTCAAAGGCAAAATGTCTCTTAGGTGCTGAGCTCCCACTTTTAACTCTTGGAGTATCCCCTCTCATCCAGGTCCATGGCTGTTCTCATTTGTAGGAACGACTGGGCTGCCTTGCATGATGAGTGCTTCATAGGTGCAATGCAAGGGAACAAGATGTGCCTTCTGCAGATCTGCCCTAGTTTAGCTAACTCTGTGAGCAGAAAATGTGTTTAAAAGCTTCTAAGTTCATGGTCATTATGCTGGCAGACTATTTCAACAAGAATTGTTCCATCTACCCAATAGCATAAATTTTGCAGCTGAACTACGCTTGAATGTTCCCAGTGATGAAGGAGCTCAATTTTGACACGTTGTTGCCACTCCCAGGAGTATCTGCATATATGGAACATGCCCAAGCCCTGCAAAAATCATGCCCAAAGAAGGCACATCTAAAGACAGTCCTTTGTAATAATCACTATGCCAAATTCATACACTTTGTTTGCCTTCTGAACAGAAAACAAATGGACCAACTCAAGACTGTCAGGAGCCAGGAACTGACTCACCCTTTGGAATACAATAGAGACCAAATTCACCCACTGCAGAAAGAAAAAAATGCCCATAGCAAGTTCAAAGGAACAGCTAGAGTCACTGGAGAAAATGCAAAATCAGAAGAAATACAAGTAAGCTGCCTTCTGTAGACTAAATATGCGGTTCTCAGCCTCCTTTCATGAAGACATCTTATGGTAGTACATAAATACTTCCATTTGCCACATTCTACTTCTTGAGGACAGTTGTGTGTACAGTGAAGATTTTTTCATGTTAATAGGACATTGCTTTGGTTTGTGTTTTAAATGTACATCCCATTTTCTTTATATAAGAAAAAACTGAAGTTATGCTTTCTGTTTTGTAAGGAAGGGTAGGAGGTCCCCATGTTCCTTGCACTTCCTTTTACTGGTTTTACCAGATCTGAACTGGCTTTTGAAAAATTTCCAGCTCCTGCCATACACCTTTTTGATATAAAGAGCCATTGTGCCAATGGCACAGTTACTTACCATCATTCTTTATTCTCATCCCTGAGCTGGGAGTTTGTTGTTTTGTTTTGTTTTTTCTTTAAATTACCCTTACCTTTGGCTTTGAGGTAACTGGATGATATCTAGCTGTGTATCTAACAGCCCAACCTGCCTAATAACATCCCTGAGTCACTTAGTGTGGTTTGTTCTAAGTTCCTTTAGGGGATTCTGTCTGTTTGAATTCTCTATTTCAGCCTGCTTAATGACAAAGCAGCCTTTGAATATCTGTGGTTATTATCCCTATTAGAAATAGCTAGGCATAATGTGACTTTAAGTAATTTTCTAGAAGAGTCACTGCTAAAGAGAAGAAATGTGAGACAGTGACAAAGGAAATGGGGGGCAGCTAAAAGATATATTTTTATAAGATGAAAGTGTAGGCAATGCTAATGCTTAAAAATGTCTGGAACAATGTTCTGCTGCAAAAGAACATCTAAGCCAAACATATATTTGACAGCAAACTAACAATTTCAATTTTTTTGGCCAGAAAAATTTCAGAACAAATGAGAATGGCAAGACAGTACTTTGTTCAAACTTTCTATACTTTTCATTAATACAATTTTGAAATGCATATTTTTGTTTCTCTGATCATGATCCATATTTCTTTAGAGGTAACATTTTCAATAGGAAATTATTAACTGTTTCAGTGAGGTAATTTTAATGTTTTAATATTTTGAACAAAAATTTTGTTAACATCTTCTCTCCATAATATTTTGAAACATCAGCTTTATTTCCACCTGGGATTAAAAAAAAAAAAAAAAAATAGTTGGAATTTCTGCCAGGGAAACATTGTGTTTCCTGACTAGGTCTAGCCCTACAGACAAAGTTTTGTAGAATTTGAATCTTTTGTTCCCTTCTGATAACACAGTGAGTGCAGGTTCATAAAGTTAGTTTTCCACAAAACAATTACAAAACACTTTCTGAAAGGAAGGAGGAGGGAGTAGGGAAAAATAATGGAAATTCATGTATATGGAAAAATCCTCTCCAAAATGCACTGCATTTCACTTCTTTCATTTTTCAGAACTCAGTTGAAAATTATGTCTTTGCGTTCCTCTACTTTTGTAACTAATCACATACACTTGTCACTACTTGAAGATCTGATGAACTGACATTTTTGCCATTAAAATATACCTTGTATCCTTGCTTTTTTTTAAACATCCACATTTAATGATGGATTTAATGTCTGCATGACTAGTTTGTATTTCTTAATTTTCATTTACAGAGCAAGTACTTTTCTCTGCTCATTTTGTAACAATTGGTTTGTTTTAAATCCAGGAGTTTGCAGGGTCGTGAGTTTTTTTGGTTGGTTGGTTGGTTTGGTGGTTTTTTTAAGAAATCATTTCAAATGTGTTCTTTTTATATTGAAGAACTTTATACTGTAGATCTTTAAGCAGAACAAAAGACTCCATGCTTCCTTCTGAGCGTGTAAGGTGGGCATGCCTAGTCCGGAGCAGGCAATGACATGGTACACTTTTTTTCTACTGATAGATATTAAAAGAGCAGATTGCGAGCCTGCAGGAGATGTTCAAGAGAAATGAGTCCTGCTGGAATGCTGCCTATGGCAAGCTGAGAGACCAGGTTGAGATGCTGACCAGACAGAACGTGGAGCTTCGAGATGAGCTCAGAGTTTCAGAACATCAGAGATGGAAAGCAGAAAAAAACCCCAAAGCTGTGAATTTCATGGACAGAAAATCAGAGACCCCGGTACTGGAAGATATTATCTGTTTAATAGTGTCTGAAAAGTTCAGGTGTAGTTTTTCTTTGGAGCTATCATGTGTGAATGCTTTTCCTCCACTCCTGCCATTTGTAGCCTGAAGGGGGGGAAATCAGCTCTGTAGTAACCCATGTTAAAATACACTCTTTGTGTGGTCCTCTTCTACTTATTTGTTATCCATGAGGTAGGTACCTTGGCAAGGTGATTCAGCCAACCAATCTTAGGTAGACGTCTCCCTCCACTAACTAGGGAAAGAGTCTAGATAACTAATTTACATTCAGTGCCTAAATTAGACAACTAAACTCTCCCAGAATTAATTCTAGTATTTATGTGTATAACACCATCTACCTTTTTAATAGAACAGTTCTTCAGCCAGGTTCAGATTGCTTTCTGGCAGGAAATATAGTGAGAACTTTTACTAAATCTTATTTCAGTTCTTATTTTGTGCTATAAACTTTCTGGGAAGAAAGCACTGTCACTGACCTGCCTTACAAAGGCACAAGTTGGACTCTTGAGTGGGAGTTACACTGGGGTGGAGCAGTAAAGACAATCAGGGTGGAAAATACAGCTGGCTAGTGTAAATGTCTCTGTTGATCTCCTGAAATTAGAGAGGTTTAATCATAGATTAACAGATTCTATTACACTTTCTCATTCAGTATCCCATTCTTTTAAATACTTGTAGAGTTAGTTGCTATCTTACTATATAGATGAGTAACTTCTTGGTGAAATTTAAATGGTTCAGACTAGAATTTAAATCACAGAAGTCTGGTTTGAGTGGATCATTTTGTCCCCCTGCATATTCAAAGGAGAAAAATATGCACCTTTAAAGAGGGATCAGTTTTATCCCGTATGCATCAAGGTGACTAGAACAGATAACTATCTTATAGATGGTGAAGCTGAGTGAGATGAAATTCTACTTTTCCACAGAGTGTCTGAACCTAGGAGAAAATAAAATTGAACCATTTACTCCTATGTATTTCCCTAATTTGCAAATCTAATATCTATTAATGTACCTTTAAAAGATGTTAGAACCACCTATTAACCTGTCCTCTGCTTTATAGAGTGAAGAAGTTTTGGTCTCTCTTTTTATTTGATTTTAATGTACTTGTTAATGAGATTTTTCACCTAACACTATTAAGTTCTACTGAAAATGTCATTTCAAGTTACATTTCACTATATTTTTAATTTCCTCAAACCTACCTGTTCATATGACTCATCCTTTTACAGATTGTGAAGGTCAGGAAAAACAAGATTAGTGTCACATGTACAGAATGAAAAAATATTAGAATTCCAATAAGCAAGGATAAGACAAAGCTAATGGGCTCCTGTTGTAGGCCAGCTTTCTGTATTATTTCTACTGCTTTGGGGCATTTGGTGATGTAGATCTTTCAAGCCACTGAAGATTTTTGTTATGTGAGAGTAATAGTAGGATGCTGTATAGAAGATGATAGGATACCATATACAAAGATTGTTGTGTCTGATACTGGGGATTTTCAGTCCCTAGCAGAACAAGATTTAGAATTTCATTCATTGTGTTTAAATATCATCATTTTTCTTAAAATAGAAAACCAGACAGCTTTGAGGTTTGTTTGATCCTACTAGTTGTGACTTGAACTTAAAATCACATATTTTTAACAAATTCCCCATTAGGTTGCAGAAACTATTCTGCGAGAGACAGCACCTTCACCAAAACGAGAAGAAAGACCACGGAGAGATAATCACAAGAGCCACAGTATCTCTCATGTGGGGCCAAAGACATCTTTGCAGAAACACTTCTTCAGAGATGTGAATAGCAAAGTATGAACTCTTATTGGTGATAGCTGCTTTTTCACAGTTCCAAATATTTAACAGAATGTTCTCTGGCATCAAAATTTGTGCAGATGAAAGTCTTTGTATAAGTATGGTCATGTTTTCTTGCAGTGGAATTGTGCTGTGATTCAGTTTAACTTTGCTTGTAGTTTTTCTTCTGGTTTTGCAGTAGCAGGAGACAAAACTTTTTTCCTTTTCCAGACCTTACTGAATTGCCTGTTTGCAGATACACTCTGAATTCACTGTACCTGCTACTTCACAGTTTGGTTTTACAGAGAACTGCCATACCTTGCTTTAGCAAACCATAAATCCAGTATTTTGCCATTTGAGGCCATACTGGGTAATAAACACTAGTGGCCTTCTGCCTGATACAGTCAGAGGGCAAATCACCTAGCTTTTTACAAGCTGTAAATCATAGAGAATGATTGTTCCTCCATAGCCAGCTTACCACATTTCTTGCATACCTCTCTGATTAGGATATATTGATATCTAACTATCTTGCTGTGCTTTTCTTTCTCCTAGCTTTGTACTTCTTGCTTCTTATTACGAGCACCTTGATTGTTAGAAATCCCCTTTATTACATTTGCTCACATTTAGCTGAAATTCTATATAAAGACTCCCTAAGAGCCAATGAGTTAATTTTCCTCCTGTGGCACACAGCCATGTGAAGAAAAAAAAAAAAAAGTGGCTTCACCAGCAGTTCTGAGATGGGGGAAGCTGAGGACAGCAGACTTTCAGGCTCGCCGTTATCTGAGCTTTCACCATCCAGCCAGCATTGGATCCAATCCAACTGGAATCCAGTACAAGCATGAGCTAGACTGGTGGGCATAGTGCCCAGACGTCCTGAGTGAACTCTGAAATGTTTGACAGAGACACATGTTCTTTATCTGATCTGATGGCAGAAGAAGGTCTTGCAGCGAATAGAGTGGCTGCCAATTATTTGAATCTAGAATTGAAGGCTCAGGTAAATGGGACATTAAACAGAAGCCCAAAATCTGTGTTGTAACAATAGTTCTGAACATGGTGACTCATTTATGTTTCCTTTATATCTGAGCTCTTTTGCTAGCAGGTGGATGCTTTCTTTCAAGATTCTGTGAATCTGGACAATTTTAAATTTTGGGAATAGATGAAAGAAACTCTCATGCTGTTTCTGTCCACAACTGAGAAACTGGGCATGGGAACACATCAAAGCGGATGGGATAGCCCTGAGTAACGGAAGTACGGATGCATGCCACAGGGACATGCATATACCTGTATAAGATTATTTAAGTTAAAGTTAGCTAGGACTGGTGAGTTTCACCAGCTGTAATCAAGAAGGCAAAACAACACTTAACATCTGACAAAGCTAATGTAATTTGTGGGTGTCTACAAAAACAATTGGGGAGCAAGGCTGAATAACGATCAGTACAGGTTAAAGACAAAGATTTTTGGAATACATGACTTTACCAAAAAAAATTCCCACATCCAAGAGATGTTCTACATCTCTGAGAAAGACATTTATGGTTGCCTATAATACATTTGCTAATGATCTCTGTGCTGTAGCATGACCTAGTTGGTAAGGAATTGGCCACTTCAAGCTATGCTTCAGTGAGACAACATAAATGTCCATTTTAATTGCATACCATTAGCAACTGTGCAGTCTTCCTGTGTTTGTGATTTGCTAGTCCTGTGTCCCTTGAGCAACAGCTCATAGACTTGGGCAAATGAAGCTGATGGCAAATATGTTCTTTTGAATCTGCTCACATCTCATTTCCCTTCTGTGGTTCACAGTTGTCTTAGGGTCCTACAAGGCTTGTGTCAGCCTTGGTTGATAGAGAGATATGAAGGCAAAATGTAAAAAAGGCATCTGGCAAGTAAAAATGAACTGTCACACAATATATTTTAGTGGGATCAGCTCAGTTGTAGTCTCCCAGGGAGGAATATCTTTCCTGTTGTTGGCAGAGTGGTTGGACTGCAGGATGAGAGCCTGACAGCAGCTGTTGGCCTTGCACTATGCACAATTGCCCTTGACTTGCATCATTGTCCAACTAAAGAGAAATATGGGAAGCAAAATAAGACCCCATGTAGAGAACTATGTGTAAAATACGTGTGTGAGCGCACTCACATACAAACCCAAATATTTTCCTAAAAGTTTTAAACACTTAACGATGCACTTTTTGCAGAATTTTTAATGTTATTTGAAGATGTTTATATCATCCTAACTCAAATGTATTCAAAACTTTTAGGCAATAAAAACTTCTGTACAAAATGCTGATCCTTTGAGATCAGTGACAAAAGAACATCATGAAAAGAAACCACCCAACTGCTCCTTTGGAAGCACAACGCCAACTGGCAGGAGAACACCTCACCAGGGAAGGCTGACACCATTTGAACCACAAAAAGTATGCCAGTAGCAAGGTTTATTTAGACTCTGTTTATATTCTTCTTATAGTATTGTTCAGACCATGATCCCCACATAGCTGCTGTTCAATCTTCTTTCCCTGGTACTGCAGAGTTTTTGCCAGAAATTATCTTAGAGACTGTTCAAACATTGAGATATTCAGGCACCTGCAGGGCAGAGGTTCAGTCAATGCTTTGAAACCTCTTCCCTCTTTCCTCAGAAAACGTTCAGCATAACCACATGCACGAAGCATGGGGGCATCGCACAAGCCAGTGGCTCCCTGGGGGCCAGGGACTGCCCAGGGGGTCCAGCAGGGCAGGTCCATCCCACTGTCCCAGCCAGGGACAAGGGCAAGCTACATGGGAGTCAGGCCAGTATTCCAATTGTCAAAGCCCATAGAGATGAGGTCTGGGGTTACAGCAGGAAGTCAGCCCACGAGTCAGGGCTGGGGTCTGGATCAATGAGGTGCGTGGTCAGACACAGGTACCCAAGGACAAGAGCCACAGCTGAAATGCAGCTCCCAAGAAAAGGGGGAAGAAGTGAGGGAGAGGAGGGGGCCCCTGTCTCTGGCTTCTTCCAGCTCTTTCACCCACATCCCGTTCTTTGCAACAGTCTGAACCAAGATTAGGCACCTACACAATATCAGGCAGCTGAACTCCTAGGAAGGGGAAGTGCACTCTGGCCATGTCACTGATAGCTCCCCTGTTACAGTGAAGCATGACTGTATGTCAGAGTGTCTCTTTTTTTTTTTTTCCAGGTTGTACGTCAACCCTCTTCTACTGGGAAAAGAACTGATGACAGAAAGTCACCTGTAGCTATCCCACACCTGAGTGGTTTTAAGGATCCCAGCGCATCTTCCTATGTAAAAGGTAAGATTTGTGGAAACTTTCTGCCTGCTTGGAGTGGTCTGCAAATGACCTGGAGACACTTGTCCTCAGCTTTTGGCTCATAGGCAATATGTTGCCACTAAAACTCTCCTATGATTCTTAGAAGAATTATAAAATTTGTATTTTGCAAGAGAAGGAGAATAGATTGTGCCATTGCCTGCAATTTGTTCATTGAGTTTGTTGTCCTGGAAGCACAGAAGGTGGAGAACAGGTGTGGTCTGCACTTCTTTGGCCCAGGACAAAGCACCTTCAGGAAGATGGACAAGCTGGTAGCAAACATTATCAGTATAAGAAGCACTGTGGTACAAAAGTCTGAGAGCTGGCATTGACAAAAAAACCTTCCAAGATAGGTATGCCAACATGTGACTCCGCAATTTTCATATGCTTTCAATGACTTTTTACTTTGCTTTTTCTCATAGGCAAGTCTTTGCTCATCTCAGACAGCTCAGAAGACACAGCCCTCTCCCATAACCACAGCACCACTTGCAGCTTTGTAGTCTGCAGTAACAATGAAGAAACAGAGGTATTTTACCATGTAACTCAGTGAGTCTGTGATCTTAGTTTTCATATACAGCGTGCTAACTCCCACTTAGCTGGAAATGATACTGGGCTTTATTTTCTTGCCTCTACTCATGATAAGTACACTCTTTAAAACAAAATTGCAATGGCTTACAAATCATATTGTAGATTTCTTTATCAAGATATTCCTGCACAACTGTTGAACATTAATAGATTTGTGTTGCTAGCTATATTTTTAATATTGGCTCAGGAAGAAGAGACTCTTAATCTTAAAAAGCCGGAAAAATTAGTAAAACCTCAGAATAAAGTGGCTTTTGTGACCACAGACAGAAGTGGCATAACTACGTATGACAACAAAGTACCTACAGAAAGTTTTCCTGGTTTTCTGGATGCTGAAGCCAAGGTTTGATTTAGCTCTTATACAATTATCAACCATCTTACTTCCATTTTTGAACTGAAATAGAACTCACCAAGAAAAAGAAGATCTTTGTTTCCCATTTCCTATGCTATGCAACAGACACAGAGTTCTAGGGATGGATCTGGCAACTTCAGGCACTGTATTTACAGCTTTTTACCGGACCATATCATTGCCCTGTGGGAATCAGTGTTCCCTCTTCCTTTGGATCCCACAATTCAAAATACATCAGATCTTCAAACTGTAATTAACATTATTAACAGTTACCTGTAGTAACTGTTCCGGATGCTAAGTGCCAGATGTCAGTTAAGGCTCTTTTATGCTGCCAGACAGTGCAAAGAACACTCATTGTAATGGTAAATTGGATGTATAACATCCTGAATAGCCCTTAGTTACACAGCATTGCCTACAGTTAAGAACCATGTAATTGGTTACGGAAGAGTGATCTAGCTAATACAGGTACCCTTCTTTGCAAATCAGTAACCCAGTATTCAGAGATAGTTCTGTTCTTTGTTCTTGTGTTTATTCTCTCCATTTCTGATAGTGTAGTTTTGCCAGAATGCACTCTTGTCCCCTCGTTTTTGGACTTTATCTATGCTATCTTTTGCTTCGCAAACTGAAATTATTGGTGTTAACGTGCAACCTTTCTAGTTATGTCTAAAAGACTAAAATTATTTACAAATACAAGGCAATACCAGAAAGAAGGGCAGCTTTTCTCTGTATAGGAAAGTAAACATGGTTTTTACACAGTTTATTAAAAATAATGAAAATATGTTTAAAAAAAAAATATACGTATAACACTGATGTTTTCATAATACAGCCTCCGAAATCAATATTATCTAGAAGATCAGTGTTACATCAAGAAAGAAGAAAAAGTGAGGAAGAGGTTCAGGAAAGAATAGAGCATGGGGATGGAAAGGTGAGATAAAATAGGATGCAAAAATACTTGAAGAGACCACCAATAAGAGAGCAGTATAAATGGCAGTCACTGCTTCAATTAACTAGAAACAGTTATGTCTCCAATTAAGTGTCTGCTCCTTAAAGGAGAGCTGAAGTCTAAAGTTCACACCATGAATGGCCGAAAATTAGTATAGCTGATGGGCCGGAAATCAAGTAACCAAAGCAGCCTGTCCAGTTTGTTCAAGCCACCTGTCAAAATCCCCGGTGATTCTCCAGCTCCATCTCAAGATTTCTTCCAGCTGCCCCTTGTCGTGAGGTGCATAGCTCAGTGTGGCACCTAATTTTGCCCCTTTTCTGGAAATCCGTCTTCCAGAGGGGGATGAGTGGGCAGTTCTTGCTGGTTTCCCATTGTGTTCCTGCACTCCTTGCCACCAAGGCTGGACACTTTGTTCCTGAGTGGCCACGTCACCTTTCCTGCACAGCACCTCAGGAATTACCTTAAAAGGCTGATTCTGTAGATGAGTCTGTGGATTGCTAATTTGGTGCATTGCTGTTGGGAAAGGTTGTCAGCAAGGGGACCAATTGATCTGGCCCTAGTTTCACACCTGCAGATAAGCACTCTTTCCAAAAAGTCGCTGCTCATCTGGACCAGACCTGAACTCAGTCCCAGATGTCTCTTCAATTACACTACTCCAAGCAGGCTTATCCTGTTAAAACATTCCCTTGATATTGTCTGGGGGTAATCTATGCTCAATTTCAGTTGCCAATTTTGGGTAAGGTTTTTGGCCAGATAAAGTTAAGACAGTAATTAAGTTTCTGTGTCTGTTCAGTTCAGGGCTTCTCTTCTCACCCCACTGATGCAGGCATTGATTAATGATACCTTCCAGGTTGGCAGTCACAGAAATAGCTTTTGCAATACAGCACTTGTTCATGGGACAAGTAGCTTGAGATGCCAATTTTTTTATAGGTAATGCCAAGATGGGCTTTGTGAAAGCTTCTACCAATCACGATTCCCTCTTGTAGAAGTAAAAAATATAGTATCTGCTGTATTTACAGCAGATGTATGTACAGATCCTCAAAATAAAATTAATTGTGAAAAAAGCTCAGTGATATTTTTACCCCTGGATTTTCTTCATAAAATTGAGTGGTGGGCTGGACTTCCTTGTGCAACTAGACAGAGAAGTCGAAATGGGGATTGGTACCTTCAGAAAGACATACTTGCTCTCATTTAAACTATGTGGAACTTCTTGTAGCAATGTCTTTTGTCATAAGCAGGTATTTCCTTACTAACTAGTAATTTTAAAATAATATAATTTCTAAAAAACCAAAATCTTGCCCTTGGCAACCATTACAATCCCTGTTTGGAGAAATACCACATTTCTCTTCTCCCAAACATATTTATTCTTTGTTTTGTTTTGTTTTGTTTGGGATGTGTTCTCTTTTTGTGAAGATATTGATAAAATAGGAGCCATATGGCAAAGCTATAGTGCACCTTCTGGTTGTCCTCTTCCTTAGACTTCACCAAATGTACTACATTATGGGATTTGATATATGCTGAACAGAACCAGCTGCCTAGTAATTCCAGGAAAATTGATTAACCAGAGGCATGAAGTCTTCTTTGACCAACGTATTGTTTGTAGAAGAGCACACAGATGACATTATTGCCCCCTGTTGTTAAGAAGTCTTCAGCAATTTTGCAGATCTCTGCATGCAGCCACATTTAATTCTGTAGCACTGAATGTCCATGCAGGCTTATGTTACTTGGAATAAAATGGTTGTTAACATATGTCAGCAGGCTGTGTTAATACGTCAAGTTCAATCATTTTGGTCCATACAATCCTGAATCGATGTCTCTTGAGTGACTTGTGTGGAATGTGTACCACCATGCATGACTTTAATATAGGCAGTAACTCACTGCCTGCTCAAGGGAAAACCTGGATGGCTTCCCTATTGCCACAGGGGAGTGTGTGTGCCTTACCTCACTTAAGAGAAAAACAGGGTGGTGAGATGAGAATTTGGGCCGAGTACTAGAAATGAGTTCATTTGGTGAAAATTCCTTTAAGTCTCTTTTACACACAAATGAGGCAAAAATAATGTATCTGTGCAGCAGATATAGCTATTGAAATACAAAGGCATAGCATGACTTGCTTCAATCTCCAATTTAATTGCAAGGCAGTGCAATGCTACTCATTTCCTTTAACTTCATTTACATTAGATGCTCTGTATGTTTGAAGGTAGAAGAGCTGCTTACTGATGGACGTCGAATCATTACTTTCCGCAATGGCACTAAAAAAGAGATCAGTGCTGATAAAAGGATGACTACGATTAGCTTCTTCAATGGAGATGTAAAGAAGATCATGCCAGATCAGAGGGTGGTGGGTAACTTTTTTTTTCTTTAAGGAAAAGTAAATAATTAAGTGATTTTCCAACAAGGTATTATCATTCTGGGATAAATTGATGAGGGTGTTAGTTTAACAACCCTGTGTGGTGAGACTGCTTCATCTACAAGGATAGAAGTGGAAAGAGATGAAGGTAACAATCAAAGGAAGAAATGGGTAGTTGGTCAAGCAGATTAAAGGAAACTGAAAGAAGGTAGAGGGCAGGGCCAGCCATCTGAAGCAAGGGCTGGTTTTTATATATTTGTAGGGTAGGTAGCACAGAGGGTGTTATGCAAATATAAATAGTTAATAATAATAATGTGAGCTAGACTGGAAATAAGTAAGGCCTTGGCAGCAGTGGGACTGTTTTCAATTAATAGTGCATGGATGGGAGCCAAAGCAAAGAGATGAGAAGATGACTTTCATGTGTGCATTGTTGTCTCGTACGCTACAGAGATGAAAGTACCAACATCTAGACACAGCTACGAGGAGGGGGGTGAATGAGAGGAAGGAACAGAAATACAAATATAGCTACTTTTATGGATGGTAAATACAGATAATGACCTTGAAATGACTTTTTTTTTTTAGATGGATTATTTTATAGCATGTTGTTACTGTTGAATCTGCTTATGCAAATATTGTGAACATGCTGCAAACACTTCACTCTCCTTACAGATTTATTATTATGCAGATGCACAGACAACCCACACTGCTTATGCAGATGGCCTGGAGGTGCTGCAGTTCCCTAATAATCAGATAGGTATGCAAGAGCTCATAAATGTGAACTACATGCACAGCAAGGTTTCTATTATTAAAGTGTCATCTGATTCTGACTCCAGCAGATTACGTTTTTTCTTCTCAATTTGCATAGTCTTTGCATTTGACTTCTAGTGTGTTCCATCACTTTACTGCTCACTTTCCTTCTACAAAGCAAAGATAATACTGGGGTGTAAATGCATCTTTTCTGATTTTGATTATCTTATTATTTGAATCTTTAATTTCTTTAGAAGTGTACTTTGTATAATTTCTGTCCTCACTCCAGTATCCTAAAAAGATTTGATCTAGCTCTGTGTAAAGAAACATGCAAGAAACACTTGACACACTTTTTACATTTTCCTTTCTGCAGAAAAACATTATCCTGATGGCACACGAGAAATTGTGTTCCCAGATCACACAGTGAAATGCCTCTATAGTGACGGATTCAAGGAAACTTTTTTCCCAGATGGCACTATAGTAAAAGTGAAAAAGTAAGTGTCATGTAAATGACAGGAACCAGGCATTGGGCACAGGAACAATGACGCTGACATTTAAAACTGTGGTCGGATTCTGCATGGCTGGGAAATTTCCAGATTGAAGGAGAAAGAATTTGTAAGATAATGAGGGGTTTGCTAAAACTTCCACCTTGGATGCCAGATGACCATTTATCAATATAAAGGGACTGTGAAATGTTCCTCCTTTAGTTCCATGTAACTTTACACTGGCCAGGGCTGCTGCGAGGTCACCAGTTCTCTGTGTTAACAGAGACAGGGTACTGAAGGACTCAGGATGAGGACTCCTGGAAGTGTTCAAGGCCAGGCTGGATGGGGCTTTGAGCAACCTGCTCTAGTGAGAGGTGTCCCTGCCCATGGCAGGGGGGTTGGAACTTGATGATCTTTAACGTCCCTTCCAACTCTAACCATTCTATGATTATAAGATTCTATGATTCTTGAGCTCTCTTCTAGATTTTTTGCTGCCTTTCCTTTGCCCTTGGGCAAGGCACTTCATGTATTATCTTTCTGTTCGTCCATGTAAAATAAGGAAAAATAGCAATAGGACATTCTTAGAACATGCCTGTCCCTTGGCTTAAGGAGGATCCTTTTGTAAAATAGATTTCCTGCTTGCAAAATGCCTTGAAATCCCTGCATGAAGAAGACATGTAAAATGCAGATCCCACCATCCATTAAGTATTATACTATGTACAAAGGCCCTTTGCATTGAAATATAATTGTGAGATCAGATCTCTAATGCCATCCCATGTAAATTCTGAGCTGAATTATAACTCGAGAAAGTTTTCACTTGACTTTGCTTTCCACTTTCATTGTGTCACATTAGACAGCGCAGTGAGACAGGCTAATAACAGATAGTGCCTTCTCATCACTTTGTTCACGGTGATTTCTTTCAGGAATGGAGATAAAACAGTGGTATTCAGTAATGGCCAAAAGGAGGTTCACACCGCACAGTTCAAGAGGCGGGAGTACCCAGATGGCACTGTAAAAACTGTGTACTGCAATGGCAGGCAAGAGACCAAGCTCTCCTCTGGACAGGTTCGAATCAAAGATGAGGAGGGTAATATCATCCTAGACAAGAAGTGATTCCTTCCCTCAAAGGGCTGCACTGTATGTAAGTAGCTCAACCCATTTTCCTGACATGTCAAAACTATGAGGAAGATTTAAACCATGTGAAAATGAGCAGATGGATTAGGGTTGAAATTTACTTTGGTTTGGGGGCTGGTGCTCAGTTTGGAATAACCTTACCTGATTGAAATGTCTCGAGTGAGACTTGAAGCAAATGCAGTCTTGCTGTCTTTGTATACGTAACATTAAAATAAATGCCCACAGTACTTCTCATCAAAGTGTTTTTTTCATTATACTGATCATACTTTCCCTTGATTTTCTGCTAGTTAGGTACAAAAGTGACTACAATTAAGGAGCATGGCATAAGAACCTCCACTCTAAAAGCTTTTCTGAATTTCAGATCAGTTCTGTCTTATGCTGATGAAAACAAATCTATGGTTTGTTGCTTTTTTTTTTCTTGGGTAACCATCACAAAAAATGTGAAGTGACTAATGTTTCCAGTTTGGTGGGGTTCTTTGAAGCAGAAGATCCCAGGCTGTATCATGAGCTGTACATTAGACCAAAACCTGAGCAGGAGTTCAGTCAATAGTCACACCTCTGGATGCCTCTAGCAATGTAAATTATTCAATAATTATATGATCATAATTTAAAACTCTGTCTCATTCATTTGAAGACAAAATATGATGTTTATGCCATCCTGGTCATTTTTTTGGATGAAATAGACCTTCCTTTTTCCTCCAGCAGTCTTTCCTTAGACCTCCTCTGTGTTGCTTTGTTTTTGAATTAACGTCTCCTGCTACTGCCTTTATTCTTCCAGCAGCAGAAAAATATTTCTGGTCAGTGAATCTCTCCTGCTTCAAGGCTCTTTGGATTGCACTTGATACCTAAGGGGATTAATCATTTATTGAATGCTGCTTTCAACTGCCTTCCCCATAGACTGCCTGTCCATCATCTGTCTCGAATTTTTCCAGAGCACTGAAGCATTTCCCCTGTAGAGCTCAGCTCATCACCTGCCCATTGACTGAGAAGACCAATTATCTCCTCATGCCCTTCAAATTCCTGTAGCAACAAACACACTTTCATAGCCCGCTGCTTTAGCCTTTTCTCACACCTAAGTGCAAAAAAATTGCAAGATTATGGAATTGCTCTTTCTTCTTTTCAGTTTCTAGTGGGTCAGACTGTCGACAAACCACCGTTAAAATTACAGACCATCCTTGGAAGAAATAGAGTGAACAGAGCAAGAATATTTGTCATACACACGCTGCACTTTAAGAATTTAATGATGATGCCCTGAACATCCACGCAGTTTGGTGTCAGTTGGTGTTATAATAAGATTGCATCGTTTTTCCTTTATCCCTGTAGAAAGAAGGAACAATTTCTAAATGTGTGCTTTTCACTACTGAAATGTTATGTACTTAATGTGTTTTGTAAAATGACTCTAATTAAAAGAAACCAAATAGATCACTGTTTCCCATGTGTTTTACTCTGAATTTCAATTCAGTGCTGCCTTATGCTGATGAAAACAAATCTGTATTTAGTGTTTTTCTCAATTAAGCATCATGAAAAAAGTGAATGTAATTATGGTTTTCAGTTTGACTGGGAAACTAGAAGCGATACTAAAGTTTTGTAAAGGACCACTGTTTTTCTTCTCAGGAATTTTTTCTAACAAAAGGTCCCTGTTCTCCAGTTAATAAGCTGACAGTCTCTGTTTCTATAGCAATACAGAAAACAGGCTTTGTTTGCAGCCTTTAGCCTTGAATCACTGTTTGCCATTCCATGACCTGTGTATATAATCCCTTCTAATTGTAAATTAAATAAGGAACAATTTTGTATGCTGCTTGCTCCTTGCTTCATTAAGTACTCTCTACTGCACTTGCAGGAAGCATTCCGGTTCTGGGACAATCAGGCCTGCCATCCTGCACAGATGTGACACATGGGGCTTATGCACAAGTTGGTCTCTAGAACTGTGTACACACAGAGGTGTGTGTGTAAACACCTTGCTGGTGCACGTGTGCCTTGTCAGCTCCTGCTCACAGGAAGACTGTGATGGCACGTCAGTGTGGGCCTGCCTCTACCTTCTGGTTAATCAATGGCAAAACCACCACTGGTGAAATTACAGGGTGAGACTA
The DNA here is from genome assembly GCA_013400375.1 of Thinocorus orbignyianus. Classification (NCBI taxonomy): domain Eukaryota; kingdom Metazoa; phylum Chordata; class Aves; order Ciconiiformes; family Thinocoridae; genus Thinocorus; species Thinocorus orbignyianus. Next base: position 644,368 of record VXBW01007109.1, read on the forward strand.
CTCAGTATTTCAGAGTACTCATCAACCAGCGTGTAGTCACCATTTTTACCAAGACAGCTTTTTAAAGTAATGTTTTATAGTGTAACAGCAAAGGCGTTCTTGAAATAAGAGACACAAATTTGATTTGAAAAGGAGACACAAAAACAGCAATGTAAATGACAAGCTGTCAGGTATGTTATAACTGGGAGTCCTTCACAGACCAGTTATGACACATGCCACATTATTTTTCTGAGCCTCATTCTCACACCTTATCTCATCTTCTCTACCTTCCACTTGCATTCTGTAACCAGAAGCAGTTGAGGAACACAGACACTCCAATTTAAGTGTGACTGCATCTGTACTTAAACGGTAGCAATACACATACCTACTTTACTAAGTTTTTGCTCTAAAGAACAAAATTTTATTACAGTGAACAAAATTTTATGAATTCTTGAGGGAGCTGGAACATAGTTGGGAAACCCCACTTCCCATCTTTCCACTGGTTTTCTGGCATCAGCAGCAGCATGCTACAGCCTGTATTTGGCCACAATTTTGATTCAAATTTAGAATACGCTGTGCCTAAAAAGCTACTTCAATTCTAACAGCTGGGGGCATCAAAGATGTACAAGGGAAGGGTGATACTTTGACCACCATCTCAAATGCTTCAGTTGAGTGTTAGTACTTTTTTTGTGCACAGCTGATCATGACTTTTTCATCACAGCAAAACAAAGGTGCTGTACCCATCAGGTGGCTAATGCAGTCTGAGAGACAGGGAGAGAGAGGTTCGATCCTGTCTTCTGAACATATTTGTATTTTATATTCTGCCCTCTGTTAACTTGGGAAGCCTAATTATTTATCAAGAGTTTACCTGAAACAAAACACTGGAGCAGTATAGAGGTTTTTTAAAAATTACTTTCCATAAGAATTTCTACAGAATCCTGCTGGTCATAACAAGAAAATTATTTCATATAAGGCAAAATTAATTTCTGGAAATGAATGTGAGGAAGCTCACTGGATTCTTCAAAAACATCATGGTTTTGTGTCATTCATATTACCTGCACCTTTGTAAACTGAGCGCACGTTGAATGCTCCCTGGTGTAAAGTGACCACCTTCTCAAGTCATAAAGCCCTCTTAGAAAAAGAAAAGCACAAAGATTGCTGAGAGAGATAACAAAGAAAGACTGACATTTCTGAGGATGTTTTGAGAAATAAAATTCTCCACTTTTATTCTGGGTTACTTGAATGTTACAAGAATTACTTAAAAAAACTAGTTGAGTACTTTAATTTTAAAAAAATAACATCTCATGGTAATTGCTAAATTACAATTTTAAAATTGTGTATTGTTTGAATTCTCTCTCTAATACAACTTCAGTGTACAGCTACCTCTTTCAAGTTAAAGTTGTCATTTATGTTATGCCTATATACCCTTATATCATGAAGTTACAGAGAAGTTAACCACCTATTCTTTTCTTTGTGTTCTGCTGTTTGCTCACTAGTTTTTTAATTTCCTTTATGATACTCTTTACATCTGTCCCATCCCTGGAAGCCTGAAGTGCAGCTTCATTGAAAGGAAAAATAAGGACAAAATCTCCTACCCGGGGGATGGGCCTCTGGTCTTTATCTGAGAGGAAATAGGGGCATGTGGTTAATTTGTAGTTGCAGAAGTTGGGTTTAGGTAACCAGCAGTTGAGTTGGGCAGACTTGTGTGGAGAATGCCCAGCTTCTGAAAGTTGCTTATTTTTAGCTTCAGCTTCTGCTTCGGAGGGTATTTTCGGCATGTTCATCTTTTCCCGCAGCTGGGAAGTCAGTGTTTTCTTTGGATGCACTCTGGCACTTTTCTTGGTCAGGGAAGCCACCTTACGAATTGATTCTCTTGCAGCCTGCAGGGCAGGTTGTACAGAAGAAGGAGAAGGATATTTACCCACTTTTCGGCGAGTGAGTAAGGCAGGAGCCTCCCCAGCAGCACCCTCATCAGCTGTGCTCCAGGGCATCCTCCTTCTGCCAGCCTTTGTCGCAGTCACTTGGTTTCTCCTGAAGGTGTCAATCTGTTTGTAGTTCAGCAGTTCAACAATATCATGAAGAAGTTTTCTTTTCACAGTGTCATCAATGGAACAGTCTAAACACAAGCCCGGGTTATAGTTGACTTCTAGAAGCCACGGCTTGAATTTGTCATCAATCAGGATGTCAAAGCCAAAGAGCTCAAAGCAATTGGAAGCCACTGGTAGGGGGGTTACAGCCAGCAGGGTAAGAATCACTATGTTATTGATCTTCTGCCACAGGAGCACATCATCAATCCCAAATATTCGAAGGTAAGAACGAAACTTGCTGAATGTCCATTTGCAGCCACAGCCGATCCCTTCTTTATATTTTTCATATGAAGCTCCACATTTATTAATGCTGGTGTTTGTTAGGTGGGCACAGATGTTGTCCAGAGAACCAAGGTCAAACTTTTCAGTGGCAAACCTCACCAGTCCTTCTTCGTAAGTGTAAATGGTGAGAGGGCAGAAACTGGTGACACACACATAAAGGCGCAGATCCAGTTTATACCCTGAAATGAGCAATGGGTTACTAATGTACTTCTGCACAATGACTGTACAGTCATATACTAAATCTTTAATATCTTCGAAAATTAGTATGCCCCTTCCACGGGAGAGATCCACAGGCTTGCAAATCCAGTAGCTGGGACTTCTGCCTATTGACTGTCTCTCCTTGCTGTATTCTGCTATAAATTTGAGATAGTCGTTGGGCATGATGAATGCCACTGGACTAAATTCATACAGAGCTGATCCATATGCTCCTTTCATGCGTTTCAGATGCCTTGCCAAATAGTCTTTTCTGGTGATCCGGACAGCTTCTGGGTAATGGTTGAGTCTCTGCCATGGTTTAATGCTGTGGTGGTCTGTCATGCGGAAAGGTGAGTTCCGCCAGTACAGGTTCCAGTCTGCATCATCTTGCTCCTTTTTGTCAAATTCAGTCCATCCACGTTCCAGCAAAACCTCACGGACTATTTTTGGGGCATTCTCGTGGAGACGGAACACCAAAGGCCTCAAGATATCTCTTGTATCATAGTCACTTGCCATCACTTCCATCTTACTACCTGAAAGAAAACAGAATTCCCAGGAAGGAAACAATGAAATTAATGACATAGCTTGTGCTAGCAGTCACCACCTTCACTGGATTCTTAATGCCCATCACCCAGAACATACTCTCAAAGCATGTCACCCCTCTGTGTTTCTACGGTCCTCAATTAAGAAGTCAAAGGCTATGTTTAAGCTGAAAGATATATAAAAGGGCATTGACTCCAGACAGCTGTTAAGGCAGCACAAAGCATCAATCACTGCAAAGTTAGGTCTCCACATTTTCCTTACTTTTAATTTGAGGTAGCTTAATACAGCAGCAGTTGTCCTCCTCTGACATATGTTGACTTAACTCACTGATAACCTTCTGCTACTCCTCCAGTGAAGTTCTTCACAGTTCCTGAAGAGTGGGGCACATTCTTGTCCTATGCTTTCCTCTCAAGAACATAATGTTCCATAGAAATGTATGTAGATTCAAAATTAAATATTTCTCACAATCTATAGGGGAAGTAGATGATGGTCCTTGTTTATTTTTATGGGTAAGAAACGCATTTTGAGTTATTTTTGGCATAGAAATTCTCATTTAAACAGTTCGTGAAGCATGTTCTTCCCTCCCCAGCTAGTGCAATATACACAAGACTCAAACTAAAACACCTGTTCTACTGGCTACTGCCCATCCCATAGAGACTGACATTGAATTTTCCTCAGTGAAAGCTTTTTTGGGGTAAGGGGTTTGAAGGGAACTGCACATGGTAACTACCAAAGTGCAGCGACGATACAACAGCATTTACAAAAAATACCACAAAGAGATAAGTAGTCTTGCTGCATCTCTTGCAGTCAACACTTCTTTTCAGACCCCAGGAAGCTGAGGGCTTGCTGCTGAGCTTCCACACTTCTTTCCTATTTCCCTACTAATCAGCACTGTCACATGATAAAATAAATTTTAAAACCCCACAAAAATACAAAACTGAACAAAATCCTTAGACAAAGGTTATTAATTAAGGAAAGCATGTAATTGAAAGTAGCCATGTTAAGCATTTGGATGAATCAACTTATAGACTGCAGTTAGCTTTGTCTTTTCTGCACTGCTCAATGTTGCTTCTAGCAGTGTTTCAGTGAAAGGCACTGTTGTATGTGAATCCAGTGTGTGGTAAATTGTACACCATGGTCTCAGAAATTAAGGTGTTAGTAATGTCTGAGCAATGAAGCCTTCTTTGGCAGTTTGTTCATGTCAGCTTGTAGTAACTGAACATCTTTTACACCTCTGGTGTTCAGGGAGTAGTTTACTGGAAATTAGCTCACCAAGTCTAGATAAAACAAATGTCAGCTTCAAATTCCCCGGTAATTAAGTGTAAAGAAAATAAAACATTTTAACTAACAAAGAATACCTACCTACTTTTAAGGAGGTTATATCACATATAAGCAGAAGATTTTATGGTGTGATTATGAAACAGTAACTCTATGATAAGGCATCGGTCTAAGTGAATGAACGCAAATTTCACTCACTTGCCTCTGTAGAAATGAGTGCCCAGATAAACACCAACCTCCCCATTAGCCTGCAATCCCACAGGCCTCTGTGTTCAGCCCACTCATTAATAACTTGGAAACCCACCTGCGTATTTGCAGACATCCTTCCACAATGCAAAGTCTGCTACAGCTGTCCCAGCGTTCAACACCTACCTACTGCTGCTGCTGACTGGTACCCAGAAATGGAGACCTTCCCTGAGAAGAGCAGGACGCTGCCGTCTGTGACCTGGGGGCCGCACGGAGGCTGTGGTGGCAAATCCCACACCGGCATCCCCAGGGGAGTGCTCACAGCAGCTGGGGCTCAGTGCTGGCCATGGCTGCTCCAAGCCCTTCACACATTCTGGTTGCTGTGTTTTACACCTGTGGGAGGAAATATGAGACTTAATGGTTAAGGCATTAAAAGTGCGTGTTTGCCCAAGTTAATGCAGAATGTCTCAGTGTAATTAAACAGTGGACCAACTGGTGGTCCTTCCTGTCATCCCAGGGTCACAGATCATAACATGGGTCTGGAAGGCACCCACCTGGCAATTTAGTTTTAGAAATAATATTTTTTATTACTTCTTGAGGTGATGGGTTCTGCCTGGTGCACCATCCAGCATCCAGATCCACCCTGCCTGCCCCAGGCCTACACGCCTCCCTCTGGCTGCTCCTGCAGCCGAGGGGTGCTGGGCAGCGAGTATAAAATACTTATAAGTACTTAAAGCCGCGTATAAAATACTTATTAGTATTTAAAGCCGTTGTGGCCGGTTATGCTGGAGTGGGGACCGGGTTGAGACGCCCCCGGGCATATCTCTTACCTGGGCCCCGCCGCGGGCCTGCCCTGCTCCCCGGCCCGCAGCGCTGCAGGCCCCGCCGCCCGCTCCGGCCCACGCCTGGCGGCAGCTGCGGGTCCA
>VXBW01007109.1:650947-874284 GCA_013400375.1 Thinocorus orbignyianus
TTAGTACTTAAAGCCGCGTATAAAATACTTATTAGTATTTAAAGCCGTTGTGGCCGGTTATGCTGGAGTGGGGACCGGGTTGAGACGCCCCCGGGCATATCTCTTACCTGGGCCCCGCCGCGGGCCTGCCCTGCTCCCCGGCCCGCAGCGCTGCAGGCCCCGCCGCCCGCTCCGGCCCACGCCTGGCGGCAGCTGCGGGTCCANGCCTGCATCCCAGACCCTCCAGCTGCTGGGGCGTGTGCCCTGTGCCATAAAAACTGGTGTGATACTATGTGCCCAAATAAAGTAATTGCTGAACATATTGATACTTTATTGAACATATTGAACATTACTTGAGCGTGACTATCTTAACGTTTTGTTCCATGGGCTCCCCTGCACCTGCATCCTCAGCAGAGACTCGTGTGTGAGCCAGCCCTGGTTTCTGGGAGAAACGGCTCAGCCGTCCTTTTCTCAGGGCCTCTCCTCCTGTCTGGCAATGGTGGCCCCTCACTTGATGTCCTCATTGCCAGCGTTGTCCCATGGTTCTCTTGCATGAAGGCCTGACGCCACTTACACTTCTAAGGAACCACAGTTTGGGACTGAGCATACCAGAACATTCAGTAGATGGGCATTACATGGCTTATTGCCCACTGCCAGGTTTAGAGCTCTTGAAGGTTTGCAGCACATGACTGAAGAAGGGGCCACCTTGCCATAACTTCAAACCCCAAAGCTAGTGTCTGTGGAGATGACTACACCTGCTCTGGTTAACTTCACACAGTCAGAGCCAGGCTGATAAAATCTCCTGTTTCACTGCAGGATGAACACGGTTGTTGCTGTGGGTGAGGTATGAGCTAGTGCAGTACTGAAAGATGGGGTGAAGAAGGGTGGGTCTAACCTCACCTACTGCTGGTTGAGGACTCAGCACACAGTCCTGTGCTGCTTGGTGCCTCCTAGGCTGAAGCAGGGCTTGTGGAGTCTTCCTCAGCCATGGAAGGGCAGAGGCCTCAGTGACTTAATCATTTTCTTTCTTGTTTTTCAGAGAAGAGTTGTTCCTTAGCTCAACTCCTGCCTGAAGTTTTTTTGACATGCTGTGCAGCAAAATTCCTACTGCCTTTATAGTAAACAAAACTGCACAAATTTTATAGCTGTGTACTGTCCATGCATAATATGTTCAAAGTGGCATTTTCAGTTTAAATCATGTCCGAGACAGACAAGCACCTTTATCCTTGCCCTGTCCCAGAAGGAAGTACATTCACTGAACAGCCACATGGAACTACGTCTTCCATTACAGAGGTAACCGAGTTTTTCATCACACTGCCTGCAGGATGGAAGAGGTGTTTGTCCTCCTATTTTACAGTTGGGGAAATGTCTACAGTAAAGTTACGTGACAAAATCAAGGGTGGGAAAACGGTTCCTCAAACCACAAGGCTGCAAGGTCCTCTCTTCCATGCTGATTCTGTTTCATTAATGCTGAGGTTCTCACCAAGATCAGAGCACCTTTTTCTTGGTCTTTGGTACTTCCTCATGGTTTCGGCTGGAATCTGTGGAGTCAATAGCAGTTTACTGTTTTACCATTGCTGAATTTTACTGCAGACAAATTCTAGGCATACAGTGCAAAATAATTCAGGAGGTATGCTGGGTTGACCCTGGTTACCAGCAAAGCAACCATCTAGTTGTTCCCTCATTCCCCCCTCCAACAGGGCCGGGGAGAGAAGCAGAAGAGCAAAAGTGAGAAACCTCCTGGGCTGAGATAAAGACAGTTTAATACAGGTGAAGCAAAACTGCATGTGCAAGCAAAGAAAAATTAGGAACTGATTCACTACTTCCCATCAACAGGCAGGTGTCCAGCCACTTCCTGGAAAGCAGGACCTCAGCACGTGTAGTGGTTGCTTGGGAAGACAAATGCCATAACCAGGAACATCTCCACTTCCACCTCCTCTCTCCTGAGCTTTTTTCGCTGAATATCGCATTGTGTGGTATAGGGCATCCCATTGGTCATCCCTTTGGAAACCTTCCAATTTCTTGTATACCTGGGGAAGCAGACTGGGAAATAGAGAAAATCTGGATGCAGTGCAGGCAGCGCTCAGCAATACCCAAAACACTGGTGTGTTATCAAGGCTATTTTAGTCACAAAATCCAAAACACAGCACCATATGGGTGGCTATGAAGAAAACGAACTCCATCCCAGCCAGACCCAGTGCAGGAAGAAAGAAAAAGACTTATCAAGTTGTATAAGCTCAGAGGGAGTGATCATCCTTTTGCTCTGAGGCAGGGTACAGCAGCTTGTGTACCTGAGATCCTTGCTTGTGAGATCGGGAGCTGTGGAACAGGCTTTTACAAATAAACAATAAATTGTTACATTGACACAGATTAGATTTTCACTGATGTTCTTCTCAAAAATCCTCTTTGCTTCACTTGCCATTGAACATTGCAGTGTAAAAGAGAATCAGAGGAGGATTTGGAGATGCGTTTCACTGTCTGTTATCAAGATGAAACCAAGTTGCTGTATCAGATGAAAGCAAAGCAGGGTGAGAATCAGCAGCAGCCCAGCAAATCCATCTGTAATCTCTGGACGGCTGGGAGGCCATCAGGATTCTGCACCCACAGCAGTTTTGACATTCGTATTTCCAACAGAGAAAATTAACAGCATGCCTTTGAGCTGGCAGGGCAAAGGCACAAGAGAAAGGTGGACCTGCCAGGGAGCCCACCTGTCACGTTCTTTTCTGCAGGACATAATGAGCTCTACTTAATTGTATGAGACCTGGAAAAGAAGCTTATCATATGAAAAGCCATGAAGCAACACAGGTGAAGTCTGGAGGGGAGTTCAGGTGTTTGGGAACGAGAAATGTTAGAGAGAGAGTAAAGCAGCATGAAAGGTACTGTTATTTAAAAGCCCTAACAATTTGGGCATTTTTTTCCATATGAATTGTATTATTGATTTCTATCACATTGTCACACCACATGGTGCCTCATCCTTCTGTGATGGTTAATAACTGAGAAGCAGTAGTTTCAAAACTTAGCTCCATGGCATGCAGCAAATTAACTAGCCATGTAGTTTATTTCCAGGGGCAGCACTAATCCTGGAGATGAATAGCAGTTTTCTTCTTTTGTGCCGTCTGCCTCACACAGAGGATCTGATCATACTGTCATTAGCGGTAATGATCATGATAGCTATACAGCGCTTCTGCGTCAAGATGTAGGAACACTGCCCAGTAATTGCACTGTAGCACTCTTCTTGATGTAAAACCACAAAAATCCAAATCTGGAAACAGTATAGATGTCTGTAGGTCTCAGGGAGATATTACAGCATAGGCCCATCCTCCTTTTCTCCTTCTCACTTGATGACCTGCACTGTTATCTGCACCCTCTTCATGGCTCCCCAGGCAATATGCCCAGGCTGCTTATCTTGAAAACAACTCTGTCTACAGATGGCAAAGTGGAGAAAGTTCATGACTGAAGGATTTGGCCATGCGGAAGGCATCTGTTTTGGGAGGAAGCTGTTGTAAGTGGTGAGGCAAAATATGAAAACAGGAAAACCAAAAAGGAAAGAGTGCTGGGACAGAAAGATGACGTGAGGAGAAATACAGTTTACTGCTGACCTAAGACACGGTGGTGGACTCAGCAGTTAGTGGATTTTGTGATGTTCAGATATGAACTGCAAATATAACCAGTTTATAACTTGCTGGTTTTTACAGCAAGTATTAAAGAACGCGGGAAAAGAACAATGTAACTCTTTATAAATAGTGGTTCCATGAAATTATGTGTTGTCTGCAGTCAGCTGAACAACCCCCGTTGCTGTCATCTTCTGGTGTTGCATGTGGGCTTTTCAGGTTTGAATATAAAGCTATGGTACTAGGTCTGATCCACAAATACAAAAATGTGAGGACTTTAGGAATCTTGTTTACATTTGTTAAGACTTTATTAATTAAATAAAGACAAGACATTTAGTTTGTCATCTGTATGAAAGGCTGAAGTCAGATAATCTTCACTGATAAAGCTGAGATGTCAAAAGAGAGTTTTACTCCTAAGACATTTGCATTATACTGTCCTTGAAATCTGTTCCTTTACCCCCCTTCTGGAGACAGTAGATGTTGGATCACCCCTGGAGACGTGCCTGAAGAGCCAGCCAGCTTGCTTTGCCTCCATCACTGACCCTGATGGATTACATGTGTGTTTCCTGGGTGAGGGGTCCTGCATTTTCCTTCTTTGTATCAGTAGGTGTGCCATGGGATCTCTTGGCCTCCAGGTATTCAACTACTCCATACGTCACCATAGACAGCACAAGCACGGACAATAAAATGTACAGTTTGATGTAAACTTGCAATTTGGTGCTATAACCAAAGGCAATGACAAATCCACATGATTCCCAGAGACGGTAATTGGCAAAGGCAGCCTCTGTGTGCTTCTCAAATAAAACACCATAGAGTCCTGGAAGGAAGCAGAGACACGGCTTGTGAAGATTAAGTCTGAAACCATGTATTTTCTGCGGTGGGAATAAATGGACCACAATGGAGAAGACAGATACTCCTTCATAATGTCAGAGAAAAGAAAATACAAGCTTTGTCTTAAAACATTTTTGCACTCCTGTGGATTGTTATAAGTGAAAGCAAGCAAAAAGGACAAAATAGAGGGTATCAGAGAAAAAGGGAAAGAAAATGGGAGGGAGGGAGGAAGAAAGAATAGATTCTATTGAAGAGAGGCGTCAGGAAGTTTAGTTTTCAAATTATTAGCCACAAAAGGGAAGATTCTTGCACTGGCAAGTAAGGAGGAAGAGGAAATGGCCAGAAATGGCCCTTGGAGCCTTGTGGAGGCTCCACGTATAACTGTTGTTAAGGTTATACCAACTCCTTGCGGGCTTTCAAAGAACAGACAGTTTTGTCTAGGAACACGCTTAAGGACCAATTTGCTCTTTCAGGGTAGGGTAGAAAGGATCGAAGAACCATAGGGACCTCCCTGCTGCCATCCTTAACCACATTTGTGGGGAACCTGCATGGACCCTGCATTTAGAAATTCGAAAGTTGAGGAGAGTGCTACAACTGGGCTCAGATTTAATATGCAAAGGAGATTTGTCTCTCTGAGATAATCAGGTTTTCAAATATTCAGCTCCTGGACGGGTTGAAAAAAAAATATTCTTATTAATGCAGAACAGCTGGGCAGCAACCGAAAAACTTGCTTGACAAAGAGACTTGGTTAAACTAATCATCCTAATGCAGTCATGTCCACTGGAAAGCTCCCACTGTGTCCAGTCAGCTGCACACCCACAACTGGGAGTCAGGACGGGTTTCCTAGCCTCCATCTCTGACTGGCTGGGCTCACAAGAATGAGAAAGAGCTTGCTTTCCTTTGTGTGCTGAGATAGTAACAGTGGTGATGAAGAAGCAAGTGTTTGTGCTCACTTAGCTGTGGTGTGCAGGCAGGGAAGGGGAGGAACGTCATGAACTTCGACTCTTCCCGTCCACTTTCCGATCTGAAATATGCACATTCGGCCAAAAGGCACAGAGGGAGTACAAGGTCTGGGTAGGCTCAACTAACCCTTCAGTTTTGTTAAGAAGTGGGGCACATCATCTGTATGTAAAAATTCACTGTAATTGCTTCCTGATGATTATAAGAGGACATTTACAGACTGATTCAATTTAGAGATGGTCAAAAACCTAGACAAGTGCATCACAATATATACTGAGTTCTTTAAACTGCCTGAGTGTAGTGTGGTGTGAACTATTTAATGATCCTTCATAGTTTTGCATAATAAAAGAACAAGTACATGTTGGTCATGTAATTTTGCTGGTATGCCCTATGTATCTTCTGAAAAAGGATTCGTGAGGAGGGTTTAATATAGGAAGGTTTCTGGTGTGTGAAGATTCTAGCTTTCAGCTGATACCCGTCTTCCCTTGCTATTCTGAAGCTGCCTTTTTTGATCAAAAAAGAATGGATGGGTTTAGCGAAGGTCTGGTCCGAAGGGATGACTGGGCAGTAAAATTCACATTTCCAGGATCCATGTGTGGTATTAGTTAACAGTTACATAAGGGCACAATGGTGCATTTGCCTCAAACTTCAACATTCAGAATTCTTGCAGCTCAGTTCTATGGAAATTATCCTCCCTGTTTACCACTGCCCGTGTTCCCACTCCTTCCCCTGGTACTAGTAAGCGTGGGTGTATAACAGGACTGCTGCAAATCATTGGAGTCCAGGCTTATAAACTTTCTGGACTGATTCATATCTTTTCTAAAGATGCACATCAGCCTGGAAAGAACTTTATTTCACTGTGGTCTACCCAATAGTTCTGTGCTACACAATTCTTATTCCCTAAGTGCAGCTATTGCCAGGCGGATAATAACAACATCTGTGTTCAGGTTAGATAAGAGAGAGCTCTACCCACTCTGAAATGAAGCAGCTTTCACTGGAAATAAATGAGAGTGTCCATACACATACACAAACACATTGGGAACTTTGGAAGATGAAGTGACTCATCTACTGTGAGCCTGCACGTCCTCTAGGGGGAACTCCAGTATTAGCTATCAACTAAGCCATCATCCATTACCATAAAATGCTTTAACTATACGGCACAATGCCTTTGTATTATTCAGAGGTTAATCTGCTGAGGCCCAAGCAGCACCCATGGGAGCTTACCAAAGGAAGGACCACAGATCTTGGTCCCGAATGCTGCTTTAGAAGCCTTATTTCACCTCATAGCCCTTGGAGATGGGAATTTCTTGTGTCATGTATGTCTATAAAAGCTATGAAGGAGAGAAGAGATTTAGTCTTAGATGGGCATATCAGACTGGAGATCCTGTTCTGGGATGCAGCATTATAGAGTAATGTCACTGCACCTCTCTGTTAAGGTTTCAGTGTTTGATGTTTCAGTGTGACAATGTGACAAAACAAGCTGTATAATTTTATGACTGGGAGCTGTGGAACAGCTGAACAAGGTACAGAAAAAAAAAAAAAAGGAAAAAAAAAGAAAAAAAAGATACTGTGCAAGCATAAAACATGCTTAGCTGTTTTTTTTCCCAGCTAAGGCAAACATGAATTTTTTCCAAGTATCTTGCAGGAATCTGGGAACGGAGATGACCTGTTACCATGCTGTAATAGAGATCAGTCTTCTCACAGCACTACAGAGCTCACTAGACATCACGTAACCACAAAGTTTGGCCACTGGCCACGCCTAATCTGGGATTTGGGAACTGCAGCCACTTCCCTGACTCCTCTGACACTTAGGTCTTCTGTACTTATCCCTTTTCCTGGTGAGGGCACCAGGTTCCTCTTCGTCAGCTATGAAGAGACCTTACTGAGGCGATGTCTCTCAAAAGATGTTCCAAATGTCTTTCTCAAAAGCCATCCCGAGCCTGACGAAGATGGAACCAGGGTCTTTTTTTAGTGGCGTCCAAAGACAGAACAAGGGGCAAGTGGCACAAAGTGAAACACGGGAGATTCCCTCTGAACATCAGGAAAGATGTTGTTTACTGTGAGGGTGACTAAGCACTGGCATAGGTTTCCCAGAGAGGGTGTGGAGTCTCCCTCCCTGGAGATACTCAAAAGCTCACTGTACATGGTCATGGGTAACTGGTTTTGGGTCTCTCTGCTTGAGCAGGTCGACTAGGTGACCTCCGGAGGTCCCTTTCAACCTCAGTCCTGTGATTCTGAAAGAAGGCAGTTGTCTGAAGACAAGTCTATGGCTGAAGAAGCAGGAAATGAATTAACAGCTTTACTTCAGAGAGAGCAAATCCTTACTGATCTTGTCCTTCCATGAACCTGAATAATGAGAGCACTGATTTAAAATTGTACACAATTTTAAGACACAAGGCTGTGGGTTTGGAGGAGAGGGTGTCACTTGATGTATGTATTAGCTCTCCTCTAAGGGTTATGAGCTGGAGTTGCTCTGGAGGCAGAGAAGTCTGAGTGGTCACTTTCTCATGTGTGGAGGGGGGACTCTACATGTGCTGGAAAGGAGGTCGCTGCTAGTGGCAGGCAAAGGACTGTGATGTTTTCCCTTTGGCTTTATAGGAGGAACATGATAACTGATACAGGGGGTGAAATCACGTAAGATACTGAAGCAGCCAGAGGGACTAGAGGGAGGGAAGCCAATACTTATAACCTGATGTGGGCCCAGATGAGCTACTTCTGTCACATGCATATTCCTGTGGCATCTGCCAAATATGAACTTGAGACAGGGGAAAACAATATGCATGAAATAAGAGGCAAAATATGGGAGCAGATGGGAGAGAACGTAACTGTCTTACTGACACTAGCTGTAGTATTGACTTAAAAAGAGTGTGACTGACAGCGATTAGCAGACTTTACTTCAAGTCGTCACAGACTATAGCTTTTTCTTGCCCTCTCCAACACTTTAGAGTCTGTCTTTAGTCTCTATAAGAGAACTTCCTCTAGTTTTTATTGAGGGATATGTTGAAATGAACCCTTACAGAAGTCGGTTTGTATCAGCTCATTATCTGAACTGTCAGTACATTATAATTGCACTCTATCACAAGCCAGTAGAATATAAAAGGTTATAAAAACAACTCTAATGCATCAGATAAGAAGTCTAATGATATACTTTCAATAACAGACTCCTAGAAGAAGATTGTAAGAAATGAGGGAAGTATACAGTGATTTCCACTCCCAGCCCCCTCCTTACCCCGCTCCCAGTGCCCTCCTGACTCCAGCAATCAAAGGAATTTCTGTTTGAGATTTCCTCTGGACCCCTAGGCTTTAATAGACCCCAAGAACATCTTCCCCTGAAGTGATGTAATTCCAATGTAAAAACATTTACATATTTGGCAATGAATTCTATGCTTTGATTATGTATGGTATGAAAAAAGCATTTCTTTTTATTTCTATGCTACGTGATAACTTTATTTGGTGCCACTAGTTCTGTTATTAAGAGGAACAGTGAATTTCTTATCACCTTTTCCATACTATTCATTATCTGACTGAATGCTTTCTTACTTATTACTTGTCCAGGCTAAAGTGTTCTAATTTGTTAGTCTTTCTTCAAGTGGAAGTCTCCCATGATGCTGCTCCTTTTTCATTTCTGTCTTATGGCTTATCACATTTGATTATGATTTTTGAAACATAGCAAGTCAGGACTGCATAGTTTCTCTTGGCTGCATAATGTTGCTCTCTGTGGTTTTCTCCTTCAGTTTTATTCTAATAACTCCTAACAGCCAATTTGCTGCTTCTTTTGTTGCTGAGCTTTGAGTTGATTTTTTATCCAGAGTGTTCTCCTTTATTGAAAAAGACATTCTTCTGAGTTTTCTGATTTTCTTTGAAATACTTATGCTCCTCCAGAATATTTATTCTGAATATCTGTTATCATCTTTTGCAGTGTTCTTCTCTCTTCATCTTGGAAAAATTTGTTTAATGAGTATTTTACTTCCTTATTCCCAACTTGTTCTTATTTCTTCTACTTTCCAATGAGATAACATGTTTCTTTTAGATGCTGTCTTAAACCCATTATCATTTTTATGCACGTGTAGTTTTATAAATACAAACATGCACATTTTTATATCTCAAGAGAATTCATTTCATTGTCACCAGGACTTACCATTAGTTTGTGTCTGCCAAACGGCATCAGATAGGCCCCAAAGAGCAGGGAATATGAAAAACACAGCAAGCTGCTTAGGATGAGGTTTCCGCAGCAATAGTGCTATTATACAGGCAGTGTTTGTAACGGTGGCTGTTGATTTAGAAAGAAAGAAGAGAAATATAAGTGGTATTGCAAAAATGACAGATAGTGGTAGATAACTTGTTCATATTCTTCCCCAGACTAGAGCACAAGGTAGTCTTAAAATTTTTCTGGTTCAGTGAGCTTTGCGCTAACTGAGTTGATATCTCATGAAATATAAGACGATGCAGTCCTTTGGCAGGCTTCAGTTAATAATTCTGAGCAAGGTCCTGGGCTGAGAGAACCTCGGCACTGGTACAGCTGTTAGCCCAAAGGACAATAACTACCACTGAGGAGGAGAAGGTGCTGCTGAAAGACTTGCAGCCACCATATGAGGCATGTGGGAAGGGGTGGGAAGCACCATTCTGCTCTTCTTGCCCAGTTCTTACATGTAGTTTTCCTGGGTCAGAGGGGGCAGTTAAGGATATCTAGAGGGTCTGGTGACTTTTCGTCTTTCTTTTTAAAAGCAGAATGTAAATGAGTGACTGATTCCTCCCTCCACAGGAACACTTCTACAGGCTGAGAACAAAGACCATTAAACAGAATTGAGAGGTTCAGAGGTCTTGCATTACTAACACTGTAGGTTTTTTTAATCATCATCATCATCATCTGTGATTTTTTTAAAAACTGAAATTAATTTCATAGGGTGAGACATACACCTATCACATACACGTACAGAAGAACATCAGAACTAGTGATTGTAGCATAAAGGACTTTAAATTTCTTCTTCCTTGCCCAGGTTTAAAATGCCTAGAATGTCTAGATGCACATTGACTCAGTCAAGTTTCTAATAACACAGGTTACTGTGTAGTGGAAATACGGTATCAGAACACTTCAGTATGAATGGCTTAGTGGATACAGGGCAACAAATTTCTTGGTATTTTTCTGCTTCCATTATTCTGTTACTCATTGGAACAGTGTTCTCTGAAGAGGGAGGTGTTCTTCAATAAACAAATCTCTTCTCTTGACAACCTGAAAATTACTGTCCCATACAGAGGCCCTCAACTTATTCTAGCCTGACACTCTGGCATATTATTCTATCTTTTATTTTTCTCCCTATACAACAACTAGTGAAAAGGACACCAGACCAACCTCTAAAAATTTTCCTGGTTGCTTAAATTCCAAGTTCACCATTCCCTGAGATTCAAATAAAGAATATATCTCATGAGGTTTGTGGTTCCTTTCACTCCATGAAGGTGAGGAGGTTTCCCCCAAATAGAGAAATCCTTCTCAGGTATAGTGTAGGCCTCAACGTCTGTGTTGTAACATCATTTACCACCAGTTAAGAGCTGTGCACTAGAGCTGTGAAGCAGCAAAGCTGTAGGCTGCTTTCTGAGTAGACAGCACCCTCAAAAGTGAAATGATGCAAGGCAATGACTTCACTACTGTGGTTAACTGTGCTGCTTCTCTTCTCACGAATGAAGTCTGCCTCCAGATTGACTTTGGTTTTGATTGATAGGTGACAGCAAGCTCTCCCTTTGTAGTGCATCCAAAGGGGGGAGCACTGGATTTGGTAAGGTGATCAGTCTTTCAAGTGACCTTTACATACCTAATGCAAATAGAAGTTTTCTACCCGTGAACTGAGAGATCTTTCCAAAGAGCAGAGAGCAGAGGGAATTCACAGCTGAAAAGCAGATCATCACGTAACCAACGTAATGTATCCCCAGGGCACAGGTCACATACGTCTGGAGGAGAAGAGACAGTGGTGACACGTTTTCTTCAGTGAAAATATGCAGCTAAGGTTCAAGGGTCTTAGCCTGAGTATTTGGTAAATAACCATCAGGGATGAGATCAAAGGAGCACAGCTACAGAGTTTGCTGACAAGTCCCTGGCATATTGACATAGTTGGCCTTCAGCAGCGATATTCCTGCCCCAGTTCCCCATCAGACCAATGCCATGCAAACAGAGTAGTAACAAGCAGGAAAAGAAACCAGAGCACTGCTCACTGTTCAAATAGAGCTCCTAGAAGTGGCACTAGGAATTTTCTGGCTTTCCCTTTGTAGCCCAAGAGATGAAAATTGACAGTTTTCACTGTGGTCATTGCAGAGCAGCTCCCAAGAAACAAGATGACTTCATCTATAAGAGCATACAGCCATTGGAGACAGCCATTGGCTGTATGCTCTTCATTCCATTCAAACAGCAGCAAGTGCACCCTTCTGTCTGCTTATATGCAAGGTTTGAAAGCCTAAGTGTCAAATAAGCAGCTCAGGAAGCTTATCTCCTTTCTTTGGAGGCTTTCTCAACAAATGTCTGGAGAACAGATCTGCTGGGGCTCTAGATTTGTAGAGAAACTGGAGGAGCGGAGGTGGTTTTGATAATTTCAGGCCGTCAGGGTTTGGACCTGTTGCACTGGTGACTGGTGAGGGGTTTCAGCCAGCCACGTTGAGGGTTTGCCCTCTTATCGTAAAGATTCTCAAAATAAAATCTGTGGTATATGTGCTGACTTGCACTTACACAAACTCTAGGGAAACCAGAAGGAAGGAAGGTGTAAAAGCTTTGTGGACTTCTGGCTTTCTTCCCAGTTTGTTATTTACAACAAGCTGAGGAGTTTGAACCTGTAGCTCTCTGCTGTGGCCTTTGCTGGTGAGTTAAGCTCTCTACAGCTTTTTAGACTGTTCCAAGGGACATATTTACTGCTGGTCTCTCCTGTTTGAACACATCACCCAGAGTTCATTCAAGTAGAAGTAAGCAGAAATTTAGCAAACCATAAATCACCATTGAAAGCATCTTCATTTAACAAGTAAACATATATCAGATACAATAGTAAGACACAAAGACAAAAATTAAAAAACAGAGCCAAACAGATTTTCATTGTCATCCACACCTTTGTGTAGTCACCAGAAAGAAATCCCTGTTCAAACCCACTGTACATTGTCAGAGGGATTAGAAGACACTGTCTTTTATCTTTAAGATGCTTGAAAGTTGCTAGGAACGTAGACCAAAAGGATGGAGTCTCTAGTTTTTCTTTCTCAGTCTCTGCTTGGTCAGATTTGATCTGGTCCAGAAATATAACAATCAGCAACACAGCTAGCACACCACTAGCTGCAAAAACAAAACAAAAAGTTCGTGAAAAAATGAGGAATGCTGTAAGAATGATGGGAAGTCGCTTGCTGCTGTTATTGTTCTGACTTAGTGCTTAGCTCTCTGTGGGAAGTTTTGGCAGATGCATCTGATTCCGCTTCAGTGTAAAGGCCATTTCTGTGTAAACAAGGAGACCTGATCTACATCCACATCTTCTACATACAGCTGTGCACCTCGCAGATCCCCTTGGCTTAGCTGTGAGTGGCCTGTTGTGACAACCGCCGGGCCCTGGCCGGTTGTGACAGCCGCCAGGCCAGCTGCGTGGCCGCAGAGGGTGATCGCTCACCCTTCCAGGGCACGCCAGGGGTCGCGGGGACGGGGAGCTGGCCAGAAACAGCTCCCTCGGGAGCTTTCAAAAGGCTTTAAATCAACAAGAGAGAGGAATATTCACTTCCAGTGCCAAGGTTCTCGTGGCTAGGAGGGGATCTTCCTTCAAACACATGGAAAGAAAAATAAAGGGCTAGAAGGAGAACTGCTGTCTTGGGTCTGGTATATGTTGATTTTTTCTTTTTCTTATTTTTTTTTCTTTTTCTTTTTTTTTTTTTTTCTCAATTTGGAGCCATGATTTGAGTATGGAATATGTGCTATTTTAAACATGATAATGAGCAACTCTGGGTGACTTGAAAAAGCTGGAATTTACAGCTTTGAATTTATAATTTCCTAGCAGAAGCACTATGTTAAAGAACACATGGGGTATTTAATCAGAAAATGATCATGTATGTATTGGTCTGGATTCGTTGCTTGTGGATTGAATCAATACAATTTTTTTCATATTATCAGGAAGATAACTGTGGCTCATAATATACATCACTCAGCCACACATTCACAACTGATTGCTCTGTCACAGACGGAAGGCAAGATTATGTTTCCTCTCTTATTTCTGCTGACTAGAAAACCATCCATGGAAACGAGTACAGAGTCAGAGGAAAACCAGTCACCTCTTCCCATCCACGTTGCCCATTTAATGTGCTCTGTTGTTGCTGTGTATGGGCATGCTCTTTTCTTTGAACTTTTAATGTCCAAATAAATTAGCAGATTTACAATAAATTGTCTTAACTTTTTATTCTTTCTCATCCATGCCTCCTAGAGTGAAATTGTATTCTCCACTGTGTCTGAGTTGTAAAGCCTTGGGGATGTAAGTCATTGTTGGTCTTGCCAGGGTGTTCATTAGTGCTTGTGGGCTGATTGCAGGACTTAAAGGTGGGAGCAGGACATCCACATTTACATTTACAGGACAAATATTCAAACAAATGTGTCAAATTAATTAAGAGCATCAGAAAGATACTAACCACGATTAAGCCATGCAGTTACTTATCTCTTGTAATTGCTTTTGATTTATTTGACGTAATTTAGTTGGAAGAGACCTTTGAGATTATGAAGTCCAACCATATGAACATAAATAGAAACATGCACAGTCCTCGAGAAAACTAAACAACAAAGGACTTATCCATTATTGTCTCCACCCAAGCTGGGCAAAATATGTATTCAGCAACCAAATAGAACAGACACTTTAAAAATGTCTGTGAATGAAATATTTAGCTATTTAGTTTCCCTTGAGGTAGGAAAAGACGTATCTTTTATTAAGAGCTTAAAAGAAAAATGAAACCCTACCAACGCAGGGTCAGTAGACAGCAGGGTTGCATTCATTTTGCATGAGCAAAGCCTAAGGGAGTGCTGTATATGTTAGTCATCAAATTTAAATTTAAACTTGTGAGCCAAACCTGCATTTAGCAGAAAGGCATCAGCTCCAGCATGCTCTGGAAGGGAAGAGGGGGAAGGGTATTCTTTGCATTTTCTCACCAATTAGGAATGGAGGTTGGGGAATGAGGGAGGGTTTGCTGTGATGCACTTGTCCGGTGAGGACTGGCTCTGACCAGATCACATACTCTCTGAGCATATGAGAGATTCCATGCATCTCAGCATAGAGAGCACATCCATGTGCAGAGACTGCAGAGAGCTAAGGTGACATATTGCCTTGCCAGATACTTTCCCTTTATCCAGAGAAGAACTTGTTTTGAGCTGGATACTTTTTTGAACTTTCCTCGCCGAATGAACCTTTGCATATCTATTTTTGCCATCTCAATTTTTGGTGGCATCAGCCTTCCCTGTCTGTGATTCCTTTGCAGCCTTATGCAAGGAAGGTCTGTAGCAGCTCTAGTTACTAAATGGGAGATGTACCAGTTTGCCTAGTGTTTCTCTTTATCTTCACCTTTTACATTAAGGTATTATAATTCAAGCATCACAGCTGAGAATCCACTGAAGTTGTAAAATCTCAGCAGGAACCCAAAAACCTCCCCCCAGATGATTGCATGTTCTGGGAGCCTTGGTTCAGGTCCACCTCCCTCTAATTACAGTGTAGTTCTTGTGCTAAAGCTGTTAGGACATCAGCCAGTTCTAATAGGCATCCCCAGATGACTAGAAGTTGGTGAGTTAAAGTACCACTAGCAGAGCTGCTCTTAGCATCCTGGACCTCTGGATACCTATGTAACTGCCCAATGCCATCAGTAGCTACTTCACTATTGCCGATTCTGAAGCCAGTGAATTTAAAACTCTCTCATGTGTAACTGGATACACTGCTGCAACCCTCTGGTTGCAGCGTGGGTGTACTTTTGATTCTGTAGAGCAACACTGACATTGGGTGGAACCATGGGGTCACCCTACTGGCTTTCCAGGTGAAAAGTGTAAAGGATGTCTCTCTCCTTTAGACAAAAATGGTACGGCACTGGCACAAAGCATTTGAAACCAGTTAAGAAGGAGTTGTTTGCAGCTTTCATATATCTAATTTCTTTTTAGCGAATTGGATTAAAGGATGAAGTTGGAAACATAGTCTGCAAAGTCATGCTAGGTCTCACAAATAGTAGGTTCCTCATCAGTGGTATTCATTGAAGATTGGGTGGATTACTTACCAGTGTAGATCCCTAGCAGAGTGTAGATTAAGGAGTTGGAGGGTTCTGCTGAGCCAGTGGAATTAGTGGTATCACTCATGCAGTCATATGCGCCACAGCATGCCAGGTTTTCTTCTGAGGCTTCCACTGATTCAGTAAGAACCAAAAGAAAGGCAGAACAGGGAAGAGATCAGGTAAGTGCACACTATGTGTAAGGATGTTAAGGAGAAGGTAATCTAGCACTCGGTGATTGGTTCTGGTTTCAAGTACTTCCAGATTAGAGATGTTTAACTTCGGAATCCCAGTTTAACACACAAAAAATTGTTTTAACAGAAACAGTTGCTGAAAACAGAACACTGAATTGAAAGTTACATGGAGACACAGACTAAAGCCAGAGGCTGAAATCTGAATGCAAGCTCAGTTTGCATTATTTAAAGTTTCAGTGTACATCTGTACCTCTTAATGATAATAGCCCAAAAGACAGATCCCTCAGTTTACACCACCACTGAGCCGTTGGACCTCAGTTCTTTCAGCCAGAGCATGTTATCCTTCGCCAGGTAATTTGTGTATACGTTATAGAAAGAGAAACCACCTCAACACATCTTTTTGTTTTAGAAATTCCAATTACGATTACCCACTAATTCAGTCTTCCAAGAAATCAGTGTTCACTGGCTTTATTATTCTTTGAGATCATGCTTGCAACCAGAACAGTTTGGCACGGTTCGGAGTAAGACCTTTGCTTTGTTCAGTCCCACCAGTGTTGTGCTGGGCACATGTCAAAGCCACACACAGTGTGTACTCAGGCACCCTGTGTGTCACCACAACACTGTGCCCACTTTCCTCCCATACCCTCGCTGTAAAGAAAAAATGCTAACTCAAAGTGTGAACCCCAATAAGCTGTGTAGTAGGGAAGGGTGATCAAAAAACCATACAATTATTTCAATGCTTTCACTGGTTGAAGCGTAGTAAAGGGCAATACAGTGTACCTTGGCTGATTCCTTAAACAGGACCTGAACTGTAGTTTTTCAATTAAGGTTATTGTGTAACTACTTTTAGTGTGTTTTTCCCCATTGCTTCCAATCAAAGCTGCTGCACTGTGAACCAGCTGTTTAAACTAGCTGCATAAACAACTTCATGTTCAATACCACATAAAACTTCGTAACAGAAAGAAAATCTTTACCTTATTATAGCCAGTGGCTACCACTGGACAGTTTTGAACAAACAGACCCTCAGTAAAGTTACCATATGCAAAAGGTTAGTCACACTAGTAAAGTATGAAGTATGCAAAACAAGTTTTTTATCCTTTCATGCATCATCTGAAGATGAAGATGCACAAGCAATTAGTGATGTGGAAGCTGCAAGGCAAGGTTTGCTCTTTTCCTCTGGAAATAAGGCTGCAATATCGATGAGTAAGAAAGGATGACTCTTGTCATTTACATTGATTGCTGCCTTCTGTTGTAGTATTATCTCATGGAGTAGCTTGCCTTGCTGTGTCTGAATGCAATGATACAAGCAATGCCAAGTGTATGTACATGTCTGAATTTTATGCATTTTGATTCTGCAAACACCTACCGTATCTTTCTGACTGCTCAGTGAAATTATACATTTGAAATATATTGGCAATATAGGGGGATATCTTTGCTGCACTGAAAGAAGAGAGGAAGAGAAGTGGGTGCCTGGAGACCCTCATCCCCCTGCAAGTAGCTCCCTCTAGTTTAAGGCTGAATTTCACTGAGAAGGCACAATTGGAAAGCTTATGGTGTGACCGCTCATCACCGTTACAAAAATATGCAAGGCTTTGGCTTTGAGAGGTGTTCATAACACTCCTCCCAGAACCACAGAATTTCCTGAAATCTCATGTAACTGATAAAAAATAAGTAAAAGTTAGGGTTTCATTAGTATTTAGAGGAACATCCTCAGATGCAAGCCTAGGAGAGGATTTTCAAGATATAGAAAGAGTATTTTAATCCTCTTAGTAAAGTCATTTAGCGTGATCTGTACTGTGGGGAAGAGGAGAGTAAAATGGTTGCAGTCTGTGGAGACCACACAGCTGTACCATGGTGTCTGCCCTGCAAATGAAATCAGATTGGCCGTTCCCTCCTTTAGACATTGTGGTCAAGTCGGCAGGGCTCAGTTGCACTTGATACAGTCCTTTAGCATTCTGCTTTGACGGTGTTTCATCTCTAGCTGCTTGAGTTTAAAGGAAGCATGATACTCCATGCATATCATGCCTTGTGACAGCTACTGTGCCATAAACCCAAATATTCAAAGATTAAAACCTGATGCCACCTGATTACCTATTTGAATATCCTCCAAAGGACATACTGCTTAAGTGAGCTGGGGAAAAGGGATAACATCTTGCTGTTCATAGTATCAGTGTGTATGGAAAGCTCTTTCCATGTCCATCCGGTTCTGACTTTGACAGGCTGGGGAATGCACGGGAGACTGCAATGAGAATATACTGTAACACTTTGAATCTCTAAGGTGGCCTCCAAGTATTAATTTATCTTCTCAACTGCCCTTTTAAAGCTTACACCAATTACAAGCCTGGGAAATGAGGGCAGCACTGTCGAGTGATTTCTTCAAGCTACATTGGCATCTGCTGTCTGAGCCTGAAATACGGCAGAGGAGCCCAGGCAGGGAGAGTCCCACCAACAGCTACTTCTATTTTTTTCTTGACAATTCTGTAAAGAGCTCATTTTCAGCAAGCACCAGAATCAGCTGGACTAACCTTGAATGTTTAACAGTAAATTAATTCAATACTACAAGCTTTGCGAAAAGGCTGCTTTAGTGTTTTGCCTTTTGTTTTAGCCACTTTAAATAGAAGTCAGATGTGAGAGACTGTCACTGCCAGCAGCCTATCTATGCTTTACGACATCGGGGTGGAATTCAAAAGGAGTTCAATAGACATCTATTTTTGAGCTAGCTGTCTGAACTCTCTTTATAGCTGATGAAGAGTTGATAGAAAATAGAGCAATTTAGCCCATCTATTTCAGACATCTACCTTCAGATGAGCTAAGTCACATCTGAAGAGCCTGTTTCCACTGTCTGTGAAGGCAATTGAGGGTCACTAGCTCAGCTACAGAAATCTACCCTTCAGCTGTCTAAAACTAGCTGATGTTTATAGGAAGAAGTGCCAAGATTTTAAAATATATTTTACCTTTATTGGAAGCTTGACTAAATATCAAGGATGAGATAAGATTTCCCCAGATGCCGGCGGACTGAAATATCAGAAAGAAGATCCCAAAGTATTGGTTGATAATGTCCTTCCCATTTTTTCCTGCTTTTTCAGCATATGAATTGCCAGCAATGGTGAGGTAAGTGCATTTGGCAGACCAGAGTGGTGCTCCTCCTAAGCCCAGGATCACAGAGGTAGGGATTAGCGTGTACCTGCCAAAGAGCACTTCATTTAGCATAGTTATCAGCCATTAGCATAATAATCATTTGCCCAAAGATCCAGAGGCAAAATAGACATCAAAGAAATAGATTTATCCTTTGTGTGATTCTGTAAATCTACTGCATGAACCCAAGAGAGGGCCAATCCTATGAAGCTTAGGATGGGCACGCGCTGCCAGCTGTGTCCAGAGGTATAGGCAAGGCTGGCTAGGTATGTGCTCATGTGCCCTCCTCTTGGAACTGAGAATTAAATTGCACCTGCTCTTCAGAAGATAGATCACAACAAATTTCCTCCGCAGAGTTGCATCCCCAGTCACTGGAGGGCAGAAGTGCGTTGTTCATCCAGTTCTAAAAGGGCAAGGCATGAGCTGGCCTCCTTCTGTGGTCCTCTGCTGCCAAAGCCACTGCCTGGAAGACAGCCTTCCCTTCAGTCTTTTCAAAAGCAGTCCCAAAAGCTGTTTGGATTTTAAATGAAACTTCTGATTTTAATTTTTTCTCTGAAGAGAAATCTCTGCTACACACATGAGTTGGAAAAGCAACTTCAGGCAGGTCGTTGGGTGCCTTCATTCTGGCTTTTTGCATATTTTCACCTCTCTGCTTCACCTGCTACTGGATTTCTTTATCCCTCTTTCTCACAGGTGACACATTTGAATCCAACTTTCAAATCCACAACACAGAGGTAGGAAATTGGGAAGAAAAAGAAGAAAGAATTTATCCCTTATTGATTTTGTTTAAACACAATAGACAGGGTTAAAGTATTTAAATTGTACCAGCTTGCATAGAAGTTCCCAATGGAGAACGCGATGTAGCAGCACATAGAGCCTGCAATTGTCCACTTGCAGCCCAGCTTCTTGATGAGGATCGGAGGGAGGAACATGGATGATAAAATGAGTGCAGCATAGAGAACGCTTAGGGAAGCAACTCCCAGGCCTTCTTCTGGGTGGAGACTGCTCTGCATGGACAAAAACAGCGGTTGAGACAAATTTTATCACAGGCAGATGTTACTATGGTGTGCAGAGAGTGGCTTCAGTCAGAAACAGGGAGATGCAGAAGCTGGGGGTGGGTATTGCTCCCTCCTTTCCCCAAAGCAGCCTAATTAGGGATTTACATTTTTCCTCACAATGATAGCCCATTTATGAAAATATGACATTGAATCAGGTGAAAATTGCCCACATTCAAAGCTTTGGTAAGTCAGACTTTAAACAATGTAATGTGATTTGTTTTGAGTTTCTCTTTGAAAGCAAGCTGAATGGGGGATAACCTCTTCTCTTGGCCTTCCCTTTTTGTTTCAGGTAGCAATATCCTCAGATCTGCGTTGCAAGGGCTGACTTAGCAACGGTGGAAGATTCTTTGCTTTAAACTACAGGTCTGATAATTTCTAAAATCTTCAAAAACCAAGGTTCAAATATTCTAATATGCTCATAGTAACCCTTTGTAGTTGGAAGTGACTGATTAACTCACATTTTCACAAGGGGGTAACAAGAATTTGCTGATCTAACCAGATTTTATATTTTTATGCTCAAAATTGTTCTCATATCTTCATTCTGTAGAAGTTGCAATGAGAAGAGCAAGGTGATGCTTACCAACATTTTCATGTCGGTTTTCCAAGCTTACATGATTATGTTATGATTTTGGAAGGGAGTATGGGCGCAAGGTTGTGGTGGTAGCACTGCAGAGCACTGGAAGAGATCTGCACCAAACACTTCCAAGCCCTGCAGTGGTTGCGTGGTCTGGCCATGAAGAACTATGGTGGCAGCTGCATAGCTCCCTTGGTGAGAAGCAGGCATCGAGACAGTGAGGTGAAGAGACAATTTTCTCTGCCAAGCAGTGTCAACATATTTGGGAATCAGAATGGCTAGTTTATAAAAAGGCAAAGAGACTTCCTGATTCCCAAGGTCTTATTTTTGAAATACCACATGCCTGGTTTTGTCAGCTGCAGCTTCCAAAAGTTAGGAGCCAGGACTCCAAAATCATGATTAGCTTAATTGTTACTGGTTTGGGGTGTTTTGGTTTGTATTTTGAGGGGGGAAGGGGTGGAATGTTGAAATAAATGTTGCGTATTTTAACTGTTTCTCCTGCAGGCTACAATACAATAAAGTAGCCCACTTCTGACTGTGTCTCAGCAGGTCCTCTTTAACCACTAGACAAAATGGAGAGAAAGGAGGGCTGCTTTGGGAATCAGCAGCACTCCCTCCTGCAGCGCTAGAGAAGGCTCTATGTTCCAGCACTTAACCTGAGCATGCACCCCCTCAGACAGTGGAGTTGACTCATGGCTTCTTGGGTTTATCATTCCCCTCTTCTTTAGTTTGCCCAGCTTGTAACATCTCCATCTGTATTTGGGACTGTTTGTGCAGAACTTCCCTGAACTTGGAATTTGACAGTGTCAGTGAACAGAAAATGCTTGAGGAAGGAAGGGAAGGGAAGGGAAGGGAAGGGAAGGGAAAGGGTAAAAAAAGGANTTGAGGAAGGAAGGGAAGGGAAGGGAAGGGAAGGGAAGGGAAGGGAAAGGGTGTTCAGAGCTAGTCTGAATTGAGGTCAGCCCCTTATTATTGCAAACAAATATATCATGTTCTGTATCAAGCTCCACCTGTAAAGCATATAGATTTCCACACCAGTTGGAAAATCCTTCTAGAACCCAGTCAGTCTTTTAATATCCTGCCTAAGCTTCCTTATGGATGGCTTATATCCATTTATTTTTCATTAGACTAAAAGAGTATTCTATACTGAAAATTTCCTCCTTGTGTTTTTTTTTTAATCTGAAATATTCATAGACAGTAACAGTAACCCTCAGTCTTTTAGTATGGCCATACTAAACAAACCAGCTCTAATGGTATCCTGAGTGTGCAAGTAATTCTAGAAACCATCTCCGCTACTGCATTTTTAAGATGTTAATGCCAACACAAGCCACATCTGCCTGTGATTTAAAGTACTATTTTTATTATGTTATATCATGACACCAGGAATTATTGTATTATTTCATCCTTATATTTTTTAATAGATTGGACCTACATTTTTATTATTTTACACTGCTGAATAATATTTATAATAATTATAATAATAAAATCATAGCAGTTTAGAAATACTTAGAGAAATCCTTTTTCAGACATGAAGTTTGTTTTCCATTTCGCATTATCTTCTTTTGAGAAAAGTCTCAGTGAAATTTAGTTTTCATTCAAACAGCTTTTGTGGACCTAAAGAAGTAGTCTGATACAAGTATTCAAATGATTTGCGGAGTACTAGAATAAAATCTTTAGTAAACGTTATGCATCTGAGTGAGGGATACTAATCTGCATGAAACTGATGTCCTAACTCACCTCATATAAAAATACTGTGCATGCCTTCCTCACAGAAACGGGAAAGACTGCCAGGTTTCACACAACCAGCTGGCCTGATGCCTTCCCAGGCCAGCTGTCCTGCCAGCCACTGGGAGATGCTCCGCTTACCTGTAGGCTCTGGAGTCCTCCATAAGCAGTGAACAGAAGTAAAAATCCGAAAGAAATAACCAAAACATTCTTAAGATTCCTTTCCATGTTGATTCATACAAGACAAAAGGTCTGCCGGTGTGTAGAGCTGATCCAATTATTCCAGGGGGTGCTTTGAGATCGAGAAAAACAGCTTATGTTTTGTTGGAAAAGGTCACTTCTCACTGCATTTGTAGAGGAAAGAGTTGTTAATTATTTGACGACTGGTCAGTGAACTTTACTTTTTCTGATAGTGAAAACTCCTTACAGAGTTGTTACTCATTCACCTGTCATGACTATGGCAATAACAAGCACTCCCAAAGGACATCAGTCAGGTTTTATTAGATAGGTGTATAAGTCACTGGCAACACTTGGACTGATTTTAGTATCACAGTCGTACATTATATGGCCCTCCTATCACTAGAACAGAAGAAAAAAAAAAAAAAAAGCAGTGAGAAGACTGTGTGGCATAAAGATACACTAATCCATAAAGGGCAAAGTTTAGAAGTTCATACTGAAATCTGCACTAGGCCTATTGCTCAACTAATGTTACAAAAGTGTACTAGGAAGCGAGATTGATTGTGTTTCTGTGTTGTCTGCATACACCAGTTCTGTAGCTGTGCCACAGACCAAAACAAGGGTGCTGCCTGCTCAGCAAGCGGGAGAGTCTTCACCTGTGGTGAACCCTGTGGCTTTGGTGTTTCAATTTACCAAGTCATACTCATGAAAACCATTTTCCCCCATCTTTCCCATCAACTCCAAAGCCAAGAAGAAATATGGATTGAGCAGATATATGAAAAAGCAATTTCATATCCAGCCTCTGGGAAAAAAAAACAGCTTTTGTGGATGTATTTTGCCTTGCCAGTGCTGCCTGGCTCAAGGAGTGAAAAGTTTCCTCCAAGTCAGCCAGCACTGCTGTTTGCCACTTCTTTCCCCTGTTTTCAGAGCCCGCACTTGTGAAGTTGCATAGTCTCTCTTTGTGACACAGTGGCCATCCTGCAAGTTCTGGCTGAGCTTCTGAACTGTGGTTTAACCCCAGCTGGCAACTAGGAACATGCACCGCTCACTCGTTCTCCCCTTGATGGAATGGGGGAGAGAATCAGAAAAGTAAAAGTGAGAAAACTTGTGGGTTGATATAAAGGCAGTTAAATAGGTAAAGCCAAAGCCGCACACACAAGCAAAGCAAAACAAGGAACTCATTCACTACTTCCAACAGCAGCCTCCTCCAGGAGACCAGGGCTCTATCACACGCAACAGTTACTTGGGAAGCTGAATACCATTACTCCAAACATGTCCCCCTCTTCCTTCTTCTTCCCCCAGCTTTATATACTAGAGGATGACATCACATGACATGGAATATCTCTTTGTCAATTGGGGCCAGATGCCCTGGCTGTGTCCCCTCCCAACTTCTTGTGCACCCCGAGCCTACTTGCTGGCAGGGCCATGTGAGGAGCAGAAAAGTCACTGACTGCTCAGCAGCAACTAAACACACCAATGTGCTACCAACGCCACTCTCCAAAACATAGCACTACACCACCTGCTAGCAAGAAAGCCAACGCCATCCCGGCCTTAACCAGGACATGAATATTCCCTTTCTGAGAGCACAAAGTTCTCGCTGCCCCTAAGCCAAGAAGGGTGAACAGACCCTTCCTACAGCTGTAGCAGAGGAGGGATTTAAACTTGGGACAAAGCTGAATCCAAAAAAGTCCATGCCATGAAGTTAACATATTCAGATGGAGGTAGTCTGCAGGGTCCAGTGGGAATGCACAGCTAAGACTCGGTCTAAGTCCCACTAGATGGCACAATTTTGCTTCCCACAGGGACTTCCAAGGGTGAGGGGAGAAAGCTTCAATGCATTAATTCATTTAATACATTAAAGAGGTCACAGCTAGTTTCTACTTTGGACAAAATTCCAGTATGTGCCTTTTCTTTCTCTTCTATTGTTTTTATAATCTTCTTGAATTAAATAATCCAGAAAACATAATCTTTCAATTCTTCATTGTTAATGGTACTTCTATACTGCAAGTTGAGATAGTGAACTACTGGCTTTTTATTTTGCAGATTACTGTGCTCAGC
Source organism: Thinocorus orbignyianus (assembly GCA_013400375.1). NCBI lineage: Eukaryota > Metazoa > Chordata > Aves > Ciconiiformes > Thinocoridae > Thinocorus > Thinocorus orbignyianus. Next base: position 675,486 of record VXBW01007109.1, read on the forward strand.
ATGCAAAAACTTTCAATTAGATCACAATGCTACTCTTGTTTTAGAGTGTTTGTAATCCTCTGCAAGGCTTATAAACCGATCTGGTGGTACTATGGCCTAGTGATTTCCAATATTTTTAGATTTATGGATCCTTGCAATTTTCCAGTGCAGATTCCTGCAAAAGAAGTTTGCACTCGGTAATAACAGGCTTACTTATACTATGGATCCCTTAAAAATAGTCTGCAAAATTCAAAGTGTTTGAGACCATAGGTTGAAAAGCACTGAAAAAACAAATAGGGAAATGTAATGTTTATGCTTGTCCTAAACAAAAGTGTAACCATCACCTGTTTGGGCAGAGGCAAGAACCAAAGATAATGCAAAGTGCACTCAGTTCTAGAAGCCTTTATTTTCTTGCTCTTCCTTGACATTAGCAGCAAGAACAATACAGCTTTAAAAAAATTAGCACTAACTGGACGCTATTTTTAAAATGCAGCGTTGGATAGGTTGTCCAATCAGCACTTCTGCTCTGGAGGAATTCTTCACTCCTCGCCCAGTCACGTCTGCTTAGCAGCAAATGTTGGAGAGTATATAGGGGATGGGGGGGAGGAGGAGGTTGTGAACGGTTGTTTTTTCTCTCCTTTTGAGTGATCAAAGGCATTTTGGTCTGTTCCGTATCCCTTGCCCAGAGCTTTCTGTTATCCGTCTGCCTGGTCCTGAGCCCCTCCTTAGGAATGTGTGGAGTCTTTACCAAGGAGATCTGATAAGGTCGAGGATCTCTTGCTTTGGTACCAGGCAGCGGGTGGCTCCGGCAGGCCTGCTGTGTGTCACCCTTGACACCTCTTTCATTCTTCCTGCCAGTCTGACTGAGATTAAGTGAGCCTCAGGAGCTGTGCATTGCATTTTGGGCTTAGCTTTCACACAGGAGGCTGCAGCCACCAAACTGAAATGCCCTGCAGAACACAATCACAAAAATGGGAGATAGAAGAGACTGGTTAAATTCCTGACTCCATCCCACAGCCAGTCATGTTTCTTTTCCTGAGTTTATTTTCTCAGTGTAAATGAGGGCAGCCTTTGCTTAAAAGATTATAGCAGCAGAGGCTAATCTTTGGGGAGTTTTGTGCTTCATAATTATAATTCCCTATTTACTCTTTGCTGGTTAAATATGTTGTTTAGGCAACTATTTTAAAAACAACAAAAAACAGCAACAAAAAACCCAACACCCAGAATACTCACCATAGGATTTTCTGTCTTAGGAGGCTTTTAACTGATTAGTTCCTTGGTGATATACAACATCCCTTTAGTCTATTGGTAGAAAGGATGAGTATTTTTATATGCCAGCTGGCCAATGGTTTCGCCACCCACGTAATATGGACAAGTGCTGCAAGAGCCATTCTCAGAGCTGACCCTTACTGGGACTGGTCTCTGATGAGCTGACACTGAGCAGGAGCTGCAGAGGAAAAGTGCTTGCCCATGGATGCCTCCAAATTCAGGGATGGGAGATGGGAGAATAGAGACAGTCTGCATATTCCCACTTAGAAAAATGAAGCTGATTCCTACCCTTTTTCCATGGTGAAGGAATTGGAGATGTACTAGAGAGGAACATCAGGACCAAGCCTGTTCTCCTGAGCTCTAGCAGCATGAGAAAACCCTTACTATACTGTCTTGTGCTAGAGCTCTTAACTGTGGCAAAGCCAGCAGACTGCATGGTCCTTCTTTGATGAGGCTACCACCACCCCAAATGCTCACCTTCTGGGGCTGTCACACAGAAGACACTCTTTATGGGTGGTAGCAGTGTGAATGTCTGCGGAAATAAAGTGGGATACCTGTAAAATATAAGGCTAATGCAATGGGCAATGTTAAATGATCTAGATTTGAAAAATCAGTTTGCATGTGGCATAGGAAAGAATGGCTGACTCCTAGGAGATGCTCAGGTGTCTCTAACTCCACTGTAGCCACTCTTTTTTCCTGTTCTCCCAGGACCTTATCTGTCCTGACATATCTGCAGTGTTCCCACCTGCCAGACCAATGTCTAAGTTCTCCATTTTTAGTAGCTGCTTCAGAAGAAAAGGGGCTTATTAAAATTCAAGGCTTCTTGGCCCATGCTGCCTACACAGCGTTTCCTTTCTTGCTGTGAAAGCCTGGCCATGATGCTGTGTTCTTCTCTTTCTCCTTCACCTGCGATGATGCCCTGCTGATTTTGGAGTTGCAGCAGGAATGACTAAATGTGATGCACGTGCCTTGCAAAACCCAGCCATTCCCAACGGGGCCTTAGAAAACACAGACTGTTATATGTTGAGAGAGGGTCACAAATCAGACGTGAGATTCATAACACTGAGCTGAACGCATCAAGCAGTGAAAGCTGTTTTCTCCTGGGAAGGGGGTTGGAAGGGGGTTGCCAGTCAGTGAACTCATTTTGCCCAGAAAGTCGGAGGAAAGTGTTTTCTATTGTGCCAAAGTCTCCAGCAGTGTGACTTGCTCCTGTGAGCCTCTAAAGGTCTAAACATCTCTCTCACTCCAGCATTTCATCTCTCATTTCCAAATTTCCTGTATTTCTCTTCTCTCCTTTCAAATGCTCCTCTATGCCACAATGCAGTGCATCCACAGATATTGTCCTTTCATCTGTTCTCCCAAAACCCCTCTACATGCATGGCTGCATAGACATCAGTATGCCACTTCTGTCTGAATCCTACCTGCTGATGTCCTCTGTCTTTCTCCGGAGGCAGCAAACTGTCTATCTCAATCTTTCTTTATGTCCTTGATGTATACTGTCCTTCCTTACTGCTTTGCTGTTCCCTAGCCATTACCCTGCCTTCACATCTCTGCTTCTCCCTCCTTAGCCTGAGTGCCAACACACTTTTTGCTTCTTAAGGGAGTAACCTCAAAACTGCTGCTTGAGTTCCCATCTCACAGGTCATTACACTACTTTTAGCCTCACTGGCTGTGAGGTCCCACTCCCTCCTCTCTCAACATTGCTCTTAGTATCGCATGAGGCCCTTTTCCAGCTCCACTACCTACTCCTCAAGAAAGAGCAGAGATGCCTTGTTTTCTGGGCTGTGAGCCAGCTCATAGTAGATGCAGGGGCCAAACAGAAAAGGAGCTGAGAGGGTGCAGACCACAGACTTGAATGCAGCTGTGATTTTTCTATCAGTAGGATTGTGCAGGAGAGTTTCACTGCAGGGCATTTGTCTGCTCTGCTGAATCCAGCTGTCCAAATGCCTGGCACTGTCTGTATAGTAAAAGCAGGGCTCAGATTAGGATCGGATGATGTGATGCCAGTCCAGACTGATGGATAAATTTTTATGAACCAGAGGAACAGTTCCTTTAAGTGTTGGACTTCTTATTGATGTTACTCACCTCCTGAGATATTAATCTCTTCTGGCTGGATGTTTCAATGCATGAACACATCCATGAGGGAGCTCACCGGTACTAATTCTAGCCTAGGGAGAGATTCAAGCATTCTGAAGGTAAGCCCCTGCCCTGTGTAGCATCTGACCTCTCTGCAGAGGACAGCCAAGGAGATCAGCCTCTCCAGGCTGACAGCTGCCCGTGAACAGCCCCTTGTTTCTCCACTGGAGTTGTCTTGCATTCATTCTCTTATATAAAGATGCTTTCATCTGGTTCAAACTCAGCCTATTCACATTTTAGCTTCTTAAAACTGTTGCCTGAGCACTGACATTGTACATGTTCCTTGCCCTTCATTTCAGATGTTTCAGAATAGCTGGGGTAAACCCTTTTCTAATCCTAAACCAGCGGCTGTGACTCAGTTGGTAGGATTTAACACCCTGCTAAGATAAACATGCCACTGTTGTGATCTGTGCTTTTATAATGAAAGGGTAGGGAGGCGGATCCTGCATATGAACAATAGACTTTTGTACGGCAACGGCTCTGAAGCCTTAAGAGCCATTTACTGGAAACTGCTCAACTGCATATTAGTTGTTCACATGAGTATGCATCAGAAATTCCTTGCACACACCCATGGTGTGGGCTGGGAGGACGGGACTCTGTCAGCAGCCCAAAACATGTACTGTCACCTTTCTGTTTCAGTTCAGAGGTGGCTGTTCATGTTATTAATGTCCACTATCAAGCTAGCACAAAAAAATAATAAGGGTCTATAAAGCTGAGCCGAGAAGCCCCTGCTTTTGAAAGGTTTATCACAACTACTTGTGGCAAATTTATCTCCTTGTGGGCATAAGAAAGAGAAGAAGATTGGAGCTTGATCTCAGAGTAGGGTTGCATAAAGGCATATCAGTGCTGATGTCCTGGGATGTGGAAGTTCTCACTCTCCAGTGCCTTCCACCTTTCATTTGTCTGCTGGTTGCACTCATGGCTGGAGACTGGCATAAGAGAAATGCTTACCAGCTATTTACCACCCACTTGCCATCAATGTAAATATATAAGTCAGATAAAAAGTAGCATTAACCTCTTCCACTGTAAGCCTTGCTCCCACACGCTTCTGCTTTTTGTCATTGAATATACCATAACCATTGAATATACCATACCATACGAGCAGGTGCTACCAAGCTGCAGGAGTGCAAGCAGGGGCTCTTGAGCATGAAACATAAAAAAAGAGCATTTCTGTACAGGTTGGTGAGCAGCATGGCATTAGAGAAAGGGACTCTCATAGACAAATAAGAGGAACTATTATAATTAATCAAACAGGTGATATTTTTGTGTTATTGATTTTTTCCCTGCAGTAAATTTTGATGAGAAAACATCTTCCCTATCCCAGTAGATATCACAAAGTGCTTGAGGCAGGTGTTGACCTGTTTACCTGGCTTTTTCTGTGGCACAAAATGTGTGGAAGCTACATAAGCTTCCCCTAGAGTAACAAAGAGTCTCTCCCAACCCTGAAAAACAGACTCCTTCCCTTGCCCCAGTATCAGTAAATTGTGCAGCCATCCAAGTCACTGTTTCTCTACCAGTCATCCTTGACCCTTTTCCTCCCATCTGCATTCCTGCCTTCTCCCACACATATCCCTCAAGCCCATTAATCTGTGTCTCTTGCATTCAGTCAAATGAAATTACCTTCTCGAGTGGCTTTCTATACTTTGAGATTATGGAGATTTGGTAGACTTCCCTGGAAACAGGTACCGAAGTCCAGCTGGGAACATCTTGATGGCTGCTGCTCTCAACAAGCTTCACATTTCCCATCTGTTTTAGGCAGATAAGCAAGCCTTCTGCGTATTTCTAATCTTGCACTGATCTTGAACTGCCCCACTATGCTTACGAGGGTTGCAAAACTTCTATCTCATCCTTGTTTGGAAACTCGTCTTCATTTTGTCAGCCCTTAAGTGAGCCTTGAACCAAGAAACAAACTGTGTTTAGGAAGACAGGACACAGAGAACTCCACCTCTTGCTTATCATCTGAAATAAGTATCATTACTATTTCACTTGCATTCTTGCTTGTATATTCGTTCTTGAACTGTTAATATTCCACAGAAGTGCTCCTGCCTCCAGAAAATCACTGAGATTGTTAATCAGATGTCACTCTGTCCATTTCACAGAAGCCATTCCCTAACTTCAGGATGGTGAGGACTATCAATCACTCCCACCACAGTATGATGGGCACACAGTGGGGACCCGAAGATGAAAAGTGACAGTCTATTACCACTGTTTCCTTAGTCATTTAGCAGTACCACAGGAACAGACACCGCATACAGACAGTCTCAGCTGGGATTGTATCTCTGGAAAGTCATCATTGCTGGGTTTCTTTTCTATTAAAAGTCACTCACAGAGTCTGTTCCAGGAAGACTGGAAGAATGCTGACTTTGGCAACAGTAGCCTCAGTCCTTCATACGCTGGTGGATGGATGCCCGTGGCTTTCCCACAGGAGAGAGTTAAAGCTTGGTGAAGTCAGCTTAAGCAGGAGGCTAAAGACTTCCGAGCATTGTAGGACAACTCTGGAGAAATGTGGAGAAAAAACTGTCAGAGCAGGGGGCAGGAAATCTAGACGCAATATCTAGCTCCTAACAGACTAGGAATCTCAATAGGCTGGCTGTGAAAAAAGGCATTTCCATTCCATTTGCTAGATTCCCTGAGGCCAACAAGCAGAGTTGGAGACTAGAGTGGACTAAATATGTCTGTGGCTACTTTAAAAATAAAAATTCGATATGCTTAACTGTCAGAAATTACAAAACTTATGCTAAACGTGGATTCCTCCATGCTAGCTCTCTGGAGGTATGGTAGTTTTAATTATTCAGCATTAAAGACTGACTTAATTAAGTGTTTTCTTAAACATTCTCTTCCAGAGATAACTTTTTAAGTGACTCTAAGTGTTTTTCTTAAACTGACTGATGGCAAGAAATCCAGAACACACTGCAGAAAATCTCCACACCTTTTTATTGTGAGAGGATAAGAAAATTGGGGAGTAAAACCACATCACATGGAGAAAGAGCACCAGGGATTTTACTGCAGCAGTTAGAGAATTGCAGACAAACTAGTGACCTGTTTTTCTGATTACAAAATCTTTAAACAATCAAACTTTTCACATCTTTTAATGATCAGAAGCAGAAGACACACATCCACAACTCTCTATTAAAGGACCAGAACATGCATGATGAGGCCTTTAATAGACATACAGAACCCAAGAATCACAGAATAGTTTGGGTTGGAAGGGCCATCTAGTTCAACCCCCCTGCAATGAGCAGGGACACCTTCAACTATATCAGAGCCATGTCCAACTTGACCTTGAGTGTTTCCAGGTTTGGGGCATCTACCCAACTCTCTCAACCTATCCTCATAGGAGAGGTGCTCCAACCGTCTGATCATGTTTGTGGCCCTCCACTGGACTCACTCCAACAGGTCCATGTGTTTCTTGTTCTGAAACCTCCAGTGCTGGATGCAGTAGTCTAGGTGGGGTCTCACCAGAATGAGTGGTAATTCACTTTGATTTTCAGCACAAATTATTCTGGCTTTGTGTTGTCAATATGGTCAATTTCCTCTGATACTTGCAGGTCCCTTAAACTGCACCTATGTTGAGCCTTTAGGCTGTTTTAAACTATGGACCCTGGTAACAGCTCCGGTGCCTTTGTCAAACCAGGGATTTAGGTGATGCAGAGTGCATGGGCTATTTCTCCAGAAGGCCCTCCTACAATGGAGAGGAAGGGTAAAAAACAAATGGGACTTCACTATGATGTTAGATGTTCATGGTAGTTTTTGACTGGAACAGGGGCTGTAATGAAACTTGGTTTGGTACATAACGGTGCAGGCTATAAACCAGCTCTCTGCTGTGCAGGCTTTCTCTGCAGAGATAAAAACCCAGCCAGGAGGAGTCATCTCATCCTTTGTATTGCTATTGGAGAACCACCAGAACCTTAATCCCAGGGGCTGAAAGCATTCAGGGCTTCATTTTGCAATTAGTGGAGCTTAAGCCTCTGTTTTGGGTAGCAAGCATTCTTTCACAGGTCAAGGTTCTGATATGGGCTTTTAGTTAATTATGCTTTTAAATCTTCCTTCTTTCTATTTAGATTTTGGGTGTAGGTGCAGAATTCCAACAGAGATCATCTTCTGCTAAGACAGAGCTCCTTGGCAGCACGAGTAACTCAGACCTCAGAGAAACAGATTAAATATTGCAGCCTAAAGAGCCTGCTGAAATTACAATTCAAAATGGGTAAAAGTCCTTTTATTTCAGCTTTTAAACAGAAGCATGCCTCTCCTAAAAATGTAATCTACGAGGCATGTCAAAGGTTTTTGACATTTGAAATTATAGCTCCAGTACTGAAGAGAGGCTGTCAATTTGTAGCTTTGTGCTTTTTCTCCCTGTAAATGTGAGTAATTTCTTTTAGCCCTCCGTACATCACCAGTATATTGTTGTTTGTGGAGCTGCTTGGATTTAGAAGATGAGAATCAATAAATGAACCATTTACTGACTGTGAAATTGACTTTTATAATTGAGAGACTGCTGAAAATGTATGTATATCTGAGAAGCAAAAATCAAACTGCATTATATTGTATGCTTGCTGCAGATCTGGAAGAAAGTTGATCCTTCTGGATAAAAATCCGAGAATCACATAAGTGTTGGATGGAAGGGACCACTGGATGTCACCTACTCCAACCTCCCACTCCAAATGGTGCTGCCACCAGCACTAAATCAGATCAGCCATGACTTTGTTTAGTTTGGATCTTGGAAAACCTCCGAGGCTGGAGCCTACACAGACTTTGTGGTAACTTGTTCCCTTGCTGTGCTTACTCCCAGTGAGGAAAAGTTTTCTTTCATGTAGTGCAAAAGTAATCATTCATGGTTTCTACTTATTTTCAATTTTATGTTAACTTCCTTCTGGTAGGAGAAAAAAAAAAGTCCTATCTGCACAAACTCCAAAGGAAAAAGAGGGTAAGCTTCTTTCTGATGTCATAAATCAGGCATCTCAGGTACTCATCTCAATCACCTAGGCTCCTGAAGTGCACTTTCTATTAATAGGGAAACAGTGGCACTCCCAGTTGCAGATTCAGAGGGACCAGACTGGGTAGTGCCCAAAATAAAGGCCCTTCTGCTACTTCATCACTGAAGGTGATGGGATTGTTTATGGTATCAGCTGGCAGGGTATTGTCGGCTCATTGTGTGTAACAGAATGAATCATTACTGAAATGTAAGCAGAAATACGATTTGAGGCCTGGAACAACATAATCTGGACTGAAGTTTATGTTCCTGTACCAAGGACCATCGCAACATTTATCCCCAATGAAACAGTACTGGACAGTGGGATTTTCCTGCGAATGGTTCTGCTGACAGATTTTACTCCTCTGGCAGGAAACCCCGGGTGCTGAGATTTTTCCCAGAGACACGTATGAGGGACATGAGCAATGTGTTCAGCTGCTAGATGCCCATGGAGAGAGCCTGTCATTGTACAGACTGCTTGGGTACCTTACATAGCCTCACACAGTAAGTAGGACAGAGGGAAAGGAGTACCTGGTCTACAGAATCCATTGTGAAATTTATGAGAAGCAGATGGTAATATAAGCACTTGTTAGAAGTGACCGTAGTGCAAAATTAGGCTTGTAGACAGGAATTGTGACTTAGTCTTCATTTTGGGTTCATACCATGAATCTTTTTGCAGGTAAAGGGCTAGTGCAGATCACTGGGTTAGAACAGCTTTTTCTTTGAAGGACTGAGAATTCAGATCTAAATATAGAGTTAGAATACCTACAGTTAGTTTTTGTGAAGTTTGTATACTTGTGAAGTTTGTGCTACTAGGCACTTTTTTCTTGAGCGGAGCATTGTGATGCTCCAAACACTATGGGATTTTAGGAAGTTCCTTTAAGAATTCAGAAGTACTGTTTGACTTGCTGCTCAGGTTTGATGCACTCTTTCTGTCTGGTTGAACTTTTTCCATCAGATCAATTCTCAGGTATTGAACTTATTTGACACTTTTTCTCAGTAACTTCCCTGAACTTGCTCAGCATACTAATTTTCCTCAGTGATTCTTCCATATCTCTTCAGAGGTTGAGTCTCACCTATAGCACGGCTGGTCTTTCTTTTACCCTGCTTATCATATCATCTTCCCCTCTCCAGTCTCTGAGCCATGAGTTGATAAAGAGAGAAGCTGCACATAGCAGATATAGTTGACCTGTCAACCTGAACCTGGAAACATTCTCCTTCAGCATTGGATTCTATTTAACAAAAACCAGGCATGGAGAATTACCAAAGGGAGTTCTGCCTCTGACTTTCTGCTTTTCCCTAAGAAGTTTCTGTGAACACCTATTTAGTATCGCAAAGCATATAAAATGGAAAAGAAAAACAAACAAACAAACAACAAAAACTGCCTTTCAAAGGCTCCCCTTAGAAGTGTGTTGACAGCGACCTCCTGAAAATGGAAGCTTGAAATCATTTTAAATGCTGCAAAGTCAGTGTGAATATCCATAAGGGTCAATGCACCTCCAAAAGGATGGGGGGGGGTGGGTAATGTATAGGTACCGTGTCATGATGATCCCAAAGGTGTTTTCCAACTTAAATGATTCTATGGAATTCTCTGTTAGCATGCAGTTACTAATTTTGGCAACTAACACAGCAAAACCCTTTCTAAACTGGGCCAGACTAATCAAGTAAATTAATTTTCATCTAATTTAGATGAACTATTGAGTTTAGAAATGAAGGCAGGAATTTGACAGTTTGGTAACGTGAAATACCGCTTTGTTTGTGTGGCTACTAAACTTGCACTGTATTTAGAAATGAGGCAAACAACATTTCTTTTTGATTCTGTTGTTTCCAATGAGAGAGAATGTGAGCACTGAAAAGTTGAAAGAGAAAAATAAATGTGGCAAGTGACTTAAAAAGTTCCTTCTGTTCATCCATCTGCTCCATGGCAGGTCATCTCTACCTAAAGCCATTTCTCGAACTTTTGCCTAATCTATTCCTAAAGATGTTCAAGGAAAGAGGTTGTGCAGACTTCCCTTGACAAGCTATTTCAAACCTTTTACAAAGTTCTTTGAATTTGTAACTTCAGTCATTCTTGCTTCTGTAGGAACTAATTAGTGGGGCCTCACAAATGCTGGGCAGCATTGGACCTTAACTCATCTGTAGGAAAGTCACCACTGAAACAAAGTGATCGCACTTGTTTGTTTTCTCCAAGTGGAGAACTTCAACTGTCAAAGGACAGTTTAATGCCCGGTGCTAAAGGAAAGTATGTATTGTAGAGATTATGCTTATCCCTGGTTTCCCACAAAACAGTAGTCAATGCATTACAAATAATTGCACTCATCCATACTCAATACTTTACCCAAATTTCCTGGTCAAGCAGACATCTAGAGTTGCTTTATAAGCAAATAAAATTCAAATGATTTTTTCATCCCACGTATGAACATATCAAAGCCTTCTGGATATTACACACTGTAATTTTCTCTTACACTTACTCAAGTGCTCTCCTACATGAGTTTTTACTGGTTGCCTAGAACATCCTTGTACAGAGACCTGCACACAGATTTAGGGTGTTCATGATATGCAACCTCATAAATCCAGCAAGTTTAAATTAAGAAGGGTGAACATCACCAAGTGCACAAAGTTGGCACTTCCTCTCTGTTCCTTTTAAAAGCTAATTGACAAGAAGCTGTATTTGCTGGCTGATGGGCTATTACTGTCTGCGGAGAGGCACTGTTGTCAGAGTGATGTCTTAGAGATTCCAGTAAGTTTGTAATAAGAGAAGAAGAATCTAGGATTGCTTCAGTCTCAGAGGTCATGTCTGCACCAATGTAAACCACTGCACTTTTACTAAAGTCAATGAGTCTAGGCTAATGCACTACAACTGATCATTACTGCCTGCATGCAATTAATCTGCGGGGTTTTGGGGGTTTCCTGGATGATCTGACATCCATTGAAAGGCAAAGTACATTAATAAGACTGTATGAATAGCCTGTGAAGGCAGGCATATCTTCTCAGAAGCTTCTGCCTTCCTGATGAGTGTGTAGGAGTACGGTGTTGCTAGTCTATCCAAAATGATTCCGACTGTAAACAGTCTATTCCTCTTATATTTGACAGGGAAAGATAGGACAGGAGTAACAGCATTTTATGTACCCCCTATTTTTATTGCTGGGGAGTTAGGACCAGATCCACAGAAGTACATAAGGCTTTGCAGCTCTCACTTTTAGGTGCTTGGGAGAGCAGACCTAGAGCTCGTCCCTGTTCCATGTTTTACTATTTCATATTAAGTAGCACATAGGACAAGACCCAGTATCCAGTCTGCCTGGTTCCTCTTTCACCACAGAGTGAATACTTGTGTCACTGGATTACAGAATTATTCACATGCTTACTCCTTTTCCACCATCTAATGCATCTTCTGGTCTTTTTGTAAAGTGGGAGAGGCGGAGGTGGATCATATAGTCCGTAAACTAGCAGATTGGGCACCCTTCCTGCAGGAGATAAGAGAAATGGGCTTGAGTCTCTGCAGAAAGAAGAGAGAATTAGTTTTGTCTCTCACGGCCAGTCCTACAGAGGTATATTAGGCACATCTCCACATACTTGGGTAAAGTCTCTCTGAGGAGATAGGCCTTATGGGAAGCATTCCCTAGCCTCTTATTGCTAATTATAGGTGTAATCTACTAAATGCAGCCATCTGGGAAGTGATACTATTTAAAGAACTTTAAGACTGTCTAGATGGGGAAGGTACAGTGTAAAGTCAGGTGCCATCCTAGTTTATATAGGCTGTGCTTAATTATCCATAAACTTCATTGACTTGAATGGGTGGGACTTGTTCTTTAAAGATTCCTGGCATTCTTTTATATGTGGATGATTTGGAATCTAAAATGATAGCTTCTTCTCTTTTACTTTGCTTGACTACTTCAGATTTAAGTGCCAAGCTGTCATATATTTGAGTGTTGTGAATTGGGATTACCTTTTTCCTTCCTAAACCCCCCAAAACTTCAATGTGCTGAATTAGAAGAATAGTGATGTCAACACAGAAAAAACCCCAAACCTCTCCTTTGGAGACATCACATGCAACCACAGTCAACCACACTGAAGAAAAAGGCAAGAATGGAGGTTGGAGGTTGGAGGAGATTGAGGGGAAGGAAGAGACAAAGACGACAAAACAAAGGATGAGAAGCCATGTGCTTGCTATCTCCAGGAAAACACTCTACAGAAGGAGATTTATGTAGATTAAAGGACAAAGGTGGTGCAAGATCAAATGACTATGAAGTAGTCACAGTTAAATAGAGGCTACATATAAGCAAGCTGTCAAATCGTCAGAGGAAAGACATTCTGGGATGTCTATCAGAGAAAGTCACCTGAGAGAAATTTAAAAAATAATTGTATCAATTTATGGAAGTGACAAATGGCACTTGTCAAACTGAATTCAGTAATCCAAGATGTCCTGCTTAGTCCTTTGTCCTGCATCAGCCTTTCAGTAAAATAATGTTTCTTGCTAGTTTTCTGGGAGGTTTATTTTCTCCTATGATGGAAATCGGTTACAAAATATGCATTTTGATTGTTATTCAAGTTACAGACTGAAATATTCAGGTTCAGTGCATGTTATTCACTCAGGAGTGCACATTCATGCAAGAGGATACTGTTCCACCAGCTGCTAATCTGGAGGAAAGAATGTACTGCTTTCAGCCCCAGGCTGTCTGAAATGATTTTTCAGTGTCCTCCATTCCCTGCGCTCATGGAATCACAAAGACAGCATCACCGTTTATAAATATTCAAAATTATAACCAGAATCCTTGCTGTAACTGCTAAACATCATTGTTTTGTGTACAAACTAGTAAGATTTCAAGAATCAGGAGTTAAAGGATGTCATTTCCCACTTCGTTTTGGAGATAGAAGCTTCACTTTTTATAGTTATGAGGACAGCAGCTCACTGTGTTTTTTAAAATGAAAGCTGAGATCCTTGTACGTAGTTCTAGAAACTGGGACTTCACAAAAATACCAAATAACATGAGAGAGAGGGGGAAAAAAGCCTCCGTCAACATGACACTTATTTTTTCAGACAAAAACATAAACCAAACCAACATTTCTAGAAAGTATTCTTGTGACATGAGTATTTTTGTAATTCATTCTTCCCAGCAATGAATACGGAGGACAAAGCAGGAACAGAGGGGTGACGTGGGAGGGATACTGGCTTGTTGTGACAGCATTGGTCAGGAAGGGCATGAGGGCAAGAAGCTTCAATGTAGAACCTCCATCCCTGGAGATTGCCAGGTCTGACATTGCCCAGGCAGGCAAAAGAGGAGGGACTATCCTCTGAGCTAATAAGGAAAACTCAGCCCCTGGAAGAAGCAGCAGAAAGCAGAAAAGTTTTTGGGAACTATCTCTGACATTAAATGTTTGTTTTCAGCTAACTAACTGCCACCAGTGCAGCCTGGAAACAAGGGCATTTCAACTTGAGAGCAGCCAGGCCAGGCTGAAGCTCCCCAGCTACTTGTAGCTCTGAAAGTAGCAAAGTTGGAAGCCCCTCAGATTTGGACAACCTGTTCTAGTTAACAAAAATCAGCCTGACGTTCCTGGCTGTGTCCAAGCAATTGGGGAGCTTGCACACAAAGTTATGTGGTTAATTAGTCAAACACAACATTGCAAGACTTCTTGACCTTTCAAAACTGGAATGAATTTGCCAAACAGGAAAGAGAAGGAATGAAGCAGAACAAGTAATTCAGAAACCCTCTGGGTATAATCCGCCAATGCCTGCCACCTCTAGCCTCATTTCTGGTCTCCTAGCAGAGCAATTCATGAGTGTCAGCAGATTTCCAGGACTGAGAGCAGAATCCCGCACAACCTGCTCTGCCACTTTCTGCTTGTGTGAATTAGAAAAATGTGGTGGTTTATCCCTATTTTACACTGAGAGAAATATGTGTCCCTGTGTACCCCAGGCAAGTGCTTGTCCCAGTTGGGTTACTGACTGAATGTTCATTGCCTGTGACTGATGCACTGAAGGAAGGACATGGGAGCAGCTGGACTGATTCAGGCCTCGGGTCCTTCTGCCCCACCATTTGGTTTCTGACTGTGCCACAGGCAGAGGCATGGGGAGGAACGAGGCTGGGGCAAGAGTGTACTGTGCTCCTCTCTTCCAGTGTCCAGTTACTTGCAGGTTATTTTTCAGAGTCTCACACAGTACTCTTTAGTAACCTAATCTCATCTTCAAGTACTTTGGGTCTTTTGGCTCCAAAACTGTATCAACAGTTTTGACTGTATCAACAGAAAACTGTATCAACATAATGATAGGGGATTTTTTTTCTGTTTCATTCTCTGTCTCTTTCCTTTACTGCCATGTACTGAGTTCATAAAATATGCATTGAGGAAAGTTCATGGCTGGGCGGCACAGCTTTTATCTGCATGTTCTTCGCAGTCACCTGGTCCCCTACCAGGGGAGGTGGTGAATACTTGGCTGAGCTAAGGGAGAGATGCAGAGGCTGAGGAAGCCATAGGAGAAAAGGGAGAAGCAGAGGTGCCCGTAAGCAGCCGTGGCTGTGCAAGCTGGAGGGCAGTATCTGACCTCCCTTCCAGCTGCCTTCACACTTCCCTCAGCAGGTTCTTGTGGAAACTTGGGCAGTGAAATGCAGAAGATGGGATACATAAATGGCATTACCCTAGCCTCCTCCTCCAGTGGTTGCTGGGGACAGGATGGCTTTTCTCAGCATCTGCTGAAAGCTGCTGCCTTTAGCAACATTACCCACCACCTGGCCCGGGCACACCACCCTGTCCGGCACTTGCATGAAGCTGCCAGCAGATCTGCCCCTCAGGAACAGACATAGTCAGTGAAGCTGATGCCAGTGAGACAGCAGCTGCCTGTATTTATTTATTTATTATTTTTTTTCTCACCATGATTCACAAGTTTTTCCTTCATAGCTGTTACCTTCTCCTCTGGAAATAGCAGTCATGGTCTATTTTCCTGTTTGTTATACTTGGGGAGCATTTGCAATGAGGTCTCTGGGGCTCATCGGCCCCAGCACCCCATTCCTCCTTTGCACCCCTTGCCCCTGGGCACACCACCTTGGCAAGCCCACTGCTGGGACCTGCAGGCATCCCCCAGATACTCACAGAAAAGATACAAAGGAAGGAAAAAGAAGTACCTCATGAATAAATGGAGCTGTACCCCCCTTTATCTGACAGTCATGCTTCGGACCAAGCTGCAATTTCTTTTTGCTGGTCTGCCCTCAGGCTACGTCTGCTGGAGATGGATGGGGAGGGGGGAAGAAGGGGTAGAGCAGCTGCCACAGGACAGGTTGGACTTCTTGAAGGGTTTTTCTCTGTGGACAGCTTACCCATATTTCACCCAAATAGCTATTTCTCTAGTTAGGCTTTTAGCCAACTTGCACTACTCCATGGGGGAAGGGAATAAAAATACCTCCCCTTTTTCTGCCTGAAAGAATTTTGCAGACGCTTTGCAAGATGTCAATGAGTAAATCGAAAGTCAGGAACTAGAAAGTCAAGGCAAATAAGCACAGATCCCAACCAACTCCCAATCATCATCCCAAAGGATAAATCTTTGCATTCAAGTATCAACCAACGTGGGTATAAAATACTACCTCAGCGAGCTTTTCAAGCAGATCATATCACAGCGAACAGCCTTTTTGGAGACTATTCTGCATGGCAAGAAGTCTGCTTTAAATTGGGGAAAAAGCAGCTTTCTTAAGGTGATTTCTCTGCTGTGTGATTGGTTATGTACAGGTCTCTAGTCAGTTCCCTTCTTCCAGTAAGGGAGTACGTGCAAACTTGACCAGTCTTCAGCATTAGAGTAATAGTGTACTATTACTGTGTGTGTGTGCATACACATAGAAAATATACATGTGTAATAAGTTTAATTTATGTATATATATAGCCATAACTGTAATAGATGTGTATATAATATGGGTAGCATTACACTGGTTTCTCCAGTATACATTGGTGTCTGGATTCAGTGGAGATCGTGGTTCCACTGACTACTCCAAGGTGCTGGCCGGGAATGGAAGGCAGAGAGATCCTTAGACCTTTGCCAGATTTCTGTTTCAAGAACGTGAGGGGTAAGGCTGTGCTCATTTACACCCAGTACAAAGGCTGCCACCCAGTGCCTTCTGACAGCAATGGGAGTGTTTCCAGTGAACCAAATAACAGGTTTTTCAGTATATTCAGCACAGCCAAAAGAGCTGTGAGTAGCAAAGCAGGATGAAGGATTCTGTGTCCTACTAGAAAAGCAAGGGAAGGTCTCTGCTAAGATGCAGACAAGTCAGGTGGTTATCTGGAACTATGCTTATTAATATTCCTGAAGCCTGGTATGCCGAGTTAGAGCACTGACTCATTAGGTGGGTTACCAGCAGTGCTATGAACAACACTGTGATCAGACAGGGAGTTTCATATAGGTAGCCTACTCTCTCACACTGTCAGTGGGTCAGATTGTCTCTGAATTATCCAAACGTAGGAAACTTGGCTGTATAATTTGTGGTAGTGGGACATCACATTTGCACTTTTTCCAGGGGAAAATATAATAATTTTTTTTTTTTAGATTAAGCAACGTAGTCACTCAAAATCCACAGAGATGGATTTATATTGAAAAAAATGGACCTGAGCATTGGTTTGGGAAGGTTTGAACTGGATGCTCAGACTGGCATCTACCTTAAATGAGCATTAGATCAAAACTCAGTGAAAACTGGCATCTAAATGCAGATGTGAATATTGTGGCTTCAATTTTTCTCCACAAGAAATCATTCTTATTTAAGTAATACAGTAGTCTCCTATTTAGGCATTCAGTAGCAGGATGCCCTGGAGCAAAAAGGGACTTTTTAGTTGCCTGGAAAAAATATTATTGCTGACTAATCCATTAAAGCCATCATTTCCCCTGAAGCCTGTTAATGCCCGGTGGTGTGGGTCCTTCTGTGTATTTACTGCCTGTACCTTTGCTGTCAATGCTCATCACTGGTATGTTACCTTTCAGACTGAGGCGAGGTGGGTACAGGTGGAGCATACAACACTGCGGTCAGCAGCACGACTGGGGAATATCCAGCCTTTCCAGACCTGCTGCTGCTCACACGCCACACTAACATTGTGTGGCTCCTAATATTTTGCTGCCCTAGGCAACCACCTGCTCTGCTTTTGTGTTGCAAAGCCCGTCTGCCATGGAAACACTTCCAGCCCACCAGCAACTGCCGTGCCATTAGGTCATTACAGAGATGTTAAAATGTCAATTGCAGATGCACGCATTGGGACCTGACATGTGAAGTACTGTGTTGCTTTGAGATGAGACTGCCTTCACTCTTGCCCACGCTAGCGGAGCTTGGTGCAAGTTCCTCTTGAGGTCTTCATCACCTAAGACTCTATTTATGCCATGGCACATAGAATAATGCACCTGAACCCTAATTTAATAGTTGGCGTTCTTCATGAAGAGCAGTACTAAATAACCCAGCAGAGTGACCACCCTGACACCACCAGCAGCTGCCCAGAAGCCCAGGGTGAGTGTGCTGGATGAACTGCTGTCCTCAGGATGGCCAGGAATAGGTTGTGACGTGCACAAGCTGTCACTGCAGGGCGAGCAGTGACACAGCGTCACTGTTTCCTAGGACTGGAGGTCTTGCTCATGAGCAGCAGCGGAAGGATGACAAGAGTTCCGTCCCACTGATTCTGCATACATGCAACCCGTGGTCCTTTAAAGCCACCGTGTCTGACCTTAGTGACTCAACCTGAGGGACACCAGTGAAACAGAGAGGAAATACCAGAGCACTGCACAATTGTTTCCAAGCGAGAGGGTTTCTGGTGGAAAGCCAGGTGCTAACGCCTTGCCTCATATGGTAGTCGATAGAGTTGGGGAGGGGGTGTCAGGTGCTGTGCAGTGTGGGTGGGTGTGTGAGATGCTGACCTGATGCAGACCGAAATAGGCCATACATTTCTGTGAGCCGAGGTCTGCAATTCCACTTGCATACAGGATATACAGTACATCTGGAATAATTAATTTCTCAGCCTATTGTTATTTTCTTGTGGATCAGACGTTTGCGGCGGCTTCTGAAGCCTGTTGACTGTATTCAATATCTCTTCCTGTTTAACTTTGTTATTCCGGTCTCCTACTTTTTTTTTTTTTTTTTAGGGCCTGTCTTTTCATTTTCCCCTTGAACTAGAGAATTTGCCTGAAGTATGGATGAGTCACAGATAGTGTATTTTCTCTTTAACATTTACATTTTTGAGGAATTACAGCTGACAGCGATCAACGATACATTCCAAAATATCCTTTCAGGGAGGAGAAGAGAGGGACAGTGATGCTGAAATCAGGCAGAAAGGTAAATGACTGAAAGAGAGAGAGAGAAGTAAGATACAGAGAGTCTTAGAAGGGCAGCCGGATGCAGGCACTCACTGTGCAGCATTTGATGGCAGTGCCTCAACTGATAACATTCCTGTAATCGGAGACACTCTGTCATACCTGTCAGCAGCTATTCAAGCATATCACAGACAGCTCTAAATACAAATATCAGACGTAAAAGGGATAAATGTCCAGAAAGTCAATTCATTTCCTCTGCTCGTAGCCCAGCATTTTCTGAAGGGAGGGAAGGTTCATTTATAGTAGGGTGTAAAAGACACTGGCAAACCCGCATTACCCTATCAAAGCCTGTACTGGTTTTAACTGGGAAAGAGGTTTCTTAATGATAGCTGGTATGTGGCTCTGTTTCTGATTTGTGATGAAAAGTGTTGATAACACAGGGATGTTTTAGTTATTGCTGACCAGTGCTTACACAGCATCAAAGCCTTTTCTGCTTCTCATGCGGCTTGGCCAACATGTAGGCTGGGAGTGCGCAAGGAGCTGGGAGGAAACGCAACTGGGACAACTGGCCCCAGCTGACTGAAGGGATATCCCATACCATGCGATGCCGTGATCAGCAGTAAAAGCTGGGGGGAAGTGTCTGCCAGGGCTTCTGTTACTCAGAGACTGGCTGGGCATCGATCAGCTGGTGGTGAGCAATTGTGGAGGCTTTTTGCTTCACTTGGTTTTGTTGGTTTTTTTTCTCTTTGGGGTTTTGTTGTTGTGTTTTTGTTTGTTCTGGTTTGTGTTGTTTTCCTGTTACACTGCTTTTTACCTCAACCAATGAGTTTTCAAACTTTTGCCCTTTCAATTCCCTTCTCCATCCTGCTGGAGCTGGGGAAAAGTGAGCAAAGTGAGCAGCTGTGTGGTGCTGAGCTGCCTGCTGGTGCTAACCCACAACAGCCACAAACTCCAGGGGTGTTCCATGCTGTGGCTCTCACCTAGCGGACTGCAGAAATGTATTTTTAAAGCCTGTCATTTTTGTCTCAGAAGTCAAGCAAAAATTGAGGTTCCCAGCTTGTCGTGTGTCCCAAGCTGTTTCCTAAAGCAGGTTTTGTTGGTTTTTTTCTCACAGTTTTTTTTGTTTTGTTTTTTTTTGTTAGAGGGTTGATTGCTGTTTCTGATATAAAGCTGTAGCAAGTATTTGCTTCATCAAGAAATCTACTGAGGTTATTAAAGGCTGTTTACAGGGCTCCAGTAGCCTCTGTCTTTTCATCCCCAAATTGTAAGGCTGTGCAGGGCTCAGTAATGGAAGTCCTCTCTATGAGTTTCAGGGCGAAAATCCGGTTTCTCTTATGCAGTCACTGACAAGATGGGCTAATTCCAACTGACTCTTTCTGTGTATCAAAGTACCTTACATAAAAGCCCATCAAGCGCTCATCCACAGTAGAGAGTATTTGTGTAATGATCAGTGATGGCACGCTGCAGTCAGCTGGAGCCCCAGAAAGGGTGATCCTGACCTTCAGTGATGACTGGAAGAAAATCATATTACTGATCTGCACTGCACTGAACAAGTTATTCCAGCAAATCTTTCGTAACTTCAGCAGAAGTAGGGTCCATAACTGTTCTTTTGAAGAAACATACTTAGTGAGGAGCCTGCTCTTTGCATCTGCCTCTGTGAGATTGCACTGCAAAGCTGAAAGGTTGAACTAGGAAGAGGTAATGTTGCATAACCATCCTGCTTCCTCCTTATCTCCTCATTCCTAGTGTCCTACCATGTCTCACCTAACAGTAAACAAAATGTTATCAGTTGTTCTCACTACTTCCAGGCAGTGCATGGGACTGCCAGCATTCAGATGCTACATTGTGAGAGGCTGGTCCTCTGGAGGTCTGCTTGATGGGGGACAATCTGAGGTCAGAAGGAAAGAACAGAAAAAAATTATAAGATATATATCTCTGTGTACTTATTTGCTTATTTGTCTGAAGATCTACAACTGATATATCTCAGAATATTGAGAAAAACAGCGATGGAATGAAAAACACTGACTATTTATAGGTAGAGCATTATTTCCCATTTCTGTGTTGGATGAGATATTTCACTCCAGTTAATGATCTGTCCTTCACTTCCTCAAGGACTGTCTTCATTGGCTTGCAGTTCTGGGGGAAGCATGACCCCTTCTTCTCTGTGCATGTCTCGAAGACATTCCCATAATGAGAGGCATTAAGGCAATTCTAGGTCAATGGCCTTCCAGCCCTCCATTTACATGTGAGGGGCAAGTTGGTTTAATATGATCGCTGCAGAATGGGTAGAGTTACCTGAACAGCATTCAGATGGGGTCTTGCTATCTGTAAACAAAAGTGGTCCCCAAGCAGACTTAACAAAGTTAGTACCACTCTAGTAACAGCAGATGGAAGGATATTTGAAGTATGGACTGAGGACTTGAATGAATAGATAAGAGATGGAATTTTCCAAATAGTTGCACCAGGAAAAGTGATGCCTGTGAAGTTGCTCCAGTGTCACTGGTTACTACAGAGGAAAAGCACAGGTACTTTAAACCCAGCCCTGGTTGCTGCTCTTAGCATGTGGCAAGGAGTTACATTAATAAATGCCTAGTGATAGCTTCACGGCTGCCACAATCATCCCCTGACAGTGTTTTAAATTTTGTTTTGTTTGCTAAAGGGGATGTTATTTACACAGCTATCCAATTTATCTTCAAAACTTTAGTTCAACATGGCTGACCTAATGAAAGATACCAGATCCACCACCCAAGAAACTGAAGAGGTGGAGCTCCAGCAAGACACGTCCTTCCTGATGTCTCCTTGCCCAAAACATTGGGAGGAAGGGAAGGCTATTGACTGACTCAGTGAGTATCTGCCACTGGGAAAGTCCTGCTGGACCATGGACCATCAGTGCTGTTTAGAAGAATGCTCAAGTTCAGAGCTGACTGATGCTCAACTTGTTCTCACCAACAAGTAGGGGCTGATGGAGAATGTGAAAGTCAAGGGAAGCCTTGGCTGCAGTGGCCATGAAATGGTAGAGTTCAAGATCCTTAGGGCAGTGCAGAGGGTGCACCATAAACTTGCTGCCTGGGACTTCATGACAGCAGATTTTGGCCTCTTCAGGGATCTGCTTGGCAAAGTACCATGGGATAAAGCCTTGGAGGGATGAGGAGCCCAGGAAAGCTGGCTTGTATTCAAGGAACACCACCTCCAAGCTCAGCAGTGACACAGTCTAACAAAAGGCAAGTCAGGCAAAAATGTCAGGAGACCTGCATGGATGAACAAAGAGCTCCTGGTCAACCTCAAAGAGAAAAAGGAAGCCTACAGAGGGACAGGTAGCCTAAGAGGAATATAGAGAAATTGTCTGAGTAGCCAGGGATCAGGGTAGGAAAGCTAAAGCCTGAGGAGAGTTAAATCTGGCCCAGGACATCAAGGACAACAAGAAAAGTTTCCATAGGTATGGCACTGACAAAAGGAAGACTAGGGAAAATGTGGGACCACTCAGGAAGGAAAAAGGAGACCTGGTTACCAGGGATATGCATAATGCCGACATACACAATGACTTTTTTTCCTTGGTCTTCACTTCACTTGGTCAAACCACTAAAGTCACAGAAGGCAAAGGCTGTGAGAATGAGGAACCGCCCACCATAGCAGAAGACCAAGTTCAAGACCAGCTGAGGTACAGATCATGGGACCTGATGAAAGTGTCCCTATTAGTTGTGCGCATCAATGAAGGTATCTTTAGGATGCCTGCTTACTTTGTGTAATTTTTATGAGCTTAAAGATCACAAAGATGGTCAAATGGTTTAACACTCCAGATTAAAAGACTTTTTGAACTTCCTGCTCTGCACAGACTCTATTCTTCTCTTTCAAGTGGAAAAATTAAAGCAGTGATTAACAAATGTACATCTGAAATTGAGAGATCTCCCTACAGACTGCAGAGGCTGCTTTATGCAGGAAATGTTGTTTCCAGTAATTGAATATGGTGATATAATTTATAGCTGCTCAGCCACAAGTTTGCACAAATCAGACATAATGCTCCTGATTAATTAGTTTTTCTGTTTATCACAACACCACAATCTTCATGCCAAAGATGACAGTTCCTGGTTTATTTACTGCCTTCCAGGAGGCAAAAGACTTCTGAGAACTGGAATTGCTTGGCTTCTGACATTGCTGCCGGTCAGAAGTGCTGCCCTTCGTGCTGCAGCTGAGCACGGTTTGCCCACCACCATATGTGCTGTTGCTGAACTAGCTGTTCTCTGGTCATGCACAGCATATGCAGGTGTATGCACGTGAGCCTGTGCCCACACATGCATGATAATTGTTTGGTGTTGTTCTCTGTTTAAAAGAGATAAAGATTTGTTTATATATATATTTTTTAATATAAATTGTGCAAGCAACTCCTAGATTATAAAAGTGGGGGGTTTTTTTGTAGATGATTCCAGGATTTCTTTGTGGTTTGGCAGTTGGGTTGTTTTATTTTATTTTTTTTCCCCAGCATATAATGCCCTCAGGTAATGCAAGCCCCATGAAAAATTATATTGGTTGCTCTGGAACAGGTCTGGTTAGCTCCAGCGAAGCATAACGCTGATATGATAGTTTATTATTGTTACTTTCTATGTTTTAAAGCACTAGCATTGTGTTCAGCATTGACTGAAACACAGGAGATAATGGGCAGCCTATTGACTATCTCTGGGCTCACTGCTCAGAGCTTGGGATGGGAGAAGGTGATGGGTTCAGTCTCTCACATGAGTCTGCAGCTGTCTTTGCTGCTGAATACTGTAGCTCCATCACCATGTCATAAGTACAGATGTTGAGGTCACCCCTAGATTTATCAAATCTTTAGTCACTTGAGTTCTGCAGAAGGGAAGAAATGAAGCTGAAAAGTGAGAGCTCTGGAATTTTTCATTTCATTAAGAAAGTTAACAATGTGCTAAATTTCCTGACATATGGTTTTGTAGTCCCAATATACAAAGTACTGTTAACAACCTAAAGAGAATGCCTGATTTTCATGCAAAACCAAAGCAACACAGAGTCTGCACTGATGCTGGGGGACAGGTGTGCCCTCTTCCCAGGAGCAAGACTGCCCTCCAGCCTTGCAGGGAACAAGCCACTTTGATGCTGGTGGATCAGGTGGAGTGGTGAGGGTGGAGTGCCAGGAGCACACCTTCTTTGCCGTGCATCTTGGTGGCTTGCTCCTCCCCACTGCCAGGCTATCACGGAGGTTCCTGGAAGAAGGAGGACTTTCTGGTTTGCTTTGTGGGAGCAAGTGGCAGTCATGACTAAGCTATAGCACTGAAAAATAATCAGGCAATACCAGTCTTTTTCCAAAGCAGGGAGGGAAGAGATACAGAAAAAAAAGGTGGGTGCATGGGAAGATTTGCCAGCTTGTGTACAAAAGGTGGAACTCAGTTCCATAAAGAAAATAAACTCAGATGTATAACATTTTACTTGGCTATTCAGGCAGGGGCTTTCTTAAATCAGTGGGACTCTTTCCACTGCTTTCAGGGGACTTTGGATCAGGGTCATCCAATTGTTTGGGTTGCTGACCTGTATCAGTCCCTTTACCTGTTGCTTTTAGTGAATGCTGCATAGGAAAATCATTGGTATCCCATCTGCTCAGAAAGTACCTGATGATTTGTAGCTGCAATCTGATGTGTTAAAGCAAATGGGTGGGCCCAGCAGCCTGGTGTTTATTTTCCCATAGTAGTTTTGAGTTTGTACAGAGGACGTGGCTGTGACAAGGTCCTCTGGACACTGGACACCAGGAGGGAACAATCTGTCCTGCTAAACAAGGGCTGCTGATAAGCCAGCTACCATGCTGGGAACAGAGACATGGCCTAAGCCTACCCCCTTACAGTCCAGCTTCCTTCTGGCAGCTGTAGATTTGGCAGAGGGCTCTGCTCAGTGGCAAGCAAAGCGTTAGGGGCTTTCTGATTTTGGGCTGAAGTTAAGCAAATCTTTAAATTAGAGATCACAACTCTTCAGAAAAAAAAACAAAGCAAAACAAAAAACAACAGTTGCTTTACATGTTCAGAGAAATGTCATCATTTTCTCTGTCCATATACAGAGAGGAGATGCTCGCTGAGTGGGTTAGCAGCAAGGTCAAGCCTGCTTGTTCCCATCACACTCCCTGCTTGCAATACATCCAGACAGACCTTTATCATTCTGAGTACCCTGGGGGAAAAATGGACCTGTTGGAACCAGTCCAGCAGAGGGTCACAAAAGTGATCTGAGGGCTGGAGCACCTTTCCTATGAAGACAGGCTGAGAGCATTGGGGTTGTTCAGCCTGTAGAAGAGAAGGCTTCGAGGACACCTTAGAGCAGCCTTCCAGTACCTGAAGGGAGCCTACAGGAGAGCTGGAGAGGGATACTTTGTCAGGAAGTGTAGTGATAGGACAAGGGATAATGGTTTTAAATTGGAAGAGGGGAGATTTAGATTAGATCTTAGGAAGAAATTCTCTCCTGTGAGGGTGGTGAGGCACTGGAACAGATTTCCTGGAGAAGCTGTGGATGCCCCATCCCTGGAAGTGTTTAAGGCCAGGCTGGATGGGGCTTTGAGGAACCTGCTCTAGGGAGAGGTGTCCCCCATGGCAGGGGGGTTGGAACTTGATGATCTTTAAGGTCCCTTCTAACTCTAGCCATTCTGTGAGTCTATGAAAAATAGTATTGAAATTCTATTAATTCTTTTAAAAAAGCTCAAATAACTGAGTTCTTACTTTTAATGGCTAAAAACCAAGTGTGAGGCTTAATGTCTATCTAAATGTAAAATTAGTAAGCACTTTGTAAAATTAGTAAGCACTTTAATGTGCTCAAAGCTAGAAGTGAACCTTTGTTTTTCCTTGAAGTCAAAGAAGCCACTGAGTGTGCCAGGTGAGTGTTACCATCCTGCTCCTCCAGAGTCTGGTGCTGAAGTACTGTGCTGCAGCGCTCTCCTTCTGGCTTTGCAATGTTCTTACTTTGGAATTTTTCGTGCTGATATTTTTTCAGTGCTATTAGTTGAGACTTTACTAGATGCTGCTGAGTTCAGGCCAGTCCAGCAGCCACTGAAGTAAAAAGACTGTTTCTGAGGAAATGCAAAAGTCTGGTATCGCAGGTGGGGAAACCTGCTTTGACTTCTTAAGACTTCTGGGTAATGAGCATGGAACTGTTTTTAATGAAGTGCTTAGCCATGTAGCGAGTCTAACAGAATAGCCCTTCCTCTCACTGCACAAGAGGGGAAAGAACAAGCAGAAGCTTTTAGAACTGATGCCTGTGCTGTGACAGGCTAAGGGCAGCTCCAGGCAGGCAGGACAGAGAAGAGAAGCTTTTGCCTCTGGAGCGGAGAGGCTCAGTTCCCTTAGAAGAGACTCCAGGGAAAGCTGCATGTAGGATAAGGACTAAATTGCTTAAAGGGTATGAGATATCCTCAGTGAACACCAAAGATGACTGAAAATTGCACACAGATACACTTATTTTTAATAACTGTGAGGGCTGCCTCTGACCCCAGGAGGGCCAAAAACAGGGCTGAACACAGGTCTCTTCTCCAGGATGGCCTGTACACCACCAGGTAGAGAAGGATGCCAGCAGCAGAGGACAATACTGGTACAGCAGCCTCTGATCGCTCTCACAGGAAGCTCGACATGCAACAGAAGTGTGGTGAATGCCAAGCAAGAGATTTCTACAGGGGTGGTCAGAGCTCCATGGAGGAACATGATGTAGGAGTGGTGAATGTGCATTAGGCATGGCTCTCCAGTAATGCAGATGGGTGGCTGAGTTAAGGAGCAGTATTTCCATCAACACTCATACATCACCACATACAGGGTGTGTAGCCAGTCAGGCTCCTCTTTAACTAGCGCGCTGCTTGGTTTGTGAGCCAAAAGGTGGTGGCAGAAAGGCAAAAAATTTGCAGATGCCTTTTGGTGTAATATCTATCCAGCAGCTTCATCTCTGTACTATCTGAGCAGACAATTTCCAGCCACGGCCCTATGAATTCTTGTCTCTCTCAAGGCGTGTTTGTGTTTTACAAGTAACCTTGTGCTGGCTGGCTGAAATATGAGCCCACAGCATTTAGACCAATAATACTGTACAAGTTGTAGTGTTTTCTTCACTCCTGGGTATCGGTTTAGCTGCACGGCTGCCAAAGGACATTCCACAGTCAGAGGAAATTGAGTGTAGGTGGGCAGCCCAGAGCCCAAGTGCATATTTTATAAACTCTTAGTTGTTGTACTTATAGCGGTGAGTCACACAGTAATCATCCTATTATCAAATTCGCTGTTGGGTGTGTTGGGCTTTTTCTTTTAACTCATTTCATGTAAAATTTGCCAATATTTTCCAGAAGTTTGATTTCAGAAAGTGGAAGAAAATGCAGTAAAGGTAGCTAGCTGACACATTTACGTGTGTGTAAATACTACTTTAGCTGTGCATCCTTTTTTATTTTTTAAGTGCCCAAAATTTTTTAAAAATATTTTCGTATCATCCAAGGCTGAGGGACTTTGGCAGAAAAAAGGGGCTTCTACATTCCTGTTGTCTGATGCCAACTAGTCATCTTTCAGTATGAGATGGGCCTTCAGCGCTGGATAACAAGTGGCTTTTAAACTAGGCACCATCACCAGCCAGATGAGTAGGCAGTTACTCACAGGAGGCACATATAAGATATTTATATATTGTGCATATGCAAAATATTTTGCCCCCAAGAATTAACCCAGTCTGGCATAAGACAGAAATTTGTTATGCCTAAGTCAAATTTTTAAAGCAGACAACCTTTTCCAAGAGACCTCCTAGGTCATCAACATTGTTCATGATGAACTCCAAGTGACTGGCCTGTGACAGCTGTCTCCAGTCTGTGTCTTGCTCTACAGAACCAGTTGTTTCTGTGGGATTTGCTGACAAGTCAGTGAGTCTCAGAAGAGGAAGAGGTGGAAGAACTCCTCAGAGACTGGGAAGGGACTGTGCAGGCCTTGAATTTCCCCCTCTGCCCAATACTGATACTAGTAATTTTTCAGTGCCTTCTATCCATGTTGCACACAAGAAACCCCCATCCCCTACAGTGAATAGTCCCAAGAGGAGTCTCTTGCCATGGGATCCTCAGGGTTTCTTTTTCCCCTGGGTTTGTCCCCTGTGGTATTTCAGGCAGAGGAAAGGTGGAGCCATGCCTTGGTCAGGAGTGTCTTCCAGATCTTTTCCTCACCTGTGTTGGAAGAATTTTAACTTGGCCTTTGAGGCCACCAAGGTCTTGCCCAGCCCATTGCAGGCAGAGTCCCCATGAGTCATGGGCCAGCACCAGCTGACATCTCCTCCAGCTGGCAGGAAACAGCTTGTAGTCAGAGACAGAAATGGGAGGATAAAAGGAGTATTAGCAAAGATAGTCCTCTCTTTTCACTTGGTTACTTCTTGGTCTACCCTGTTTTAAAAGCCATTAATATCCTGACAGCATAAATGAGAAGAAACCAGTTTCATTTAGATGATATTAGGAATTCGTTCTCTATTTTGAAGCCATTCTTCCAGCTCTCTGCTTTGTCCTTCAAAGACATTGTGGAAAAGGCAAATCTCTTTACTCACACTGCACAATCTCCACACGGTCCTGTTCTTTTTTTCTAAAATGCACCCCAAGGGAGCAGAAAGGCTATAGAAATCCTACCTAGTCCTGAGACAAGTCAGAAGACAGGTGCCCTCCTCAGCCATGCACAATTCTCCAACCGCAGAAGCACTGACCCGAGGTGACTCAGTAATTTCATCACTGGCACCGAGTGTCTTGCAGGCAGTGCTGAGGAATGGGGAGCTGATGGCTTTCTTTGATAAAGATAAAAATAATTTCTGATAAGTGTTTTTCTGTAATTGTTAAGAAGTGGAAAATCACTATCTTCATTTTGCGCCCATAAGCAGCACAGCAGGTTTTGACTACATATCAGGGTCCCTTGAGATCTACTGATATTGGCTCAACAACCCCACATCCATATCTGGGTACCTTTAAGCCTGTCTCCCCTTCATTTCCCTCTGGTGCTCACAGGCCATATCAGCAGGCAGGAACTATTTTCAGAACAAAATACTCTTCGTTTTTTGTGGCTGAACCTCCCTTCTTTCCTAGGGAAGCTGAGGCATGTGCCAGGTGGTGTATTGTACAGGTGTCTTCTGGATGCTGGCTTTGGCATCTGAGGCCTCCCAGCCCTGTGCAATCACAGAGCATTTCCTGACATTGTTTGCTGGAACAGCTATTTGTTTCACCATTTTTTCACACCGAAACCACCGTTTCCCACTGCTGCTGCCAGCCATATTATTCTTGCAGAGGCTGCATTTCAGTGGTTCGGTGACCCGTGTATTAACTAGCCTTTGTACCAAAATGCTTGAATTACTGTTTTGCAATTTGAAATGAGCAGTGCCACAAAAATGCTAAACGTTATCAGTTGCTGGTTTTATTTCCTTCCTTTGGAACAGGAATGAATGAAACATTTGTGATAAATAAGACTATATTACTCATGCCCAGTACTGCTAACTATTCTGAATCTCAGATGAGCATTTTTTTCCCCTGCAGGACAGATATTACTATCTTTCTGGTCAATTTGCAGCATGAGTATCGCATTTTGTTTGTTACCTCTCCCCGTGGATTCAATCTGATGTGCTATTCTCCTTGTGCATGTCCCTCCACCCCCAGCCTTGTTTTGCATGCTGTACCCAGGCTGTGCTTTAAGCCATTATCTTTTGCATTTGCCTGCCCCACAGTGCTTAGTAAAGCTGAATCAGAAAGGACACTACTGAAGCTAATAAAAGCTTTTTCGACAGGAATTCAATCTACTTTTGGTATATTGCTATGTATCCTGAATTTCTGCTGATTTTTCATCAGGATCAAGTGGTACAAAGCCACTCCAGTGCAGGCCAAAAGTGTGCACCTAGCTCCCAATGACACGTAATGGAGCAAGACACATGGCAGCTTTTGAAGGTCTTGTCTTTAGACTTGTAAGGCGTTCAAGGAATTTGGTATGAAAGGTACTATAGGTGCTTCACTCAGTACTATAAGGGTAGGAATATAAATATTACTGTTGCATCTAGCCAGCTCAGTAGCTTCTGTTGTCCTGTACGGTGTATCCAAGAGTGACCAAAACAAACCACTTTTTTGTAGTATGTCTTTATGAAAGATGCAAAAAAATCCCTCCATTCCCCATTAGGTAGTTACAGGATAATTGCTGATAGTGTTTCTTCCAACCCACCATATTTAATAGCTCACTAGTGTGCCAAAGCTTACAGATGTTCCTATCTTCTAAAACACTCACAACACTTTTGAGAATTATTTTTGGCACTGGATGTTCTTGTTATCTGTGTCAGTGACTGATCCTTTTGTCTCTAAGATGTTTGTAGGGACATTAAATTGAAATTTAGTTAGACACACTGAAAAGTGTCCCACTAAAAAAACACTTGCTGCTGATGCAAACCACAAATTTATTCTTCTAGTCTCGAAGTAAGCACTGTTGGTACAGCCCAACAAGCGCAGTGAGGGTTGTGGAATAGTGAGCGGAGAAGCTTTTAGTGAGCCATGTTTTAATTTCAAACTTCCATGAGGTGACTTGTAAAAACAGTGAACCGAGATGATTATTTTAAGAATTTTGAAAGATCTTTTGTCTGTGGGCTTTTAAAAAAATGCAGTTTAGTTTGTTTCCCCCCGCTANATTTCTGCTGTGTTTACTAAGCATATTCACTCTTCATCGGATGAAGCTTACCTGTTAGTACAGCTTGCACTGGAGGTTATTCAGTGCAGCAGAATCCCGTTTTTTGCTCACTTTGTGGCACACTGCTCATTAGGCAAGGTGAATGATGCTGGTTCTGTGTAGAACAGAGTGTCAATCTTGTCTCCTTTTCGGTTTGTATCATCTCATTACAGACCTCCAGTTTCTGTGGTCAGCAGGTTTCCCCTTGTTGCTTGTTAGCTTTCCTCTTAGTGTTATCTTCTCATCTTTCAAGGATGCAGTAGTCACCTCTGCAGGGCAAAAGATCTCAGTAGGTAGATATTTTGCTGAGGGAAAGGCACACACATTTAGCATTTAATGAACAGACTCTGAAAACATGCATTTAAATCAGCACTTAGGGCTGAAGGTGTATGGAGAAAGAAAGGTAAAATATTGTCATTAGTGGCAAAAGAAGTTATATCAAATAAGGAGTGGAGAATACCATGCTGTAAACATGGACATAAAATGCTTAGGTTTTCTTGTAGGTCATATCCAGTTTATGAAGGAGAGCTGAGACTAGGTACGGCTGTTCCCTCCTCGTGTAACGGACATGTAAGGCTTTGTCAGGTGGGAGAGAAATTTCCTACAGGATAACGGGGTGAGGGAGGCAGGCACTGCAGCTACAGCCTGCTTACACTCTCACACCAAGCAGCTGATGCCTAGGATTTAGATTTGTTATTCCTCCTTCTCACTGTGATATCTTGGTCTCCAAGCCAATGGCCTCATTCTATTCCCCTGCTAATAAATGTCCGTGGTTCCTTCCCACGTCATCCCCTATCTGCACCCAACTCTTTAAACCCCTTAAGAATCCCATTTCTGGAAGCTGTGCTGCCTGTCCGCAAGTTGCTACAGGCATGAGGAGGCTCTTTCCTATGCCAAAATTTCCCAATTTCCTTCTGCACTGAGGCAGTTGCAGCCAACTCTTCCACTAGAAGGCAGTTCAGGCAGTAGTGATGCAATTTAGCTTCTTTTATGTGGAAAGGCCAAAACCATTAATGCCGTTGTTTGCCTTTCTAAAGGGGTCCTGACCATCAGGAGCTGAGAGCTCATGCGTTTCTGAAAAGCAGATTCCACTAAGAGGCCTCATGTGGGTCATCCACAAAATTGTAAACTCCAAATCATCAGGTGCATGCTTTCCCCATGCTAAACAAACTGACTTCACTGCTTCCCTTCACTCTTCATTTGCTCTCTCACCTTCTTTTGCAGAATCCTCTTCTCCCTCCGTATGCCTTTTCTTGATCATGCCAACTAGATGTCTGCATATCCTTCTTCTGAGCCTTATTTTTTTCTTGATAATTTGTATACATTTTGACTCCCTCAGCCTGAGTCACTTCCTTTTTACCTCACTGCTTTGACAAAAAATTTCTCTTTTTCCCCTAGATTTTCTCCTCTTGGTCATGACCAACCAGTCTACTGACTCTGGTTTCTGCAAGAGGCGTTGTTTCCTCTCCTCCTCCCACAGCAAGGTCAGTTTTTGAAATTCTTCTAAGTGAAAGTTTTAAATACCTGTAGATGCTCCAGTGATCAGATTCCATGACCACCAACTGCTGTTCACAGTATTCTCCTGTAGGAGAAATCACTCTTGAACATATAAAGTTTTACTTAAACATGGGCCCCTATCAAGTGTGGTACCTGTACATCAGTGGAGGTTGAGTAACAGTCAATTTCTGAGCTGATCAGGCTGTTGTGCCTAGGTCCATCCCTGTCATTAGCTGATCCAGATCTGCTGATTCAAAAACCTGTAACCACTGGAATACATCAAAATCAGGATCCCATTCTGCATTTTAGAGGCTATGTATGTTCCTTCTCAGTCAGCTGGAAACAAGGAAAATTTCAGGTGCTCCAGCTTTGCACTACACTCTTGTTCCTCTCTGTTTTTTCTGCAGCACGGAGAAACCAATTCCCCTTCTGGACTCAGGCATAAGGATCAAGTAAAGTAGTAATTTAACAGGAGGAAAGAAAGAGTTGGCTATTTGACTGTATTCTCCAGTTACTGCCATCTTTCAGGTGTCTTTTCATAACCACCTGTAACTCAGACAGGATAGAGTGTCCTTGCACTAGCAAATGGCTGCCCCTGCAAAGGCAGCATCCACGTGAAGGTGGAGTCCTTTTGTATAACAATAGATCTTGATGATCTTTAAGGTCCCTTCCAACTCTAACCATTCTATGATTCTATGTTATATAGGAGTAGATGGACAAGTATTTTCAGCAATGTCCAATGATGCTGTTTAGACGCCAGTGAACACTTTGAAGAGCATCCTCATCATGGCTCTGCACATCCATGCTGTGTTGCTTAGTGAAAAGAAGTTAGGGCACTGTTGTCATTGCCAACAGTGATTCTCCATTCATTGCATGTGTTGCAATGTTGCAAAAAAACTGCAGTGGAGATGAGTGAAGAAATTTGTAGAAAATGCCTTTTCTACTGGATGGACAGAAAGACAAGGGGCAAAGGAGAAACCACTGCAAAATGAAAGTCACGCTGACTACAGAATAGAAAGAGGACAGGCATTTAAATGCCAATCATGATGTGCATTTGATTAAAAAAAAAAAAAAAAGAAAAAGAAAAGTTCAAAGTAATTTTTCAAGGTTAAGTGAACAGATGTGGGTTATTATTTTTTTTCTCTACAAAAAAGTTTCCTATCTCCTCCATTTGAATCTTCTCAAAATGTGCTATACAAAGCCAACATATCTTCTGCCTACAGAGAAGGGCTATTGTGCTCCACATCTAGAGTGGGATTTCTTTAAGTTCACGTTCATTCCATTCTTCTCACTAGACTTTCTCCTGTGTATCTGGGTGCACTGAAGCAGATGTGCTGCAAATAGGCAACATGCTCCCATTTCTCCCTTTGTTTCTTCCTGATCAGACTGGAGCCAAGAGCTGTGTAAAGTGGCAGCGGGTTTTTATTTCCCACTGCCCTTGTCGGGGTGGATTTATGCTAGGATAACAGCCAAGCTGTGTATCTCTGGTCTCCCACTGTAACTCCTGTTGAGATAAAGAAAAGGGGCTACTTCAGCAATTAAACTGGAAGACGTCTCAAAATTAAGTAACATCTCCATGGCTCACAGCCCCAGAGGCTCCATATGGACTCACCCAGCTGGGCATCTGTGGAGTTTTGGCTCTAGTTCAAGAGCCACAACTGCTATTCACATGTGTGTTTCTGGGTCTCCATTTCTGCCCCATCCACCCCCCTATAACTACAAACCATCATAGTATCTACCAGTATCTATGTCCATAACGCTTTCACTCTGCAGATGAAAGGTGGCCACCAGCCCCAGCAGGTCAATATAATCCGCTAATAAAACATCCACTGGTATTGGCAAGAAAGCCCCTGGGGAATATGTCTTCTGGAAAGACAACAATTAAAAGAGATGGTTGGGGTAATTGTGCTTGATTGAAGGGAGAAATACTTTTTCTAGTAGAAAAATGAGCACTTAAAAATGTTTGGCCAGCCGAGGACAATTATCCAGCTGGTGATGCGCAAGTACAGAGGGCAGTTAATCCATTTTAAATCGCTCTTGCAGTCAGGAGAGTGACTGGGAAACGTCACCAGGCTGGCTCTTGCCCTGAGTGCTGTCCAAGGGACTTTGGTGATGGTTGGGACGAGGCTTGTTGGGTGCAACCCCTCTTTTCCTTGCTGTGACTTCCCACCAAGTGTATCTGTCCTCTTTACAGACCTGCAGCGGCAGCCTGGAGCCTGAGCGTGAGGAGGGGCTTTATTCTCTCCCTCACAACATGTTGCTTGCAGTACACAATCTGCTTCCAAGGTTTAGCTGACAATGCTCTGTTGTTTCAGGAGCCCAGCCCATTTACCAACTGCCTACCATGGCGGCACTGACACCAACAGGAGAAACTGTTTTTCCTGTCAAAGAAAATACAGAGGCATGACTGAAATGCATGCAGAATACACTGGATGAGGAAAACAAAGCCGTCTTTGTGCTCTTTCCCCCCACTGATATGTTTTAAATAATGAGTCACAAAATCTTTTTTTTTCTTTTTTTTTCTTTTTTTTTCCCTTGGGTGCATTTCCCCTGGATGGTGAAAGGAGAGAGAGTTGGGTTGTGAGTGATACAAAAATGGCACTTTTCTAAATTTACTCAGAAGATGAATCAATCAGTCCATCCTGGGTTTTGTAGGCAGCAGGAATCAAAACACCTGCTAAGATTTCCTTTAACTTGTGTGAGCAAAACACTTCAAACTCGCTTATGTGCTACAAAAGAAGGAAGGGAAGAAAAGCTTGAGTGCTGGCACACTTCCTCACCACCCCCCTTTCCCTGTAACTGTGAAAATCTGAATTCAGATGCTCATTCGCACCAGCACAACAGAGGGAAAGAAGCCTCCCAGTTTTGTCTCGTTTAAGAATTAGAAACCACCAAAGCGCTGCTGTAGAGGATCAGATGTGAGCATTACCTCATCACCACGTAGTGTTATTGGCTGGAGATAACTGGAGGTGGGGTGTTGGTGCCTACCCGCTCTGTGAGCACTGGGTTTTCTCATTATCTCTTTCTCTTTCTTTCAAAGCAACTGACCCTTTTAAATATATGTCACCTACAGAGATAGCCCGCCTTTGTGAAAGCGTCTTATAGAACCCAGGAGAAACAGCACAAATGTGATCATAAAGAGATTGAATGAGATCAACAGAAACAATTTTAAAATAAATAAATAACCCTTTAAATGCAATAAGCAATTCTGTATTCAATATGGCAGTTTAAACATCCTTTTAAAATGGCTATTAAATCCCACAGAACAGCTCTAAAAATTATGTAGTCATTAGAATCCATGGGGTTTCTTGATTTTTACTTTTTTTATTAAGTCTCTGTATGCTTCCTAAGGCTAAATGATGTAATTTTTATTCAGGACCACCCTCTGTCATTGGCTTTCAGAAAAAGTCATCATTGATGGCAGTGAGCATGAAAAGCCTGATGATGACATTACTTACCTCTTGTGAGGACCTGGCTCCTCAGTTGTTGAGAACATATTGCCCTATTGGGAGACACCAGGAAATTAGGATTTCAGCCCTAAGGTAAATCCCAAAATACTTTCAGGGGGTGAAAGTTAAGTCTCCTTTTATAGACAAGGAAAGCAACAGCAATTTAAGTCACCTGCCATTGTGATAGCTGCACGGATGTGGTGGAATCAAGACTAGAGGCATTGTGTGAATCCAAGCAATGCTCTTGCCTCTGGCCTTGTTTTTCACTTAGATCTCACTTCTGTGAAAAGCCTTTTGGCACAAAAGCTATTCAATATAAATTAAGAAAGGATCTCAAGATTTATCTCTTGATGAATAACATGGCCAGGTGCAGACCCGGTTCCAAGACCCTCTTCAGTATCTGTGCCATACGAAGCTGTATGCCATGTGTGCTGCGACTGGCCTTTAATCCTTTATTTCCTTTATGGTGGTTATTAATAGGGGACTGAATTCTCTCTCTCTTTGTCTCTCTGATGTCGTTTCCTTTGTTTCCTTTTAGGAGCAGCACAAGGGGATAGAGAGCAGACAAACTGCATTATCCTGGTAATTAACTATCTCAGCAATGTAGTGGCACCACAGCAGTGGTAATGCTGTGTAACAATTTGCATACATTAATTTTCATGTCCCAGGAAAGCAATTTCTGTAGCATTTATGAGAAAAATAAGGAGGGGAAAAAAAGGCAAGGGGGGTGGGGTGCTGAGGTGGTGTAAATGTAGGATTTTAATTCAGAATGTATTCAAAGAAAAAGAAATGAGTGAAAATCTGAAGGTGCTTGAAGCCTTGTTCACATGGATGCTATTCTTCTGGAAGCAGTTGATTGACTGTGCTGATCTGGTTTGAAGAGATATTCAGCACCTTTAGGATGCACTGATTTCAATCAGTGCTGTGGGTGCAGGCTGTCTCAGCTGTATGTGACATCGTGGCCCTGCATGTGCAGCACTCGTGATGCTACACAGGTGATGCCCTCTCCCTGCATTCCTTCCTGGCTTGTGGATTTCAACTCCTGCAAGAAAAAGAGCTCTGAGTAAAAGAGAAGACCCCCCCAAACCTGTCATCATATCAAGTGATTGTGTCCTAGCGGTGTTTCCATAGGAGACACAAAAACTTTGGCAGTGAAAATTTGTCTGTCACTGCCAAACTCCTTTGCATCGTGGGCTCCTTTACACATCAGGGCTGTTAGGGGAGATGGCAATAGCCCCCCAGACACTGAGAGGAGAGAGGGGCTCTTGGATTAGGGATGCAATGAAGCAGTCCATTGCAGGGGGTGTTTGGAGGTGAGAAAAGAGACTCCAGCTGCGTCTGGTGTTCTGCTGCGGCTGCCCTGGCTCTGCTGCCCCTCCGCTCCAGGTATGGAGGTGAGGTCCAGCAGAGAAAAAAGTCAAGCTCCTACACAGGCAAAGCCAAAGGACCTATTCTGCTCTGATCTAAACCACTGTATGATGGTAGTGATGTCAAAACTGATGCCACACTATGGTTATTCTAGCACGCCTTTGAGCCTGGTTTGGTTGAAACAATTAGGCCTGAAAGAAGGGTCCATGATCTGGCAGGCAGTAGGGTAGGGGGTACTCTGAGGTGGTTTCAGAGCAGTGGGAACATGCAAGATCTGTGTTATCCTCTCAAATATTTCTCCACATTCCTATCTGTGCAACCTGGCAGCATGTGGAACTTAAACCTCTTCCTGTTCTCTTCGATGATTTGCTCTGTGACTTTGGGAAAATTTCTTAGTATCTGTGTGCCTGAATTTGCCCATCCATAACTTAGATGCATTAATTAAACAGCTTCCTAGAGGGACATTGTGAGGTGTAATGAATTCATGCTTGCAAAGTAATTTAAGTAATTTCAGTTGAAATTGCTAGAGAAGTGCAAAATGCATTATAATTAAGACAGAGAAGATACAAAATAATAATAATCAAAAGGCCCTAAAGCTGTTAATCACCGTAAAGGGGGAATATTTATATTTGAAGTTACTAATAAAAACATCAATCACTGTGTTACAAAGTAAGGTTTTATAGCTACATAGCATTAGATGATCTTACGCTATTTCTCATTCTGCTTAGTATTTTCATTGTCTTTATACAGAAAGAAAAATCTATTAAACTGATTTACTCTGGATTTATATCAAAAGGAGGTCAGCATTGTGCCCAAAATATGTCAGAAGAGGGTAAAGCCCTGGCATGCTTGTTCATATAGCTATCTTTACTAGCAGCAGAGGTCTAGGGGGTGACTTGCCTGAGAGAGTGCAGAAGCTTTTGTGGAACTGGGGCCTTGGTATGAAGGAGCAAGGGAGCAATGTGGTCCACAGAGTACCAAATCCTTGGAGAGGGAAGGGAAATTGTATAGCACATACCAAAGCCTTTTCAGCTATTGTAGATTTCATTATGTAACACAGAAAATGGGGATTAGTGTGACCATACACACTTCCATAAAACAAAACATCTTTGCCTTTGCTGTCATGGTTTAGTCCCAGCTGGCAACTAAGTACCACACAGCCACCCTCAGTGGGATGAGGGAAAGAATCGGAAGAGAAAAAGTTAAAAAACTCATGGGTTGAGGTAAAGGTAGTTAAACAGGCAAAGCAAAAGCCATACACACCAGCAAAGCATGAATTCCTTGTTTAAGGAATTCATTCACTACTTCCTATGGGCAGGCAGGTGTTCAGCCATCTCTGGGAAAGCAGGGTTCCATCATGCGTAATGGTTGCTTGGGAAGACACCATAATTCCAATTGTCCCTCCTTCCTTCTTTTTCCCCCAGCTTTATATACTGAGCATGATGTCACAGGGCATGGAATATCCCTTTGGTCAGCTGTGGTCATCTGTCACAGCTGTGTCTCCTCCCAGCTCCTCAAGCACTTCCAGCCTACTCACTGGTGGGGTAAGGAGCAGAAAAGGCCTTGACTCTGTGTAAACACTTCTCAGCAATAATGCAAATATTCCTTTATTATCAACACTGCTTCCAGCAGAAATCCAAAACATAGCTCTGTGTTAGCTACTATGAAGAAAATTAACTCTATCCCAGCCAAACCCAGCACACATGTCCTCACAAAAGCTGAGAAGATGAAGGCAACGAGTCTTGTGAAGTATTTTGGAGAGAAAGCTGTTGGAGACACAGAGGAGCAAAACAAGAGAAGACCAGGCAAGGACAGAATGTATATTCAAGACACATCCAAAACGCAAAAATCTAAAATATTTTGCATCTTGATCAAAAAAATTTTGGATCTCAAAAGAAACCCAAGACTGGGTGAAGACTTATGCTAGTTGGTTCTGTTGCATTCTTGTAAACCCTGTAAACCACAGTGCAGTCTGCACTGTGCAGCCTGCAAAGCCTGTGTCCCCCCTCCAGAATAAGGAAGGCAACTGATCCCCAGGCGGAAAGGTTGCCTGCCAGCAGGTCAGTGCAAGCTATCAGCCTAGAGAGGAGGTGTAGAAGCTGACCCACCACAGATGGGGACAAGTCCTCAGGCAATTGAAATGGTCATTGGTTTCTGTCCTTCACGTACAACTGATACCAAATGAAAAGCTGTGGAATCTTTTAAATAAAAATGGCTTTCCCGTTATGAGGCAATTTATTCAAGCTCTGTCTTCAGAGGTCAATGCTGAATTGGGGAAAAAGAGGTAAGGAAAGATTTTGATTATTTGGAAATCCAAGTTTTTAAGCTAGACTTTGAATTTCAGTTTCCTAGGTGTGTCTATGAAACTTGGCTCTCATACTGGTAAAAAAATAAACATTTTTAATGTACTCTAGGAACTGATTTTGTTTTCATGTAGCTATACTTGACCCCTCCTGACATGAAACGGGCGATTGTTTTGGAATGGGTGTGTCTCAGAAGCTGTCTTTTCTGGGCATGGCAAGCCTGAAGGGTCCCTGGGTAACTGTCAGGACCCCGGCTGACACGCAGCCTCTGAGTTTTGGGGGATTTCTGGCCTCAGCTTCCCATTTTTGCAGCTGAGGAGCTCAAGCAAGTGCTGCTCTTGGGACAGCAAACTTACAGAGCCTGGTCCCTGTAAGTCGATTCCTGCTTCATCTTTGGACTATAAGCTCCCAGAAAAGCGTATTCCAAGAAGTGTCTGGTTTAGGGAGGACCGCCTATGCTGTGTAGCTCTTAACATCTCTGGACATCGTGTCTTGATGAAGTGTACATTTTAGAGACTGAGCAGGGAATGAGAAAGAAAGGGATAATCTCTCTTTATTGAAAAGACAAAAGAGAAAATGTGGGAAATATTCCAACTCTCTGCCACAAAAATACCTTAATGCATTAGTCATCTGGGTGACTGCAACATGTTCTGACAGTTCTGATGCCAAATCTGTGACTGAAATACCGAGGAAAGCCAAGTGTCACTAGTCTTCCTAGCAATGAGTGACATCCCAGATACATTATTTGAAAAAAACTGGTTTGTGTTAGGCAGCTTGGGATCCAAATGTTTAGAAACCCAAACTCTTAGTCCACCCGCACTCTGGGGAGCAGCTGTGGGTCTGACGGCGGCTGCATTTCTAAAGTGGTATTGAAAGCCTCAGCCTTGGTGTTGTGAGAGTAAATATGTGTGTGCTTTCACTCAGAGCAACTTCACAAAATAAGAAGTTTCCTCAGTGCTGTGGGCAGATGTGACCCAGCTGTGGAGCCAAGACTGTTACATGAAGTAGTTCATGTATTGAAAGAACTGGTCTGGTCTGTGGGAAGGGAGAAATAATTTTCCCATTATATCTGTTCCTGCCTAGTATATTTCAGGTATTTGGCAATTAGATTTCTTCTCTGTGTGTGCTATGGACAGATACTGAAGAAAAATATAGACGTGTGACAACTGGGTATTACCCTTCACTTGAATTTCTGAAAGTATATTTCAAAGGTGAGCAAATGCTCCTTTCCCCTCTTCTCACAAACGAAAGGGGCATAAATACAGGACAAGGGTGCTGCAGGTGACTGAAGAGAGTGATAGAAGAGATGGGAATAGTGTTCCTCTGGTCCCTGTTTCCAGGGGTGTCCCAA
Organism: Thinocorus orbignyianus; assembly: GCA_013400375.1. Taxonomy (NCBI): domain Eukaryota; kingdom Metazoa; phylum Chordata; class Aves; order Ciconiiformes; family Thinocoridae; genus Thinocorus; species Thinocorus orbignyianus. Next base: position 715,728 of record VXBW01007109.1, read on the forward strand.
GCTCAGAAGAGCAGTTGAAGGATGACAAATGAGCTGGAGACAGCACTGTAATTGTGGGCTCTTGGCTTGCACCCCCTCTAAGTGTTAGAGTCCTGTTCTGTGTCAAAGGAAAAAACTTTGGAAAGGGCACTAAAGCGCATTGCATCATGAGAAGTGATCATAAATATCTCTGCAGAAGAAGAGATAGTTCTTTCTTATAGCTGTATGAATTATCAGGGGGTTTATCACTCACTACATTCGATTTTTACATCTTTTTACCATTTCAGGTTGTCAATAAAGCACTTAAATATATACAGATACCCTGACTTTGGAGAACTATAAGTGTTAAGCCAAAAAGGACCATGAAATATCCTGAGTTTGCCTTCCTCTTGAGTACTTGTGTACTGATTTCAGTAACTTCTGCTTGGTTAATACAAGCTTGATCCCAATTTGAGGATGTCAAAGAAGCAGGAGTCACCATTTCCTTTAGTAGCTTATTCCATCAGTTTGCATCTCTTACTGGAGGGGCTAGGGATGCGCCTAGTAAGAGAAATAACTGAAAATGAGATTTATTTATACCTTTGAAGCTGCATAGCTTTATATTTTGCTAGCTGCTTGTTTATCACAGGGAAATAATTCTTGATGTTTGTCCTTTATCTTGACTTCCTTGCCCTAAGTAAGATGAGATTCTTCATTCTTCCACTGTAACACATTTTCTCTGGCTAATGGAAAACTTCTCTGGATGCTTTCTGCCTCTCTTCCAATTTTCAAGTATCTTTTCAAAAACTTAGATAATAGATTTGTCTGTGGTATTCAAGCATTGGTCTTGCCAGTCTCACATACTCTGATAAAATTGTTTGCCTACTGACTCCTCCTCTGTTCAGATACTCCTCTTTTCTTGTGCGGGGTCAAGAACCATGGAAATGAAAGCAAAAATTCCTTTTTTATAGTTCCAAATATGGGCAATTGTTTGGAATTATGTGGTGTGGATTTCTTGAAGCAGAAAATGAAAATGTACTAAATAGGTAAAGGAAACAAGGCAAGAGCCTGAAAATAGCCAACTGTTCTAGAATAGCTTTGAGAATAGCTCATTTCCCATATCTCTAAACCTATTCTTAGTCTAGTCATTTACTGGATGAACTCAGTGTACTTCTCTCAACAATATCTCAGTTAAGGACATCTGAGCAAAGTTTGGATAAAACACAGTTTGTCCCGGTTGCAGTTCTGTGTCTTCTGTGTCTGCATCTCTGCTGGCATTTCTACGCACCTGCATGTCACTGCACAGCTGCTGGTTGTTCCACTTATGCAATCTTTCATCTTCTCACAGATTTGTGAATAACATGGGTGGAGTCTTTCATTTCACTTGGAGGAGATGTTGAGCCATAAATGTGTCTGTATGGCTAATTTTACAATGACTTCACACAAACCTAAACACTGTCATTTTATCACATTGACAGTGATCCACCTGTGTTACTCTTGTAAGTGTGAACAACAAAGGACTGCAGTTTAGGATCAGAAGCAAACATCTACAAGAGGCAGATGTTTGAAGGCGTAATTTCAAAAAACTGGATTTTCTCAGTCTGAAAATGAGACTGGCCAAGCTGACAATGATCAGCCAAATTTCCAGTAGACATTTTGGAGAACCCTTGAGACTCTGCAAACTTCTTTGAGGTCCTCAAAGAGTAGACCTCATCTGAATAACTAACCAAAAAATGCAAGAGTCAATGAAGCCAAAGATTTCATAACTTAATTATAAGTCAGGTAAAACTAAGCAGATTTATGAATAAAAAAAAAAAAAAAAAAAAAAAAAAAAAAAAACAAAACAAGGCAGAATTTGAGAGTCCAGAAGTGAATGCATATCCAATTATAAATTTTTACATTTATAACAGGCCAGTGGCTTTTTCATAATAGGCCAATGGACCATCCCTGCTACCACTGCAGTCAATGGAAAAGACTCTGGGGAAAAGCAGGACTGGAATCTCTTTAATTTCCCATTAGAGATATAGATATATTTTTTTTTTTTGTAAATTGTTGTCAAGGTTGGGAAAAACACAGTTGCAATAAAAGTCAAATTGGTCACAGAGTTCTAGCTATTTTTTCTCGTCCCCCAGTTTTCCTGATTCTTTGTGGACTCCCTAGCTGTTATTCTCTAGAGCAGGAGAATGAGGGCCATGAGCCAAACAAGCTATTATTTATTACAATCTGTAGTGGGAGTGATGGCAGCTGTTGATGGTAGTTTTTCATTAACAGTTAAGTAAAGCCAATAAATGTTGTAATGCACTGCACAATAGCAGATGGAGAGCTAAAGAACGAGTTTCTACTTCAGCCAGTGCTCCATGTTCATCTCCACTTTGAAAAACCATCTAGATAGAAAGGAATTTTTAAAAAGACCACCTGTTCAGCTACCTTATTCCCACATAATTTTTATGTGGCCGGAAATGTAGTCCAAATACAAATTGCTAGGATAAAACAGACTGCTTACGACCAAAAGGAGGAGAAAAATCATCTCTTTCCACTGAAAAATGGGTTTCTTCCTAGATCGCAGTTTCTGACCTATCTTTTGTTCTTGTTCTTTGCAGAACTGAGTGGATGCCTAGGCCTGGAATAAAGCATCAGCCCATGCTGAACTTCAAACTCTTACAGCTTTCTTTTATGGAATCAATAGTGTATGTTAAGATAGAAATGCTCTTTCCATACTGTTCTTTATGTCTGGCTTGGCATTTTGCTTGAAAACTTGCTCATGTTCCTGGCGAGTTATCTTTACTCTCAGATTTTATCGTAGGAAAAGAGGCGGCCTCATGCAGAGAAGTCTAAGCCTGTCTGTTTGAAATGGAACAATCTGAAGCAGAAAAGCAATATCTGGTTCTTGAATTTCAGTGATATTAACCTCTAGGAAAATTTTTCTTTTTCTACAAGCATCTGTTTCTATAAGGTGGATGATTACTGACAGAAAGTTCTTGCTGGCAAGAGCAACTGCACTACTTTGGATGTTGTCATGAGTATAGTACATGATCTGGAGAGATGTTGTAAGTGGTCTTCCAGACATTATGTAGCATCTTGCATGTCTTATAATGGTAATGCGCTTCTAGCATTGTCATTTTTATATTGAAGAAAAAAAGAATATAAATTGGACCAGGGTACTAGACCTTTAAATTGTTCCTGAATCTGCTGGTGGTCCCTGCTGTATTCTGAGTCAGGAGCTAGAGAGAACAGCAGTGCTCATATAAGCCCTCCCTACCAGTAAATAGGCTATTTGACGCCTGAAGCATCACTGCAGTTTCTGTACCTTATTGCTGCTATACAGTGCGAATGATGCAGCACCATATTTCCAAGTGAATGCCCAAACTTCATGAGTCATAGCTGTACTCAGAAGGGAGGAACAGAAACTCATTTTTGATTTATCTGTATTGCAGTGGCCGGAAAGTTAAAGCAAAACAACCAAAAATATGAAGTCAAAATCTGGTAAATTCATATTCTCATGCTGATATGAAAAAGTAACCTCATGCTGAAATGTAAGTTAGATTACTGTACTTTAAACCATGAGCTCCAGGAAAGCTACTACTGCAAGAGTGGCTGATAACAGCAGGTGATTTTCCCCTGTCCCAGCTGCTTCACTGCTATCATTTGGTGAGATTGCACCATTTATAGAAAAATCACTATAAACAGCAACCCAACCAAAAGGTGCTGCATAGACTCTCTGCAATACAGCACACCTCTCTCCGCAGGATCACTAGTGCAAGAGGTGCGGTTAGATGTAGGAAGATGTAATTGGCATTCTGCCTTGAGGACTAAACCAAAAATGTTCTGCTCTCCCTCAGTCTTGCTGCAGGAGAAATGGAGAGCAACTGCTTGTAATGAAGGCAGTGTACAAGATGGAAATATATGGACCACTATATTGTATCCCACTTCTCCTTCATCCAGCCACTGGGAAGGAGTATTGGTGAGCTCTGCTTACTCATACCTCTTTGCAAACACTAATTTCCACCCTTAAACCATTAAGTATGAGTTGTGGGACTTTTTGTGTACCTATGAAATGGAAGCTTTCCATGGCTATTAGGAAAACATCGGTAGCAAAATGGCCAAAGGCGACATTTTAAAGACAAAATAATGAAAATGTATCAGCATTTTTCTCATGAGGTGAACCTGTGGAAATTCTTGTGGATACAGCTTGGACCTGTATAATTTTCAAACACATTGATCCAGTTGTGACTTTCTTTTTAGATGCAGATCTTAAATGTGTGAGAAAAACATGCAGAGGCAAAACCTTATTTTTGGACGACACTATGGTGTGTTACAAAGTGGAGGGACATAGATGTCATGGAAACTTTATTATTGCTCCCAGTTGATGAAATCTTTATCACTAGCAACTTGATATACTTCTTTTCATAAAATAATGTAAACTGTACTTATTTATTGTTTTCTATGAGGAAAGTCAATGAGAAAGCAGAGCGGGGTTTTCCACGGGGGAGGCTGCAAAAAATATTTTTCCTCTCAAGTGGCTGCAGCAACACTGAGAGTAGAATCATGCCTGCCTTTGCATAGAATCATACAATTGTCTAGGTTGGAAGGGACCTTTAGGATCATTGAGTCCAACCATCAACTGAACTCTGATAAAAAACCATCACTAAACCATGTCACTAAGCACTATGTCAACCCTTCTTTTAAATACCTCCACTTCACCAGGCAGCCCATTCCAAGGCTTAATAACCCTTCCAGTGTTAAACGTTTCTCTTAATATCCAATCTGAACCTCCCTCAAAAGTGCAAACCTTTGCTGTTCTCTGGCTGACAGGGACGGTGGGGTGCTGAGCTGCCCCCCCACCTCCTCAGCCTAGTGCAGTGCACAGCGCTGAAAGTAGCAGGTTGAATACAATCAACAGTCCTTTTCAGAAATAAAAAATAAATAAAAAAAAAAGAAGACAGAAAATGCTTTAAGTACTTTTGATTGGGACTGCACTGCAAGTATGATCCACAGCCTGGCAGGACAGAGCACAGGCAACAATCAGCATTGCCTGTTTTACACACACCTCTATAAAAAATGTCTGTTTACATACAGCTATTTACAAAGTCAACCTCCAGTGAGTAAGGAATGGTGCTTTTATCTGCTTTACAAAGATCAGTGCTCCTCACACACTCTGAAATCTGTGTTTATGGGTATCGCCTCGACTCTTCAGCCTTGTGATCGAGTTGCTTTTAGTGCAATGTGTCACTCAGGGATGAAGATTCCCTCACCACTGATGGTCTGCCATATCAGAGAAGGAAGCAGCAGGGCAGAGAAATCCACATTCCTTGCTATTGCAAGTTTTGTTGGCATTATCTCATACTGGCAGTGTAGGTAGATTTAAGACACAATTTGCCTTAGTGAGAAGAAAACAGTGGTAGAAAAAGAGGAAGCCTTGGAGAAGCTTTGTGGATGGCTGCAGGCCGTGAAGTCCCCTGTGCTCCCCATGTTATGGTGAGGGGAGTCTAGTGAAAGTATGGGGTTCAGCTGACGGATGGAAGGGAGATACCATCCCACGCAGCACCTCAGTCCTAGCCCGTGCACCCACAAACCACCTTCCTCCTTGGCTGGGTGTTGACACACAGGTAATGACAAACAAAATGTCTCTAATCCCAAATCAAAAGGGACCTCAGAGGCTTAAAACATCTCTTTGGGAGCTACCTATGCTGCATGTGAAGTGGTTATGAGCATCTGCATTCAGACATGAGAAGATCTGTAACTGCAGCCCAGGACACTACAGAGAGGGCTGTGATCCTTAGCACTTGGACCCAGACTGGAGGTCAGCCCCAGTCTGCAGGAGGTCCCTATTTTTTATTCAGATCCAGAATTCTCGCTCTTTCTAAATTCATGAAACAATGTCAGTTCCATTAATTTCCAACAGAATTACATGTTCACCCCGTATCTAAAAGATTTCTTATGATTGACATCAGTGGAGTCGATCTTAAGGAATGACTACCCTCCTTTGAGTTGGCTTCACTTCCTTCCCCTGTGGAACTCATGGTCTTCTGCCTACTGGGAACTTCTCTGGTAAATCTTGGAATTAACACCAGACACCCTCAGTGGGTTTAGCAGCTCTTCCCAGCCTCTGCCCAGTGCCCAGCCCCATGCCAGGGGAGCAGCACACATCTGAGAAGCTGGCAGATGCTCCAGTCTCTGCCAGCACAGCCAGCCACTCGCATGCTGCCGACAGGGAAGGAGGTGCTGGGCTGACCCCGTGGCAGAGCTCTCAGCTCTATAAAGCACTCCAGCACAATTCCTCTTTGGTGGGTTTTGATTTGGCTTGGAGAGGTGAGGGGAAGGGGCTGTCTTGGTTTTTGTTTCCTCAGCTGGGGGCTTCCAGCATGTCATTTTCTTCTGCGCATCTTAAGTCTCCAATCAGGGGCAATTATGATAGCACATTATGTAAATATTAAAGACAATTGCAGGGCTTTAATTAAAGCCAACTTTGTTTCTTTTTCCCCTCACTCCCTCACTCCTCTCGATTTAGTCAGGAACACAATAAACTTAATCAGCTGCCCCAAATTATGCATGCATTAGCCCGTGAGACTCAGCAAGGCCAGGCTTCTCAAGGACAAAGAAATATACTGAGCTCCAGCATCTCACTTTGTTTTCTTCAGCCATCTTTTGTGGTGTGTCATGGGAAAAATTCTAATGAGTCTCTGTGCTGCTGGAGAAATTCCTGTGAGTTGCAAGCCAGTTGCTTTCTCTACTCTTTATTTTCCAGATACGAATTTTCTGTTACCCTGTCCTCTCATGAAGAAGGAAACTTGCATCAGGATAGACTGGACTGGCACTGGCTGATCATAATCTGTAACAGTTTTGCTTTTCTGGAGTTGATTTTCCTCCTTTCTCACACAACTTCAAGCTTTTTTTGGCACTGCAACACACTGATGAACACATGATAGTTTGCATCTACAAAATAGTTTCTCTACATCTGCTTTCATTGTGCATGGATTTGATTGTGCTTGTCACATATTATTTTCTTAAAATCTGCTGTAAAGCTGAGGATGTGTTATGAAGTCTTCTACTCCTAGGAAAATTTCTGGCACAGTGGAGAAGCAGAAGAATTTGCTAACCCTCCCTCCCTCCCTGTAAATCTTTCAGCTAACAAAACTGTACAAATTAACAAAGCTTCAGGAGGGAGATATACCCTGTCCTTCTGACTTATCTTTAGGAGGGAAGGTTGCAGGCTGACCAGTTTTCTTTCCTTTTTTTTTTTTTTTTTTTTTTTTTTGTCCCCCCTCATCTCTCTGCCGTGGTTTTAAAGACAAAATAATTTTAATCTCCAGGTCTGGGTTTTTTCTGCTCCGTGCTCCCTGACTGTTTCAATCTCCAGTGTGCTTTAGATTAGCCCGGTTCTGTGGCTCTGGGCAAATGAATTGTTTCCTGATGCTGGGGCTGCAGATCAGCTGTGTGTGTGCACGGGGAGGAAGGATAAAGAGGGGACAGCTGGGGGACACTGCCGGAGCCACCTGGCAGTGCCAGCAGGTGCTTTAGGGCCTCTGCATATGTCCCCGAGCTCAGCCGTCGTTTTGAGCATGCGCTGTGTGGTGGTGGCAGCAGGACACTGCTTGGACCAAATGGTTGTGGGTGTTCTTGTGTGCTCATTGACAGAACAGTAACTTGCTGCTCTTTACATTAGGGGAAAAAAAACAAACCTGAAAATGCAGCCTGCTGGAAATATTTGTGTTTATTAATGTCAGTGTGGCACTCTTGGTTTAAGAAGAAAAGACAAAAATAGCACTTTCTCCTGGTGTCTGGCTGGCTTGCTGGCCAGCATGCCACACGTAGCTTAACAATAGACAGGCTCAGTGTGTGCCTGCTATGGGGAAGCACCAACAGGAAATGAGGGCATAATTGGAAGCATGACATCATCCCTTCTATGGAATCAGCACCCACGCTTAATTTCTCCAGATCAAAGACAGATATTTACATACCTAAATTGAAGCCGCTTGCCATGATAGGATTGAAATCTATACCATTTAACACCTTCCCTGAAACATTCTCTACCATTTTTTTTAGAAAATAAATATCTTGGGTTTGGCTTGACCTTTGGACACTGCTATGAGGAAGGTGTTCCTCTAGCACAGTCCCCTGCCCATGGATGAGGAAGGTGGGAATGTGCCTCCTCTGAGGTGCAGGAAACTGTCCAAGAGGAGGAGCCTTGGAAGGGATCACATCAAACCAGGAGTCCAGCTCCAGAGCAGCTCAGGGGAGAATAGAAAATAAATCTGTCTTTGCCATCTATGCAAATCAGTTTGTGCTTGCCAAGGTGAATTCAGAGGGACTCCCCAGACAAAGCTGAGAATGTGTTATCCTACTTCTGTTGTATTCTACTCAGGTTTTGTTTTCACTGCCAGGAAGGTGTTAATTTTAGTGTAGATTAGCCCACTTTCTGTCAGCTATGTGTCAGGTGTGTCCCACTAGCTTGGAACACAATGCTTATTTCATTTACCTCCCTAAGAAAAAAATCTACAGGTGCCTAGGACCTATAGTGACTTTAAGTGATATAGATGTGGCTTACTAATTATTTCCTGCCAACATTACTTTTTTTTCTAGTGAAGACACATTCTGAGATTTCTTACTACCTCAACCATGCAAGAATATACTATAAATATACTAATTACAGACAGCCGATGGATTCAATTTTTTGGCTGCAGTGTAGTGAATTAAGTCCCTTAAGTTCCTGTTTTCTAAGCCCATAAAATCCCTGTTCATTTGGATACTAGTCCTCTTCCTTTACTATAATATAGCAAGGTATATTACCCTTCTCAACAGAAAATGCTGGCAAAGGAGAGCAAGCAAAGAAGTGAATTTTCAATCAGAAGAAGAGAGTTGAACTATTAAAATTAGTGACACTAAGATGATATTAAACACATGGTGAGTAGGAAATTTTCTACTAATTTGCCTGATAAATGACTTTCTTCCTCTTAAGCCTAGAATAAATAAGAATACAACAGCTACTAAGTCTTTTCATGATCTCATCTCCAGGTTTCAAAGATATGCCATCAACATGATCTGTTTCAGAGGAAAGGTACTCTTGGTCTGGCTGGTTCTCTTCTTTCTATGGAGCAATCTTCAGAATGTGGTTGTAAAGAAGAGAAAGAAAATCTTGCTTATTAATAAAGTTGCAAACATTCTGCCTTTTAGATCTTGGCAATGCCTGCTTGCCTGTTGTGTAATGTATTAAACTGTTATTTGTTTGGGGTTTTAACGCTCAGCTCTCACTACCAGGACTAAAGCAATGAAAACCCAATGGATTTGACTTCGCTGTGATAAGCCAAAGTCTCCACTGAAGGAAATGAAATACATTTCCTGAATCTCTGGACAAAAGTTACCACAACAGCTTTAGTGCAGTTTTGTTAAAGAGGCTTATTGAAATAATGAAATGGAGAATTGTCCAATGTACTTCTGCACAGCTAGAGGGTAAATGTCCTCTGCATGCTGCTAAATAGCCCGTCTGTTGAGTAGGTCTTCAATATCCCAGGTGAAGCTAATAGGAAGCAGCTGCTGCACAGGGAGAATACAATAGCACTGCAGGTGTAAAGGGAGACCAGTGGCCTGAGTGCACAGGGGTAAAGAGAAGGGAAAAAATCTTCTCTTACATGCAGATGAAGGGAAGAAAGAGAAAAAGCTGATGTGTGACATCTAAATCCCCCAAGCCAGTTCAGAAAAAAATCAAGGTAAATGCCAGGTCTGCCACATACAGTGTGATGCAGAGGGTCACAGCATAGTGAACAGTGATGCCCCAGGTACAAGTCCAATAAGGTGTATATGCAGTTAATATTAGCTTTGATATATGGTTTATGAAATGAGACAACAATCATAAAACATTTTAACTTGCAGCTAGGCCTCCTGGATGGAAGGAATGGAGTAACAGGAGGAGTGTAGGAGATGTGTAACAACATTATTACTGTGACCACGAGGTATAGGCTCTCTGATGAGGGAAGGAAGAGAGGAAAAAGAAAGGAAAAGTGTTTGAGACATTCAGGTAGCTCTTGTTAGGCCAACACCAAGCCATTATAAAACTATGGCAAGATGCTCTTTTCTTTATCAAAGCAATTCCTCTTGCTGGTGAGAAAACTATGTGTAAAGTTAGTGGCATTGTCAGAGAGACAAGGAATTGTCTTGCTTTGGTATTTTCATGAAAAAAAAAAAAAAAAAAGAAGGCAGGATACATATCTTTAGTAGCTTATCTGATATAAGTCCTAGAGTACTGTTCCTGCTAGGGAAAAAAAAATCTGGAAAAAAAGGGTAAAGGAAGGAGAAGAAAAGAAATCTGCTTCAGAGAGAAGTTTGGATTGGAGGTTACAGCAGATGCTGGGCTCTCTGACTTCAAGACAGTAGAAGAGACGGTCTGGCTTGGAGCCAGCAAGACAGCTTGAACAAAAGGCACATTTCCATTGAACGCTTAGTGGGGTTTTGCCAAAACTTCATCAAAATCCAGCTGTCTCTGCAGAACATACTGATTTTGGAGAATCAACACATTTTAACAGCTCCATTTTCCCTGACTCCCACGACCCTGGTTGTAGCTAGGTATTAAACCAAAAAGTGTCTCCCTGAATTATCTGATGCAACATCTCAACTCTTCCTCTCTTGGAACTGCCAATACAACTCCATCATCTTCACTCCAGGTTGATAGAATTGCTAATAGTGCCACCAACCATAGTGAAGCACAGCCTAAAGAGCTTCCGTTTTCAGTGAGCATGAACTTGAGTGCTGGATCCAGTCTGCCTTTAAGTTAAAGACTTTCTGGTCTTTTAGAACTGTTCATGTATATGGAACAAGAAAATCCCCAGTGACCTGATGCAGAGTTTCAACTTCTTACTACTTTCATGCTTCTCTGAGAAGCACGTCTCTGAGATATAAATGTGAATCATAATGGTCTCTCTCCGCTTTCAGCTGGACCTAAGAGAAGAACCTAAAGCCTGATGACTTTCAAACTTGAAAGAGCATGCCTGGATGACAACAGGTAGAGATCAAGATTTCTAGGGGGAAGTAACCAATCTGAGTACTCAAGTATGTTTGTATTTTATACTTTGCAAATATAAATTATCTTTGTAGTGGTGGAGGTCTGAAATATACTTGTAGGAAAGAAAGAACTGAGCATCGAGATTAACTGTCTTGACACTGATACCACTTCTACTGGGGAACTGCAACTACAGCGCTGCAGGCCACAAGGGCTGTCTTTCTATATTCATTGCTGGTTAATATTTTTAGGTTTCTGATTCACATGTACAGTATATGTACGCCGTGTAACTTAGCCAAACAGTTGACTCATCAATATTTACGTTGGAGACCTATATAAAGCCCACAGAACTTGCCTTTGGAAACGGTTGATGGAGGCAAGTTTCTACACTGCTTGGAAGAAAAAAAAAATATCAACAACCTTTATCGGCATTTGCATCTGTTAAAATCTTTCTTCAAAATTACTCCATTGTGTCACTGCTGTGCTGCATTGTTTTCAATTGTCATTTGGATGTTTGGGATAAACGAAAATGAGCCAGTCAATGAAAAGGCTCCCTGGGTTTTAATGTTGTCAGTGAAAATGAGAAAATTATCTTCCACTGTCACAGAGTATCCTAAACCAATACATGAGTTGCTTACCACCATAGACAATAAATAACAAATTGAATTTATTTCATGGTTTTAAATTAGCTGATAAGGAGCTCTTCTTTTCCAATGATTTGCAAGTGACTGTGATCTATTAATAACACTCTCTTTTATTTCTTTTTAGGATTGTTAATCCAAGGCTGCAGTGCTTCCTTTGGGAGAAGGGGTGCAAAGGGTAGCACGGGTGTACGTCTGGAGTGGTTGCTTTGAAAGCAGTAGCATCATGCTACCAGTAGCAGAGCCTAGCTTCCTGGAGTCTTTCGGTGATGCTGAGCTGAGGCTTGCATGTCTGGTGTAGCATCTTTGCTGTCTTTTTGTCCCAGTGTTGAAACCCATGTGCTAATTCTTGATGACTGCAGTAGCACCTCCTGCTGTGTGCAAAGCTGATCAACCTTGCCTGCCCTTCCTGTTGATTTCTATTTACAGCCTGCTGAGGAACTCAAACACTTACTGTAGAAGTGGGGTGGAGGAAGAGGGAAGGAGCTCCCTAAGAACTCCTCCTCTAACCCATCTGTCTAGTCTCTCTCTGCTGATGAAGAGAAGGGGATCTTTTTTTTTCTGAATATTCCTCCAAAGACTTAAATTCAGGCACTCCTGAGGGAAGCTGTTGGAAGGAAGGACAGTGTGCCTGGTGGAGTCACAGTGGCTTGACAAACACCTGTCTCAACTCACTGAGCCTTCACATTGATTGTGTTGCAGGTTGGCTTTTGCAGGCATCAGAACAAGAGGGAGTTTTAAAGAGGGATTAAATGTAGATATTTGTAGGGAACTCCCCGCAGGCAAAGGACTGAAGAGGAAAGAGAGATACTATCTCAGGATATCTGCTTCCTCCCGCTGCATCCCTGTGACTCACAGAGTGGAGGCACATCATGTATGTGTCATGTGAAGCCAAGGTAGCCTCATGACCTGCCATGGGAAAGGGGTCTGCGGTTTAGGAGACAGAGGAATTGAGTCTCCTGATAGGCAGAATCCTCAGGAAGGGGTGAACTTCACCACAATTTGTCTCAATTAGATCTTTGATGAAGGGAGAGTAATGATAACTTTGACATTTTAAGGAACTCTTCTTGCTCCTGGCAGCATTTCCGCTGATGGCAAAGCTACTTCTCAGAGCAGATTTTGTAAACAACCAATGATTAGCTTGTTCGGTGCCGTGTGTCTCACTGAGGACTCATCCCTTCAGAGGAAAGGATCGTACACAGCTGGTTTGCTCCACAGCAAATAATGCTCGGTATCACAGGCAAAAGAAATGAAAATTCAGCTGAAGTAGCTTTGATCACTGCTGATTGCTAGGATGTTAAATGTTCCTTGCCCTAGATCAGGAGCAGCCAACCTTCCACAGACTGACAGACAAGGAAATAAAATGTGTGAAGTCAGAGAATCATGGGTTTTATACACTACTGGACTTAACCTTTGCCAACATTTTTAGCATAAAAAGAAATACAGATATAAAATGCAGCACCAAATATGTTGGGCTTACTATTTCACCAATTTAATAAATATCCCAATATGCATTTTAGTACATTATATTTTCTTTTCTTGGTAGGATAGCTATGGCCTTTTAGTGTTATAGCAATAATATCGAGAATTTCCACCAAAGAAGGCCAGTTCTGGCCTCTGTGCCTGTATCTCTACCAGCAAATAACATGGACAAGGGCTCCTTCTCCAGCCCTGGCAGCAAGTGGCACAGCTTGCAGTCGTGTAGGTAAATTGTCTTCCTCCTGGAATGAAGTAACCTCATCCATACTGCCTATTGTGAAAAATCCCCAGCACCAAAACATTGCCTGGGACAGCTGGCACAGGCCAAAACTGTGCCAATAAGCACACCAACAGTTAAACAGTGCAGATGCTCAGGTGCCAGTGATTAGATTCATGCCCCAGACCATTTCATTTTGCTACTGCAGTTGTAACTGCTGTGATGTATGGTGCTGTTTATGTCCCACAGTGATTTTCTAGAGAGGTGGCTTCTGCTCTGCGGTGCACACAGGAAGATTTGCAAAGTTCAACACCTTTTTGTGGTGGGCCCATGGTAAATAAAGGAGCCCACAAGAAAGTTATACTCCCTTGGCTAGCTATGGAAAAATAGAACTGTATTCTCTCTTGCCTTTGCCAGCTCCCCAGTCCCTGCAGAGGGCCAGGCACCATCCGTTCCTTCCCCAGCTGGTTGGCAGGTCTCTGCACAGCTCAGTAACTGGCAGTCCCTGATTTTCCTCCTCTGCTTCACAGAACTCAGTTGCATCTTCTGAGAGACACAGCAGCCCCCTGGTGCTTCAGTTTCTCCTTCCTCCTTTCAAGGCTTTCCCAGCTACTGGGGGGCAGGGGGAAAGTGTTCCAGCAGCACACAGAGGGTCAGGGTGCTGCTGTTCTGAACAGCCCAGTCACCCCACCAGCTGGTCCCAGCATGGGCTGATGGGCTGGAGAGGCAGACACAGAAAAGGATGCCTGATATACCAAAGAACTGCAGGCAGCTTGGGAGATATATTTTAGGCAGGCACCAGTTTAGCCTGGTTTGCATTTGCTCTTTGAATGCTATATAATGTGAAGTGGGGTTTGGAAAGCCAAAAAGCAGTAAGCTCTCTGCCTGCAGAGGAATTTCTCTTGCCATGTTTATCTAACCTGACCATTGCCTCCATTCAAATGACTTTTTTCCTGTTTTATAGAAACTGCCTAGTTAGGTATAAGGAGCAGCTCAGGGGTTTTCTAAGGGATTGATCAGGCACAATCCACGTCAGGCTCCAGCAGGCTTAACTGTTCACAACAGTTGTGCCCATTGCAGGGGGTAAGACCCCTTGGCAGGCATCTCTGGATAAAGTTGAAGCAGAAGCTGTCCAAGTGCCTCCTGTTGCAAAGGCATCCAAAAGGCTGAAAGAAAAGTTTAGCAACTTTTGAAAAACAAACAGATTTTATAGAAGCCTCAGTCCAACTCCGTGTCTTAGAGCCCCTGACGAGGATGTGATTTAGAGGGCTGTTCATGCAGGTACAGAGTAGGTTCTCTGCCAGCTCGGATCTGTATCTCTCTAATGGGTTGGGGAGAAAAGGCACTTCTGCTTTCGATCAAGTTAATGAACTCTCTTACTGTGTCGGCTGGAGCAGACAAGGGGATACAGATATAGACTTGTGTCTGTGTTTTCCGTGTGCTGTACAAATATTGCAGCACATTGTATAAGAAACGTGCAACTCTGAGACCAATATACAGGCTCTGTCAGTTCATTTCTTTTCAAAGGACTATTAATAGTAAATCAAACATCAATTTAACATAGACAGAGTGTGGGTGCCAGCCCTCCCTTTATAGCACAGCATATGCACGTCTTCAGTCAGCTTAATTACTGTGATGGTGGCGTTGAAGCTTGAAAGAAAGCCTTCACTGGCATTTTGAAGGTGGAAAATCCTGTAGAACTTTGATTTTTGCTGAGCTATTTGGAGTTCACAGAAGACTTAAGTTCAGTGGAAAAAACGAAAACCTTTCTGTTGTCCACTGAGACTTGAATGTTTGATAGCAAAAGCGAGTCTGGCAAAGAATCAGGGGAGTGCGAAATTCCAGTTAAAGAGCTTAGGCCTGACCGTGGCTATTTTTTTTTTTTTTTCTTTTCCAAGAAATAAAAGACTATGTCCTTGTCAGACAGCATAAATGCATCTTGCTCGGGGCTGATTAGAAGGTTGTTGTGGGAAAACCTGGCTAGATTACTAAAGTCTTGAATCTGCTCCTGGTAAACTTCTCCTAACTTGCTGACATCTCTTCTGTACTGAACTACTGCTCCACACAGCCATTGAAAATACCACCAACACATGCGGTGCCTTCAAGCTGAGGGGATGAAAGCCTGGTGGATGGAGAAATGGCAAAACAGGGGAGGAGGCAGAAGTTCTTTCAATGAGAAGTTGGATTTCAGTTTTTCAGCACTTTCATAGGCTGTTGAATGCCAAGAATGGTCACAGTTTTGAATCACACTTCATTTTTATACTAACTGAAGGTGTAGTATCACAAGATCTCAAGCTTCACTGAAGAATGACCTCTTCTCCCTTGGATCTTCAAGTAATGCTTAGCACTGTTTAACTACTTATAAAAGTAGGAGTCTAGAAATGATGGTAGTTAAGAGGTTAAGATGTTTGTTGTTGTGGTACTTGAATCTTAACCAGAGATTTGTATTTAAGATATTAAACATTCAGGTTTTCCCTTCCTTTGAAAACAATAGTGGTTATGGTGAAAAGAGCATCCTCTTGGCTGCCTTTTAAGAGCTTTATTTTAATGATAAACTCTTGAAATGGCAGTGGCAGGAGTCAAGGAAATATAGGCTAGTATCAAGACAATGCTGTTACCTTGGAAAGCTTGAAAACCTACATTTCTTCATCCACAAACTGTATTTACTCCAGTAAGGAGGAAATATGCAAGGGAATTAAAAAGATCAGTGTTAGAGTGTGTGCGTGTAAAGCTGCACATACGACAAGCTTAGAAAATCTTTCTGGGTAAAATTTTCAAAATAATTTTTCCTCCTTTTTTCAATACAGGAAGGCATACAGTAACTTCTTGCAACTTTCACTTAGATGTTGATACTTTCACCTTTCCAGACTGAGTTGGGGATGAGCTTTGTGGGTGGATCCTTATGTAGTTAACAGTGACACTGGTTGGTTTACATTGCAATTACAGATGTGAGAATCACAAGTTAAAAAGTGTGCCTGTGACTCCTGAAAGAGAATTTCTCTTCTGTCTGGACTTTACTCTAAGGAAGAGGATGTCTATTAGTGGGGCTGATCTTTTCTTTCTTGAGCAGCCACCAGTGGGGACAAAATCACAAATTCCCACCTATGTCCTACTCCACCTTGCTGGGTGAAGTTGTGCATACACAGCACTCATAATAGCTACACAACCCTGCATTATTGATCAAGACAAAGTATGTCCATTTAACACCGTATCTAACAACTGGAAAGCTCTTGTGATGCTAAATACCTGAGAAGGGCTAGAAGCTGTAGAAGGAAGACCAAGTATTATACAATTAGAGAGAGTGAGCATTTGTGGGGAGGGGATGGCCAAAGCTGGAGAAGGGATTTGTTCAGTGGTTGTACAGAAAAATAGAAAGGAAAACAATTTTTGACTGGAATAAAATACTGGTTGTGATTTTGGGGATATTTTGGTGTATTTTCATGGTATACTTCAGGTTATTTTTATTTCTAAATTCGCATCAGGATCACTAGAGATGCCTGTTGAGGCTTATGGAGGCATCAAAAGGAGACAATAATAGAAAAAAATTCCCCCTAGCCATTTTAGGTAGAGAAAAAGAAAAGGACAGATGAGTAAGGGTAAATATAAAAGAGGATAGAAGAAGAAGAGAAACCACATGCAGCAGGGAAGGGAACAGAATGGACTTTCAAAATAATGTGACCTATGATGAGAAGACTAGAGCAGGTGACAGCACAAGAATTATTGTTCTGGCCTGAGTCTGTTTTCTACTATCACCTAAAGTTCAGTGAATTTGACCTTGACAAAGCCTGTGTGTTATATCTTTCCACTTAATATGTGCACTTTGAAGAGATAATTAAAAATAGCTTCTGTGCCTTATAGAGCTTGACTGCTCCATTCAGCACATCCATTCCCTGTGGATGTCTAGCACAACTGTTTGCATGGTCACCTGGAGAGAAAATCCACCTAAAGACTAACCTGGGGAGAGAAGTTTTCAGCCAGATCCATTTCAGCCAGATCCATTTCCCAATCTCTCAGTTGCTGAGTTGGCTTGGGACAGTTTAGAACACTCATCATTGTGCATGTAATACCATGATCATACACCACACACCCAGTAAGGAAGGGAAACCTGGTGGTAAGGATGCATCTGTTTCTGGGGTGGTACATGCAGCAAAAATGGGGGGCAGACAGCGAGAGGTGGCATTGTCTCAAACTTTTGTGCCACAATTTGCCACAAGATGTTTTAAGGAGCATTGATAAATAGTGTACAGTATAAGATGCAACCAAAGAAATATTTAAAAATGTGAAAAATAGAGTGACAAGTGGAAAAATGTTAGCAAGGACTCATATTAATGTTGGGAAGAGAATGGCTGGAGAGCAGCCCTGAGGAGAAGGACTTGGGAGTGCTCATGGATGAGAAGCTCAACATGAGCCGGCAGTGCGCGCTGGCAGCCCAGAAAGCCAACCATATCCTGGGTTGCATCAAAAGAAGCGTGAGCAGCAGGTCACGGGAGGTGATTCTACCCCTCTACTCTGCACTTGTGAGACCCCACCTGGAGTACTGTATTCAGTCCTCAACATAGAAAGGACATCGAACTGTNTGATAATGTGATTTTTTGAGTAATTCCTTTATTCTTTGAGATTTACTCTAAAAGCTGCATTTTTCCTCTCTGCACTGGGGATAGCATTGCTTTTATTTGGTATTATAAATGATATATTTCTACTGTCCAGATCAAGCAGAATGCAGTCTTTTTCCCTAGAAGAAGTGTGGCTTTCTCCTTGCTAGATGGATTGTTATTTTCGTTCCATTCAGCTAGCGTTATATATACGTCATGGGGGTTTGTTCTCCTTTAGAATTTGTTGGACTGAGATTGGTTTGTTATTTGCGTATAATATAAGCTGACAGGAGCCATAATACAAGAGTATGATTACACAGAATAATTCATAATTTTTTTCTTCTAGGCAAACAGATGCAGTTGGAAAGCATGTCTGTTTGCAAGGACGGCTGTCTTTGTTCAGTCCGCAGCAAGCCTGAACCATCAGGGAGTTTTCGGGTGTAAAGGGCTCAGGCAGCTGCTCTTGTCATTTTCAGACTTCAAGCGTACAGCAGAAAACTCCCTTTTCTTCCTGCTGAATATATTAAGAATAATACATTGTGAGTGTGGAGGGCCACATGCTAGAAATAGGAAAATATTACTTAGAGGAATGAACAAAGCAAGGCAATGCTGACTTTAAACCCTGGCTTTGTGGTCTCCTTTTCTTTTTCACTCTGAAACCAAGGATAAAAATATCTGTATTCTCAGAAGGGATTGGAAGCATCAAATATTTTATAAAGCTTATTCAAAAGGAATCTAGGAAAAAAAAAAAAAAAAAAAAAAAAAAAAAAAAAACACCATCAAAAAAAAACCCAAAACCCCAAACCTAAAAATGCAAACCAGGAACCTGAAAAAGAAATTTAATTTATTGGACAGAAAAACTACCAGATTCAGTGTCACTGAAACTAGATGTTAAAATACGTTAAATGATGATGATCATTTTAGGGGAGTGAGGGAAGAGAAAGGCTTTTAAAATTAAGTTTAAATACTAATTTTCCCTGTTCTTAAAATGTTTCTACTTTCCATTTTGAAATGGTACTTTGTGCTGAAGTTTATCTAATCTAAATTTTTCTAAGAGGTAAAATGAATGACGGCTTTTTTTTTCTTTTTTTTTTTTTTTGTTTAACCAATCATTTGAAAGAAACGGTTATATTCACAGCTCTGTTTGAAATGATGGAATGCAAATGCATCCTTCCCTCCAAGGGCTATGTGCTCAGGATCCTTCCACCTTTCTGCAAAGCTCTTCTTAAATCAGGGGAAAAACAGCCTGTTTAGGCACAGGGAAAGCCCTTCCATTAGTGAGAAGTTATGAGCGCTGGGGAAACACTGGAACTTGTTGGTTATGTTTGGTACAAAGGCACTGTCTACAGAAATTAAGTATGGGTTTCCCATATCAGTGTTGTGGGTGCATTTGTTCACAATCTAGCTTGCGACTTCTCTAGCAGCTTGATAATTATTTTTGTCTACTCAGTGATCTCATCTCCTCATTGCTGCCAAACAAAAACTAACAAGTGTCTGAACTTTTGCTTGTAAAATACAGGGATGATGGGTTTTCCATAGACTCCCTCCTGAACTGTCACTTCAGAATCTCAGAGTTATTGATGAAATGGAAATTTGTGTAGCACTTTTAAAATGTTCTTGCTGGGTACAGTTTACTTTTATTTTAAATGTTTTCTCCACATATTTCTTTTAGCTAGGCTCAGACTTGTGTGAGGGACTTGAGGTTGGAGTACTCTTGCACATTTGGATGGGTTCCGGTGTGGGTTCTCTGGAGTTTCTCAGAGGTTAGAGCAATCCAGAATTTTTTTTATTTTTTTTTTTTTCTCCAAAGTGGTGCTAGTGCCATTCCTCCTTTATAGCACTTGGCACTGGGGAAGAAGATGCAGTTATTTAGTGTTACTCATCACCTTACATTCCTGCAGCTACTGAATCCTGCAAAGCAGTAAGAACACTTGGAAATGCTCCTCAGGAGAGAGAGAGAGAGATGGGAGGGAGGGAAAGGGAGAGGGAAGGAAAAGGTGAGCAAAAGGAAGATTGGGCTCTTTAGACAGGGTCACAGACAACCTGCTGCCAAACGGTCCTTACCACTGCCACAGACTGCCTTCATCTAAGGGTGCAACACTCACATCTGGACTGTGGCTCTCCTTGGTTTCCATCTTTGGAGGTGTTTGCATCAGAAAAGCTATCGGAAGGGCACTGGGAAAGGAGAGCTAGCTGATGGACTACTGAAAAGGAAGCCCAAGTCATGACATAAGATGGCAATGGAGACTTCATATCAGTAAGGCCTATGTGTCAGCTGTATCATTCTGTTCATCCCAGTTGATGGTGCTTGTTCATATAATTAACTTCTGCAGATCCAAGAAAATGAGAGAAAGCAAGTTGCATATGGTGAAGCCTCATCTAGGGGTAAGGATTAAATGAAGGTTCAGTGAACTACTTAACGATGAACGCTATGGCACTCTGTTGGGAGCAAAATATGGGTGGAACAAGCAAGGGCTGGGCACATTATCGTTTCTGGCATTAAGTTAATTGCATTGCTGATACTTTGCAAACTGCTGATGGAGCAGGAGTGGCTTCTTGCTGGACTCTGCCCTTGTTGATGCCAGAGGGGAAAGTCTGGTTCCCACCTCTTTAAAAGCCTTGCTGAGTGAAGGAGATCACTGACAAATGATTGGGAAAATATGCAGGAGAGACTTCTAAGTGCACGTGGGGGGAGATTCTTCATCAAATGAATGGTAGTGACGATGCCGAGAGTTAATCAGGATATTCAAGAGCGTGGGGGAAAGGAAATCATTGCTATGCAGGGAAGCGTCCTTTGGGTGCACACACACTGCTGTGGGGCTTAGCTCTAACACCACGTTCACCAGGTTGCACTAGAATTATGACATTTCCTATTCTGCTGGGTTTATCCTTACATACAGCCTGGGACAGTTACCTACAGTGGCTGCCAAGCGTAAGTTAAGGGAGCTATGAATTAGGTAGGGCACTTCTAAGGCTGCTAATGGGAAACTGGTATCTTAGAGCAACCTGCTCTAGTTAGAGGTGTCCCTGCCCATGGCAGGGGGGTTTGAACTCAATGATCTTTAAGGTCCCTTCCAACTCTAGCCATTCTATGATTCTATGATTCTGTGATTCCTTCACCAAGACAATTCAGTTTGCTCCCTGAAAATCAGCCATCAGGTATTTGCAGGGCTGTCAAACTTTACGGAGCAACACATAAGTTAAAGAGAGTTTTGTACCTCATGTTGTCAATCACCCAGAGAATCAGAAGGCAGCTTTGCTTTTCCTACTGCTTGGCTGTGGATTGGCATCATTTTACTTCAGCTGACACTGCCTCATTTTGTTACCGTGCCAAGTAACTGAAATATGAATACTTCTGGGCAGTGGAGAGAATAACAGGAGTTCCTGTCATGGAAAGTGTGATGACCAGTTAAATTACACAATTATAGAACCTGCTATTTGAACCCTTTAGTTCCCAAGTCCAGTTGGTCTCCTTGAGATAGACCAAAGGATAAATCCCACTGTTTTCAATAGTATCCTGACCCAGACCCACTCTTCAGCCAGTTTGCAGATGGTAATGAGACTCCCCTACAGCAAGCTATGATGGGAAAATTGTTGTGGGCAATCAACCTGCCAGGGCTGAAGAGCACCTGTAAGGACCAGGGTGAAAAATGCCCACATTACCTGCAGGCTTCAGGTGGAGCAAAAAGTACCACTCGGCTGTTTGTGACCACACGCAGAAAGCACAGGGCAGAGATTAATGCTCCAAAGAGGGGTCTGTCCGTGTGAGTCTGAACCACTCACACCAAGGCAGAGGGAAGCAAGTAATTTGGGTTCCTGGGAAATTTGGAGAGATTTGGGCTTGGACCAAAACCAAGTGCCAATCTGCCTTGAACTTTGGACTGTTCAGATTCCAACCTGGATCTGAGCTAAGCAGCTCAAGCCCCTTTTCTGACAAAGAGATCTGTTTTGCATGCCACATAAAATCACGTTCACCCGATTCAGTGTCTAAGAAAACAGTTCTTCTTCAAAGTATGTTTTTATGAAGTTAGGTTTATGGGATGATGTATATGGAAATCATGTTGTAAAATATACATACAGAAATGCCCCATAGGGTATTGAAGTTTTGTTCTACAGGCACTTTAATGATGTCAAGGATTAGATCTGTCTCCAGCTCTGCCGAACTGGAGTAAAGTGTTTTGGCACAAGGGTCTTACAGAGATCACCTGACACCAGATATAAAGTGGAAAGCGATAGCCCCCTGAGTAAAAAAATTGTATCCTCCTTCTCTCCTTAAAAAGCAGAATTAATTACCTGCTTTAAAACATGCACACACAGAGAAAAAGTGTCCTTTGCATGCAAGAAAAGAAGCAATTTGAGCGGCCAGATGACAAGGTGATCCTTTTGCATTCCTTTTCAGTTTTAAATCATTGGTTGCATTTAAAGCAAGTTCCCATGTTCTCTTCTATCTGGAGGTAACTCTTTGAAAGGTAGAAATTAAGAAGGCTGGCACTATTTTTTCAACTAATTGTGTACTAATTTGGTAGAGTACAACAGGCTTATCATTTTGGAAGGAGAAAAAACAGCCTAGAAAACAAATGAGATCCATCCCAGTTAGTGTCCTGTGAAATACACAGCCAAGCACTGAATAACATCGGGATTTTTTTCTTTTTTCTTTTTCTTTTTCTTTTTTTTTTCCCTTTAATTTGAACTCATGAGGAAATTGTGTCATGAAAGAACTGTAGATCCAACGACATCTTGTCCGTAAGCAATTGAACCTGAACAAGATCAAAAGATCATTGTGCCCATATAGGGGGTCCTGAATATTCTTTATTCAGTGCCTTGAAGTGCCATTTATAGCAGTACAAAATGAGTAGAAATTACTATTGAGGTAGTGATCTAAGTATTTTTCACCAGCCTCAAAAGCAGTCCCTGCAGAAGATGTCAAGCACCATGGAATAAGGTCTTGGGATATTAAGTATCTTGTCATACAGCCATGACTAATACACTAGGAACAGAATTTGCAATGATGAAATACTGTGTTTTAGCTACTAAAAATGTTTAACATCCTCCCATGTTGAGGAAGGTGGGGAGAACAGAGAGGGAGAAGGCTAGTTTCCAGCAGGGGAAGGTGGTGCATTTGTCAGTGCCTGCAGAGCCTGGTGAGGCTGCAGAGGATCTGGCTTTCTGGCCACACTGAGATGCAGAGGCAATAAAACTAGGTTTATTAATTTGGCAGGGGCCAGAAAGGTCATGACAGACTCCAATGTTCACCTGATCTCTGTAAGAATCTGAGATGGTTCAGATGTCAGGGTCTTGCTTAGGCCCTCTGTAAAGGAACACTTTAACTCAGAAAGCTGAATCCTACTGCCCAAATTTTTATTAATTTGTGGGTTTAATCTCATTCTATTGTTCACACCCTTCCTCCTGAAAACCCTTGCCCACATATATGTTGTTGAAACAGAGCACTTACTGGATCGTGATGATTTTCTTCTGCAATTTAGTGACTTACAGAATTGGAAAACAGCTGACCATGATGTTACAGGAGTAAAAACTGCATCGCACAATAAAGTGAAAAGTAACTGGAATGAAAAATTCCGCCCTGATCCTTTGCTGAATGGTGTTTGAGAACAAGAGTTTGTTTCTGTGCAGTGCAGCTGGAGTTTGACATGTTGTGTGGAAGGTCAGCAGGCACTTTCAGTTAATGTACAGGTGCTACATTTTCCTTTTCTTGACCTTGCCTGGATTTCAAATCTGGTTTAATCCCTCCCTCAAGAGAGTAGTATAGCAGCAATAATCACTTAATTTTTGCCCACCCACAAGTGACCACAGGGGAAGTGCGCAAGAAAAACTTTCTATTGCTTTCATTGGGGAATAGGAGAAGAGATTACGTTAGACATGAAAAGAGAGTGAGAGAATGAGAGATACACATATGTTTTTTCTATACTGGGGTTAGGGTATCCTCCAGGAAATTATTTCAATAACCAAGACTATTTGGGTTGATAGGAGAAAACAGAGACTTTGCAAACTTCACTGTACAGGAGAAAAAGGTTGGTCTCACATTTCTGAAGCCTGGTATTTGGCATTTCAAATGCATCTTGTGTATGCTTTGCACCAACTGCAGTCAGAAATAGCAAAGTTTCACCCCACAGAGCTCTTGTGGCAAAAGTCAGAACCCCAAACTTTCAGACATTTCCTTTGCTTCCCGCTTTGTCAGAATGAAATCTTCCAGGTAGCTCTAAAAGTGCAGGCAGCACTTACCAGTATACTGTTTTGCTCTTCTAATGGATTGCTATGTAAGTGGAAAGATATTCTGAAGTACTGACCATTTCCTATTTTACAAGTGAAATGCATTAAATACTACTTGCTGCTTTTCCAAATGGTTGGCTTCTTTTTTCTTTTTCTTTTTCTTTTTCTTTTTCTTTTTCTTTTTCTTTTTCTTTTTCTTTTTCTTTTTCTTTTTCTTTTTCTTTTTCTTTTTCTTTTTCTTTTTCTTTTTCTTTTTCTTTTTTTTTTAAAATGTGCCTTTAGTGAAGATTACTACATCAAAAAAAAAAAAAAAAATCCAACCAAAAATAACCCAGAAAAAAACCCAGAACACTGAAGCAAAGAGCCACTTACCTTTTAAAGTTTCACAACAAATGTGTCCTTGACAAGTGAGTGGAGGGTGACTACAAAATAGCACAGGGAGAACTAAGCTACCAGAAACAAGAGATGCAGTCCCTGCACTACAGGCACCTGCAGAGGAAATAGGGGAACGGTGTTTAGGACCAGTTGTTTCTGCTGTCAAGTTGTCCTTGCCATCTCTCATGGAGTTGTGAACTTACAAGAAGTAGAAAGACACCTGACAAGATCTGCTAGCCCCATACTCGTGCCTGGGGCAAAAGCCTGATCACTGTCTCCTGCCAGAGCAGCCTTTTGGAGCTGCACTAGTAGGAAATGGGGTTGTTGGAACCAGAGAGCCACTGTGAGGTTTCATGTGGAAGTATGAGGTTTTTTGAAGGTATGCCTTGCCTGCAGATCCTTTCATGAAGAGAGATCATGTTTGGGAAGATCTATTTCATGCAATGTCATGGTGAGCGATCACCCCACAGGCTGGCAAGAGCAGGACGTGGAATTGGGAGGAGCAGAAAGGAAGAAGGACAAACCATGTCCTGCTCCCCTTGCTTAGAGGAAAGCTGAGAGGAGGCATCTTGGTTATTCTTCCTCCATGAGGTCAAGAGTAGGACTGTCCTCCACACCTTTTTCACTAGGTAGACTAGCTAGATTACTCTTCTCCATCTCCATATATTTTGTTTTATTTTGAGACTTACCAGGGAACAGATGAAAGTCACAGACCACAAGTAGAGTACCAGAGATTTCTCAGTCCAGCCCCTTTGCTTTCCTTCTCTCAAACATTGCGTATTCCTATTTTATTTTAGAATAAGGTTCACAGAGTTGGCTCAAGACAGCAATCTGCTAGCAGAGCACAGCATGAAAACTTTCCCAAAGGGCCTCTGAGGGCCAATGCTGCATCCAGGAAAGTGCCAAAAAGCCTTGGAACAATGGCCACAAGCAGCTGCAGTGAATTTCTGCCACCTCGACGTTTCTCTGTAAATGAAGAGAAACTGAAAAAGGAGTTACTATTACTATGACCTCGCTTATGGCTCAAATGTCATGGAATCCTAATTTTTATTTAAGAGGGGCCAATTTCCCCGAGATTTTAATTGGAAGAGACTATGATGCAACAGAGCAGAAATTAACCCACAGAATGTATAATTCATCACACTTCCAAAGGTTTTTATTGATGGTCCCTTAGGTCCTAAGCACACCCCAGTCTGTGTTTGGGTTAAGAAATACCTGATTTCTCTTGTCTCTCATCAAATTAAACTAGCACAGCCAGTACTTACAGGATTGCCATTCCCCAGAAAAGCCCATGTGTGGTCCCTGTTTCAGCTCAGTGAAAAATTCAAATATTCTCAGACAAAAATACATAAGATTATCTTAGTCCCAGGTTCATATAGCCCTATTCTCTTAAAGTAGAATTTTTTCACTCATCTTGGTATGCATCTGGAAATAGAAAAACCTGTATAACATTCCTATTGCCCATCCACACAAGCCCCATAGCACCTAGGAGAGAGTCATTTTTTACTCCTGGAATGAAGTAGCAACTTTTATCCGTCCTCCCAAGCTATGTCATATGAGTGCCTTCTCCGAGGGTACCTTTCCAAGAATACCTTTCCAAAGTTGCCACCTTTTTCTGTGGACCCGTTACCAGCATAACATACCAGTGCTGCTGTGCAGGGTGTGTTGTCTTTCCTTGCTTCTGCCTTGCTGTTCTGTGACTAAAGCAACAAGCCTGTCCAAGAGGGCAAGAATGAGCTGAGAGTTCATTCAGTCCTCAGTGTGTTCATTCACCTCATTATTCTTCTTTTCCTTCAAAAAAAAATATTTTTAAAAAAGAATATTTATGGAGTGGCTTTATCCAAGCCTGATGATTCTCCTCCACTTTTTTCTTGATCCAGAGCTGAACTTACTGTGCCAAGACCTCCCTCCTTACCATGGAGGCTGAGGCTCTGGAGCAGGCTGTCACTGCTCACATAGTGCCACAGCCCTTTCTTGTATGTCCTTGGTGGCTCATGTCATCTGCCTTGTGTCTGCTGTCCACCTATAGAATGTCAGGAATAATACTTGACTCACGAGCAGGATAAACTACCCTGTATGTTTACGGCCATGTGGACACTAACTTTGCCTGTAATAGTCTAGCTGTAGCATCAAAGTAGGTGAAACCCCTAATACTGGAGGGCATCACAGGTAACAGAGTAAATGCAAAATCCCTGGCTCCTGGACTTCAGTGCAGATGTTTCTCCTGATGTCCTGACATCCTGGTAGCCCAGGGTGTGAGGGAAATATTTCTAGGAGAACATCTCAGGCACTCCCCCTCTGCCCACTGCGGCAGGATTTCTGCCGCTGTGTGAGGCTGGAGTCCACCAGCGTGGAGAGCACATCTGGGCTTTTTGAAAAAAGATTTGATCCTGCATACTGGGCTGCAGCCTGCTCTTATTTTCCCAGGCTTAGCTTGAAATACAGAGACAAACCTCTAAAGTTAAGAAAGGAGTAAAGCTGAGAAAGAAATCAAACGTCTAATAAGCAGCCCAGCTGCCTACAGCACAGCAACAACCTGGCTGTGCACCTCCCCGTTCCAGCCACCTCTCTCCAGCCGCAGAGCTCTCACAATCAGCCCAGTCTAATTGTTTTCTTCCTGGACTCTCTCACTGTTTCTTCTCAGCACTTCATTCATCTGTGTTGATCAGACATTAGATGTTCAGCGAAGCTACCCACCATCCATTTGACTTTATGTTCTTATATGCAGTGCTCTTGCTTGTAAAAATTGCTAACCAGCCCAGGCTGATGTTTAAGACAGCTGGTAAACATGTCCTCACCAGTGACTGATGAGGGGTGTTTCTGCACAGACTAATGAACGCACGTATTGAGATAGATGCTTTTTATCACATCAGGTTTCACACCAGTTCCTCTGGGATAAATTTTATAGGTGCAGTAAGATTTTTACAGCATCTGAAAAGATTCAGGTACTGAAAGGCAGATTTATACACCCTCTAGTTTTACAAATATGATGTGCAATCAGTGGTCAGTGGAGTTCAAAACAACCTCTTTAAAGGATTTTGCCCTTTTAACTGCAGGAATATAAGTTAGGTCCTGCAGAGTACAGAAATGAAATACAGAACGTGGCAAGAATTTTAAATGGAAAAAATTAGATATTTTATAGTTGGTTGCTCATTCCTATAAACTAAATTCAGCTCTTCTTTCAAAAGAGGTCTGGAGATATAATCAAAACTTGTAGGTTGTAGTTTTAATTCATTTCATAGCCATTATATTATAGGTGGTTATTTTTATAGTGATCACATATAGCTGACTATTAGCTTAAATCACTAGTGCAATTTCATCTTCTGCAATTATTCCTAGCTTTTTTAAATGTGCTCTTTTGTCAGTCTCTAAATAATGGAAATTTCTTGAGGCTGACCTGTTTGCCATCTAGAAAGCACCTACTCTGAGATGGATTACTACTTTAGTCATGGCCACCTAAATTACATGGAAGAATAATTAATGATGATCTTCAATGACCTCTGCACTGTCAGGGCAGCAAAACCAGCCAAACTCTGTTCTACTTTTCCTGGACATCGAGCTGAAGTACAGGGGAAGCAAATCTCTGAAACTGATAACAGAATTTAGTCCAAGACCTGAGTAATCATTGACTAATCCAGGAGAAGCATAGAAGCCTATTGATGTTTGAATGTCTGATTTATCTTTTGTGCTGATATAATGTTTTGCCTTTAATGGATTCATTTCTCATTTATACTACCATAACCAAGAAGAGAGTCTATTGATAAGGCAGAAGGGAAGTTTGTTACGACAAATAATGAGTGAGGTTTTCAAAATTCTCTAAGCAATTAATTAAGCCACAGCTTCAAAACAGAAATATTCCTAGCACTATGTTTTCTAGGACTTCCTCCAGTATTATTTTAAAGGTCTCAAACAGAGCACCGTTGCCTGTTCCCATGAGCAACTGCAATGCCATCTTAAAGATGACGTTATCTACAAGTTCCCTCAGCTGCTTCCTTTAAAATATGCCTTCTCCCAAACTCATTGTTTTTGGAGGCACTGTGGAAAAGGGACAATTCCCCAGCTGTCACACACAGCTCCCAGGTGGGAAGCGGTGGGTGAAGGCTGTCCTGGGCGTTACCCCCCAGGCTGTCTGGCTGCAGCAGTGTGGCTGCCCCACCATGCAGAGGGCTCTCCAGCTGCCCCTGATGCCCCTGGGGAGCTTCAGAGGGGAAAGTGGATTTGGGAAGCGCTAGCCAGAAGAGCAAAAGTCACTTGGAAAGACAAGTTGGGTCCCTTGAAAGTCAGGAAAAAAAAAAAGAACCCACTGCTAAGTCTCTAGGAAGCAAACAGTGGGGCATGGGCTGGCCATGCTGAGAGAATGCATGCGGCAGGTTTTCACCCAGGCTGCTAGAGCTGAGTGCCCCCTCACCTGGGAGCAGGAGTTGTGAACTGCTTTGCATAGAAACAAGGTGTCCCCTGTCCTTTGACCGGTGGCTTCTTGTGTTTCTGAGAGGCAGCATCTCCTGCTTGGTTTCTACATCCCACTTAACTTTTACTTTGGAAAAGAAACTGCAACTGTTGGGTGCACACTCATGGAAGTTTCCTGCCTCCACCACGTGTGATGGACTGACAGTGTTAGTCCTTTGACTAATGTTTTGCCAGAGGACTGGAGCTAATGCATGCTTCAAGAACAACCTGTCAGGCGTTTTCAGGCTTTTGCACCAAATTCTGTTCTCATATACACACCTCTTTTTCTGCTTCTCTGATATTACTATTGCTCCTACAGTAGCTTAAAAAGTCTGCCTTTCATCTGCTTATTGCTAATTTATGGGTATCCAGGGCAGACCAACCCTCGCTGTTTAAGAACTTTATGAGGTATCTTCATGCCTGTGTCATCACCCTTTGTGAGGCTGTTTGCCCTTCATTAAATATTGCTCTTGGATCTCCCTAGGTATCACAGTCTAGAGAAAGAAGAAGGGGACCCCTTGCAGGAATTACCCATGGTTTGTATTTATGTGCCATTAAGAGACACGTCTGTCCTGTCAAGTTTTAATGGCTGTAGGTATTCTTTCTACAGATCTCCACAACCAGACAGAGTACTTCAAACAATGCAAGAGTCTTTGGTCATGTTCAGTCTATTTCTACAAACATATTCAGGATAAAAGATCCTCAGCTAAAACTGTCTGAGAGCTTCAGACAGTTCAGCCACTTCTATACAGATGTGCTTTTCAGCCAGCTCCTGAAAGTCCTCCTTCGTCGGGGCTGAAATTCTGGGCCTGGAAGAGCCAATTATGCACTTTGCCACAGACTTCAGCAGGGGTTCAGCAAAGGAACCCAGATGTTCCTTTTTTGCTTTAACATCTTCCTGCACT
Source organism: Thinocorus orbignyianus (assembly GCA_013400375.1). Classification (NCBI taxonomy): domain Eukaryota; kingdom Metazoa; phylum Chordata; class Aves; order Ciconiiformes; family Thinocoridae; genus Thinocorus; species Thinocorus orbignyianus. The sequence continues at coordinate 745,559 of VXBW01007109.1, forward strand.
CCTGGGCTCCTAGTACCACTTTGTTCCACTCCCGTCACACACTTCATTCCTTTTTTTCTCCTCGATTGACAAACAACTATTTCTGGCAGGCAGCGGAAGTGTCAGAGGATGCTACTAACATCCTTGCCAGACGATGTTTCCATACAAGTGGGTCAGTGTTGTGACTAGCGCCATCGTTCTGGGGGATACTGTGCCCTCATTCATGACAACAATCCGGCTCTCAAAATCCCTCAAATAAAATAGCTGGCAAAAGCATCCTGTTATCTCTCTTTCTCGACTGTGTTGCCTGGTACAGCCAACCTCATGTACTCTGGCTGCCTCATGTAGCCTGTGCACTGAATACAACTATGTGAAGATTTCAATTTAATTCTTCAATTGCTTTTTCTGCTGGGTCTGATCTAATTGCTGTCAGGATGCATAGCTGGGGTTTCAAGTGGTGATGGGAAGACCTAGGAAAGGCTCTTGAGCTTTAAAATCTCCTTAGGACAGCTTCTTCCCCTTTCAGAAAAATTGCTAAGCTTCTAAAACTTGTAAAAATAATTGATCAATGTGGGAGAGAACTTAGACTGTAATACTAATGTGCTAAAATTCAATCACTGTGAACACCATGGCACCACTTCAATAGATCCAGCTTAGCAAGCATTAGATTTACAAACATGATTTTGCCAGCTCGATCTGCAGAGTTAAATTCTTCAGAAGTCCTCAGGTCTTTCCTGGAGTATTCTCAGCCAGATATATATCATCTGCCTCCCTCTCCAATCTTAATAGCCTCCCACATACAGTCCCCTACTCTGGCTGTCTGTCTTTGCCTCCTTTGGCATTTGGATCTTAACCCTTCTTTTAATTTTCCCTGAAAGATTTGGCTTGACTACTGCTTGAAAGACAGAAGGGGGAAAAAACAGTTTTCAGGGAATTGTCCTAAAAGTCAACTGCTGGACTTTCAAGCAATTTAACCTAATGGTTAATTCAAGCCCAAGCGTTGCAGGAGTGGGAGTGGTTTTTGAGGACTGATGATTCTTGATTAACATCTTGCTGGACTGTTGCTTCTCCAAAAACAAAGGATGGTAGAGTTAGCTGTTACTTGGTATGTTTGATTCTTTGGTGTCTCTAAACTGGTGATCCAAACGCTTTGACTGCTGACTCTGGTTCAGTCCTTGCTCTTTGTTTAGGCAGGACTGGCATTATATTTAGAGGGCAAAGTACAAAGTAGGTAGGACTTAGATTACTGCTGTCATTTCCAGTTTGTTTCTCTTTTCTGGGTTGGTATGGCAAGTTAATCTATTTATTTTGGTAAAAAGAGCAATTATAGAGATATTGGGAGCTCCTAGTTGGATCACTTCAGTGTTTCCCTGGGACCAGCTATAACTGTTTCAGGTAATTTGAGTGTGTAATGGGTATAATTAAACACACAACTCTTAGCAGCTAATTTCTATACTTATCAGATCTTTGGATTGTGCCAATTTAGGAGGCACAATATGTGCTGTATCTCTGGCAGGAGTCAGCAGTAAATCTCCAAGGAAATCTACTGGATGCATAATAATGCATAAAAATCTCAGTCTGGTCAGGAACTATTGACATGCTCAGAGGTACAATGTCGATGTGATGACCCTGAGCTGAGACCCAATGTGACGAAACTAGGAATGTGCAACTTAAAGGGAAGATAACAATTTCTAATATGTAAACACGGAAGGATGCCTTAAAGAGTGATTAATGTGGCATCCCATTAGCTTTAAGTACTATAGAACATCTGGCATATTTCCCCCTTGACTACAAATTTCTGAGCACTGGTGCTATGTCATCTTACTGTATTCGTTTTCTCCCCATCTCTATAAATAATCCCTGCAATTGTTGTTCATATGAAAGTAATTATATAAATGCACTTCATTAAATTAGCTTTCATCTAGCACAGTTGGTTTTTTTCATATGGGCATTTCTTTTCCAAAAATAACTCATAGGAACCGACACTTTAGGTTTGTGCCATGTGACAGAGATTAGAGCCCCTCAGCACTGCTAAACTAGTAAACTTCAACACACCTAGGGCCCAAATGCTGTATCTGGGGCCGATCCGCTGGACCACTCTCACATAGGTACCTAGGAAAAATTTTGTCTGTAGAGGTGACCAACTTACTGAAATTTTAACAAAGTTCTTGAAGGTGGCATTACTCATTCAAGTTTTGCTGATTTGTATTTCCCTTGGAGGTTTCATCTTCTCCAAAGTAACAGACTGATAAAGACCAGACTGCACAGCACAGTGACCTTGGGCTCTCTCTTCTGTTACCACATCTTGGGCGCTTTAACACTGAGCAGATCGCGTCCAAGTGTAAGAGGATAAAGACAGAGTGATTAGGGATTTGTCCCATGACTTCAGCACTGTTGGATCCTCTTGAATGCTTTAAAAACCCTCATGAATTATGGACGTAACTGTGCATGCCAACACACACTTTTGAAATGTTAATTTTTTCAATGTCTTACAGCTGATTAAACAAAACAAAATAACCTTCCACCTTGAGGAAGGTAGCAATATGAGTTAGGCTCTTCATGACTTTCCCTGGCTGCTGCCTTTCAAGTATTGAGCAGAACTGTACCTGGTGGCAGCCACAATGGGGGAGGGTGACAAGCGGCTCCCCATCCTCTCACAGCCCTTTTCTGACCACACTCAGCATCCAGCCATAGGTGTTGTGCTACAGTTCTTGACCTTGGAGCATTACAGAACAAACTTTATGAAAATACTCACCACTTAGAACGTGGCCCGCTTTCTCTCCCCACCATTGTTTCGAAGAGTAAAAGCAGGAAATGCCTTTTATACAGGGTTGCTCACACACAGCTCTTAGCCACCCGCTCTGCTTTCTTCAGCATCAGCTGTTTTGCTGGGGCAGGCTGACCTGACTTCACTTGGGTGCTAGGCATATCTCATCATGTGAGAGTTTAGATTCGAGCAATTCGCCCAAGGGAACATGAGGTGGGAGGAGGAGAGGAAATGAACTGATCAAACCTAGGATACATTACCACCAGTTCCTCCCTGCTGCACACCCTAAAGCAGGAGTGACAGAAGGCAGGAGTGTTGGGAAGGCCGTGAGGGGCTCCTTAGCTTTGCAGGCACTTGAAGTAGCTAGTGCTCTGTTGTATTCACAGTGGCAATGGTTGTGTCGCTGCACTAAGCTGAAAACAGCCCACACTGTGTATTTTTGGAGGGATTTTTTTTTTTTTTGGAGTGAATTTTTTTTTGGAGTACAAGAAACTGACTCTGACCTTCTCATACCAAGTGTGCTTCTAAATAGAAACTGCTCCTGGAATGTGAGTTGCAGGTTGTTCTCTCACATGGGCATGTGGTATGATTTCCCATTCCAAGTCCAACTGCTTTGTCCCCCTCAAGGTTTTGGGAACTCAAAGACCAGGCGAAACTAGTCCAGAGAGGAGCTACCCGTCCCACAGAGCCTCTTGCTAGTCTTGGCAATGTAATGCAACAAGAAAGGGTAGAAACATATCACCGATAAGCGTAGAGCATCTGGGGCCTCTGTTTCCTTCCCATTCCAGACTTACTCTCCACCTCGTCATAAGGGCAGGGAGAATGTTATCACACAGTCTCCCAGATGTGGTGTAAGGACACATGCATTTCAACCATGTCTCATGCTCTGGGTACCAGTTATACATATACATTAATCTGCATCCAGGCAGAGTGACTCAGAGGATTCATTGGGCCTATTTAATTTGGAGAAGAGGAGGCTGAGGGGAGACCTCATTGCCCTTTACAGCTACCTGAAAAGAGGTTGTAGAGAGGTGGTGTTAGCCTTTTCTCCCAGGTGAATAATGACAGGACCGGAAGAAATGGTCTGAAGTTGCATCAGGGGAGTTTTAGACTGGATATTAGGAAGAATGACTTTACTGAAAGAGTGGTCAGGCACTGGAACAGCCTGCCTTGGGAGGCAGTTGAGTCACCATCCCTGAAAGTATTTAAGAACTGTATAGATGTGGCACTTCAGGGCATGCTCTAGTGCCTGAGATTGTAGGGGATTTTGTGTATGTACGGTTGGACTCGATCTCAGAGGTCCTTTCCAACCATGAAGATTCTGTGATTCTTCTTATCTTTGTCCTACAGCTGGAGTCAACGGAAATACCCTGATTTATGTTATCTGTGCATTGTACCACATTGTACTGCCTTTGGTATACCTCAAATTCAAATAGGCCTTCTAAAACTGCTTTTTTTCCACCAAACAGCTTCATGGATCTGGAAGAAGAACTGCCCTCCAGGCCCTGAGAGGGATTTTCTTATTTTGTAAGTAATTTTATACAAATCAAAATCTACTGTCAATGGTGCAATTAAGCCCTGGTGAGTAAGGGGAGATAAAGGCTGAGATGAATTACATGTTTGGAATCCTCAATTAACCTTTTAACTCCTAAGTCATCCAGAGCAGGTCACCTACACCCAATCAAAATACAGCACCAGCATCCTGAAAAGTCACCAGAAATCCTACTAATAGGATACAAGATTAATAGCAGGGAGTGGATATCATAAGAGGTTTGGTTTGGATAAGCATGCACAAGGTTGGCTGCTTATCTGAAATATATCCCAATGACTGTAACCTAAAAACCTTCTAAGAATGGCCTTTGGAAAATTACTTACACTAGCATTTTGCTTTGGTTGGTCAAAAAGAGAAAAATGGGAAATGTTTCCATATAGGGAAAAGGCCAAGTGAGGAGATGGGGTGGAAATTTGCAGATTACCTCAGATTTACCTTACATTCGTGACTTGGGGTTTTTTTGAAAATAATTTCTTTAGAAGAGACAGTGTGCTGTAACAGGGCCAGTTAAGGCAAAGATTTTCACTTACTCTGCACTGCGTTTACTGCACACAAACCCCTTCTATTAAGGGGCATTTTTAAGGTCATGCACTTGTATGAAGAAATGCCCTGATTTAAATCATCCACACGGCTTCAGTACATCCCATTCAGAGGCTCGGCTTCGTGGTGGCCCATAAACTCCCCAGGGCCATGTAGCCTGTGTTGCTCTCACCCTGCCCCAGCCCCCGGACATGATGGATGGTAGGTGCTCGCTTAGGAAGAAGCTGTGCCACGCTGTGCTGCCTCGGTGTTGTCCGGTGTGCAGTCCCACGCTTTATTTACTACGTACCACTGCATAGTAAAATAAACCACTCATCTCTTTGTGAGCCTTCCTCCTACAGACTGTAAAATCAGAGCAGTGAGTTGCTTCACAGATGTTTAGAAATACCCTCTCATGATAACTCTTAAAAGTAAAAAGCAATTTAGCACCCTTTCTGCACATGAGGAATATGAGACAAAAAGAGATGAAGGTGAAAGCACATTTTCCATTGACTACAACTGCATCTTTAAGAGTTCAGCACTTCTGCCAGTCAGACTGAAGGGGTTTTAGACAGCAATCAGAAAACAGAAAGTAAACAAACTCTAACTCTGTCACAATAGTGATCTTGGGGCACAAGGGAGGATGTCTGCTCCATTTTTCTATGTGAAAAATTCAAATTTGAAACAACATTTTTTTGCATAGTGTTTGCTGGACTGCTGATTTTGAATGTGAAAATCACTTTGTTGCTATTTTTATTGTCTTAAAAGGCTATTGTTTTATTTCAACCTGAAATCTTGCTTTAAATTTGTTATAAAAATTTGAAGTAAATATTAAACTTAAAATGGAAAAAAATAAATCATTAGTCACCATGCCTATTGACAACTGTGTGTGAGAAGTCTGGTTGAAGGGACTAATTTAGCATTGGACCGAGGTCCTAGACTTAGCTGGCCTGAAATTTCTCCACAGCAGCCCTCGGTCACCTTCAGATTGTATTTCCCCCAGTCCCCTGCCTTACTGGGAACGGCTTTTCCAGCTTTCTCAACCAATGAGGACATTCAGCCCGGGCAATGAGTATGTTGCTGGTTCACCCAGAATCCTGCCTGTCTGGACCAGGGTTGATGAATCCCCTGAAACTCATTGTGACCTCCTGCTGGCCCTCACCTTAGGTTTTGTTCCCCGGAAAACCAAGGCAGATGAGGAGTAGAGGCAGGTGCAGAGCAGCATCTCACCAAGATCCTGCACTGTGTTGTGGCTAAGGCATGCTCCAGAAGCACACCCAGATCTCCTCATTCAGGTGAGCATCTACTGTTCCTAATGTAAGAAGGGGCAAATTACCTGATCCTCCAGGCTTTAAATTGTGTGAGTTCAGTAAGGAGGGGTGCCCGGTTCCCACTTCTCTGCCAACATGTTGATTATGACCTTTGCCTAAGCACAGTTTCTGCTTGCACAAAACTGGGCTTTTTAAGTTTGAAATCAGTTCAGGAGAGTTGGGAAGAGCTTTGTTGCTCTCTACAGCAGAGGGCACGTTTGTTTACAAGACTCTGTGTCACTACCAGTATTTCACACAGTGAATGATGAGACTAGGAAATAAATATGGGAGAGAAAAGGAAAGTTGCCAAGATGAGGCATTTTCTTCAGAACTTGAAGGCTGGGTTCATATGCTTTAAAGTGCTCTGTCCCTTTGTTTCCAGGCAAGAAAACTTTGAGGAGAAGGATGGTTACTCTTCTTTTGACAAACCTCCCTCCTTCCCAGAACAGTCCCTCCGCAGAGGCCCCATCTGTGTTAAAATAGGTGAAGTATGTTGGCACTTACTATGGGAGGTTAATATTTGAAAACAAAACCAGGCAGACTTTGTTCCCAGGAATCAGTGCTGTTGGCAACATGCACGCTCATTCAAGGCAGCAGCAAAATGAACCCCATTCCTGGTAGTTGTTGTTACTATGAGAATGTAAAAGCTGCTCATCCACCGCAGGCAGGAGCTGATACTGGAAGACTGATGCTAAAAGCCGACATGTGCTCGCTGTGGCAGCATTAGCAACACTGCCTGCACAGGCTGTTCCTAAACACAATTTAGCCTTTTTCAGGATGAGCTGTGATTCATTACATGAACATAAAGCTAGACGCACAAAAATGAAAACAAAACAAATCATAACATCATCCTGTTACTTGAAAGACGCAACATGTTTTACTGCTTTATAGAGAGGAGGGTTTTTTTAAATTGGGAAGCTTTGCAGCATTTCAGAGATGCAGCAAACTCTAACCACTCACTGAGCAGCATCACAGCGTAACTGTGAGGAAAACACGGCACACCCACACCCAGTGTCACTTCGTTGTCCGATTGGCAACACTCCAGGGATGAGCTTGCCCTGGTGAGTTTAAAGAGACTCCTGGTTGTGAGTCAGGACAGGAATGGATGCAGAGGAACCCCCAGACCAAGTGCATAACTGTTCTGAGAGCCGCCATAGCACACCACTGTATTGTCCTTCTGTGCAACTTCCAATAACTGCACCTTAAGGAGAGGAATCAGCAACATAAAGTATGTCCGTTTCCTTATGCAAGTATCTGAATATTGCCTTTGCTTGACATATATAGAGAGGGTATAATGCATGGCAATACAACATGGCATCATACAAGATGATTTACTCTTGGGAAATGCTGGAACTATGTTTTCTTTCCTGTACAATTTTGAATCGGGTCATTTCACTGCAAGCAATTGAACAGATCTTCAGGCCGAGCAGGCAAGGGAAGCAGAAGAGCGAACATAGATTAATAATGCTGGTAATGCCCCCATTAATGTCTGTCACTGCCAATCTCTAGCTCATTGCTATCGTCAAACATCTGATGAGATGAATGATAGCCCGGTGCCATGCAGCATGAAGTCAGAAGCCCTCCTTTGAAAAGCAATGAGGCAAACCCAGTACATCTGAAGGGAATTAATGGCAAATTGATGGCAGCCAGAATACTGAAGCAGCAGCTCTAACAGCTGTTGCTGATGTTCTCCTGTTTGAATCTGTTCTGTCACCCTGCCTAAGTGACACAGCACTGTTGATACATCCTGCTCGGGCAGAAAAACTAAATCCTTTGCCTCAGGTGGCTTATTTGTGGTGGGCCCTTTTCTTGAGCTGCCACCTTGGTTTTTTGAAGCTTGCTTTGATTAAGTTGGTAGTGGATTTTAATATCAGCCTTCCCCCTATTATCCTCTTGTTTGTCTCCATTTCAGGGTATAGTAAAAGTAATACACAATCCTTTGCCACAACAGAGCTTAATTTTGTTCCCCTCCCCTCATTTCACACCTCCAAAGCAATACTGAAATGAGAAGGGGAGAGCAAGACTTAGCTGAGCCATACCAAATCTTTCTGCCCTTCACCCCATGGCAAGATGCTCACTGGAGGAGGACACAGGTGTGTCTAATCCTGGTAGCAGAGCTACACTTAATGATCCATAGGAAAATGGCGAAAAAAAAATTAAGATCAGATTGAAGTGTTTAATGAGTTACACAGGGACAATGTTTTATCAGAAGAGGTGAGGCAAGGGGCAACTCCAGCCAGCCGTCCACACATTCCTTCATGCTTTCTCTATCCAGGGAATTGTGTGGTTGTGCAGAAATGGCTTTCATGAGGTCAATGTGTTCACTGGGCTGAAAAGAATTGCCCTCCTCACCACTTTCCTCAAAAGAGCAGGGTTAGTGCTTTGCTCTCATGCCCAGCCTGTGTAAATCCAAAATTACCCCGCAGAAGGCAATTGATCTCTATGGATTTAGGGAAAGAGGCTAAAGTAGCTTAATACTGGCAATCGCATCTTCCTAGAAATTGATTCAGGAACAAGGCTAACTACAAAAATCTGGTTGCTAAAGTGCAATGAATGTGATGATGTACAACAGATATGAAAATATCAGTAGTTCAATGTACAAAAGCCCTTTTGGTAGCAAAACACAAATTTTTTCATCCCACTGAAACCCCAGTTGACGTATAGGAGGCTTTATGATATGGCTTAGGGGAAATTTTAGAGAGTTGAAAGTGGATTTTAGTTCCCTGTAAAGCAGTGCCCTGATTTTGGAGGTTAGCCCATTTGTTTATGCAGCAACAGAATGCCATATTGTATCTCTTGGAGTGATGCTAATAACACAAAAACTTTTCTATTAGCTTTGATGCTCCTATAGAGCCCAAGGCTAGGTCAGGGTCCAACTGTCTTAGGCAATATGGAAATGTGTAGTAAATAGCCATCCTTACTCTCAGAATATATCTGAAATGATACTGTATTTTCAATTTATAATTCATGACAGTTTATTGATAGATCTCTTTTCATCTCAAAAATTCTGTAAGCACTTCTCATTACATGGTGTACTCACAATGCAGTGTAGAAAAGTGCAAGTGCTACGTATTTACTATGCGATACAACAGTGAAGATATTTTAGCTCAAGACAGATGAGTAAATGTTTTATTTAGGGCAAGTGCTGAGGGAAGATGAGTGAATACACGATCCAAATAAAAGCAGAGTGTTTAATGTCTTGTTTGAAAGATTCATGGGTAATAAACTACACAGTTTCTGACTCCATCCTGCGAATATGGAAATGATCCTGCCTGGGTATGAACATTAGCTACTGCAGCCATACATATGCTTGGCCAGAATTACTGAGGAGCATCCCATCCATCCATTTGCCCCTGCCTCTGCTCAACTACATCACCTTCCTGCTAGCATTTCTGAAGCTAAACAACTCTCAGCATTATCAGTCCAAATTCTTGCTCAGTGGTTTACATAACTGTGCTTGCAAAAATTGGCTTAAAATGCTTTGTAAGCTGAACCTTTCAAGGTCTATTACGTAGCTCACTGGTAGCATTCTGTGCTACAGCAAAACAGCTCTCATTGCAATAGAAGCTGTCAAGGTTTTGTTGTTCTTTTTCCCCGTGTCTTGAAAATTGGGATGAAAAAGCCCCAAACAATCATTGTAGGTGCCACACTCAACTGTTATGAAAAAGCAGCACTGCCGACACTAATGGCATCATTTCCTCAGTTGAGAAGAAAGCATGGTCGCTGATCCAAAACGCATTTGAGCTGAGTGGATTGTTTTGTTAGTAGTAATGTCACCCGTGGAATCTGCAGTATTACTTACAATGCTCTTCAGCAGAAGATGGAGTTTGGCTTTCATCTTCCGTTTCGTACAGTATGGAGCAGAAAAAAAAAAAAATCTGGATTGGGTGTTTCCTTGAAATATTTCTGGCTAGAAAGAGTTTAGGATCACACCATTTATAGATTTGGTGTGAGGCATTCTAATTCAGGCCTGAAATACCTGATTTCCACATCCCTTTCTCCCATTTGTCTCCTGCCCATTTTCTGTGCTAATCACAGCATCTTCTTGAGCAGAAATATTGATAATGTTAATCTCATCCAGATACATGTAAAATGGTTATAAAGGTCCATGAATTTGCAAGTGCAAAGGACGTGTATGGTGAACAGCCGCCAAGCACCTGATGTTTACTATGTCTGCATATGAGTTAAAAGTCAATGGAAGTTCTATAGGGTCAGCAGAGGGAAGTGAGGATGCTTTAAAAGTGATGCTTTCTCTCTCCTCCCCCTGCCACCTTAAGCAGGTGTGTACATTGGATTCCTCTGACCTTTCCTTATAGAGTCAGAAAATTTGATACCAACTTGGTGGGGATGAGCACAAGTTATGTTCCAGCCCAAAAACTGACCTTGACCATGAAACACTATGTCATGGTCAGAAAACCTTCTTGTTCGGTTGACTTGCCGTCCTTGAATGGAAATAAGGAATGTAAATTACAATGATTGTACAGACTGTAAGGAAGAGTGCATTCTCAAATATCCATAGCGTCTCATTCTCTGTTCATTTGACTTATTTTCTCTAGGAAAAAAAAACAAAAAACAAAAAAAACCCACCCCAGTATGTCAGATTTCTCAAGCTGCTTTTTTTTTTTTTTTTACATTATATGTAATATATATTGCCCTTAGATGTTTAATTTCCTTATTAACCCTCAAAACCATGTAGTGCTCTGTATGATGTGGCAAAGGGCAGCTTGTTTTTAAAGAGTTTAAAGAGCTAATGGTGGGGGTAGGTGAAAAAACTTAAAAGATCAGTAGTTATACTTATTTTAAATGTAATTTTCTTGCATTTATGCCTTTCCTTGATACATTAGGTGTATTCTCTTGTGACTGAAGTATGGTTTTGAGTGACCTGGAATAGCTCTGATTGATTGCCTTCTGACAGAGTAAAGCATCACGAGGGGATGGAAGTTATGGTCTCTGTGTGCAGAGATATCAAAGCAGCGGGCTTATATTTCCCAGTCACCCTGCATAAGGGTCAAGATTGTGGAGGAGGTCCAACGAAACAGCTGGGAGGAGGAGAAAGGTGTGCTAAGGCTTGATCTGACAATGCAAGGCGGGTAACCCTGCTTCCTTTCCTCTCCAGTCTTTCCTTTTCTCTCTGTCCTGTCTCCTAATGATGATCTTTCCATTCATTTTCTTCATCTGTTGCTGCAACTACATTTAGATGCAATTAATGATTCCTGCCTGATTGTTTGCTCTGTGGATCAGCTCTTTGCGCAGGGCCTGTGCAACCCCTGGACTGCATTTACAACAATGAGATCTGGAAAACATGGTCATCACGTGTCCTTTGGGCTCCACCTGGCATCAGTTCTGTCTTCCAACAGGAGAATGGGTCACATCACACTCTCAGTGCCTCTTCAACAACAGATCTTAAAAATCTGCATTTTTCTGGTCTGTGTCTCAGACCAAAATTCACCATTTCTCATTAGAGACAGCATTCTTCCTTGACATCCCCCAGTCCGAGGCATTCATCTAGGATGGTGGGACTCCGGGTTTGCAGCTCCAATGTATTTCACACAGGTGGTGCTGATTAAAACTAAAAATTGCTCTTGGGTCTATCCTAAATGAGGTGCTATGCTACTGACTACCCTGGCTGAGAATGCCCAGACTTACTTTCTTGATGAAAATGTTAGAAACAGTGAATTTCTGCAGCAATGAGCACTGAGATCAGTGAGCTTGCCAACTACAAAAAAAAACCCCATTTGATAAAAAAAAAATCCTGAAAACAAAAAGCAACACATTTCTTTAAAGTGGTTGCATATTAAAAGATTCTAAATGCCAATATTACAAGTACCATTTTCCCTCCAAAAGCTCCATTTGAGCAGATGAGCTGGACTCTGCTTTGGTTACAGTGATGTAATTGAAGTGAAATGATCTATTGTATGGGAGTTAGAAGTTCCCATTTTCCTCATCAGATCTGAGCCAGACAGGCTGAAATAGTACCATTCCACGTGTAGCAAATGTTTTCCACACAAAAGGTGGGCCCACATACTGCTCTAACCCAGCTTGCCCTCTGTATACTGCCGGTTCAGTCTTGATCTCACCCTGCATACCTGCATTTCCAGCCCTTTACAAAACCCTTGAGCTAAGCCTTTCCTTCTTTGAAGGAGTAATTAGCTCCCAATAGGGAGGAAGTCCATCCTGCAATACATTCTTGGTTTTTTCTTATGTTTTTAGCAGGTACAGCTGTTTTGCAGTCTGATTGAAATGCTGTAAATGGTCCTTCACTCAAGCTGTCAGAGAACTTTCTCAGCAGGAGGTAAGGCAGCCAAGCACTTGACTGCTTGCTTTATAAAAAAAAAAAAACCTTTAAATCCTTTTGCCTGACTCTGTTTAATTGTTTTGGAGTCCTTGGCAATTGTCTTTGTTGCTATGTAATTTACGATTAATGTTGACCCAGCAGCTTCCCAGTTAGCCTCATTGCCCAACACCAAGGAAACACAGCAGTCTGGTGAAGAGGAGCTCCAGGGACATATCCACTGCCCATTATGGCTTTCAGTCAAACTGGGTCTGTTGGAGAGAGTTTGGACTCTATTTTGCTATTTTCCTTTTAGACAACTGGCTTCAATTCAATCCATAGAGAGCGTAAGTAAAAATCACCACCATATGAAGGCTTCCCAGTGGCCTGTGAGATAGTAGGATCTTGCCTTGCTGCCAATAAATAAATATACTTGTTTTTAAAACTGCTGCTGTAATTTCCACCATTTGTTGTTAAATTCAGCAGAAAGGCCAATGCTGAATGGATGGAGAGGCCAAAACGACTCCAGTGGATCATGGTGGATGGATGCTGGTACCATGCCAGTGTCCTTCTCATGCACTTTTGATGCTGGAGCTATATCCTCAGTAAATGGAGAATTGCCAAATTCATCTCCCATGACATTTGAGTTCATGTCAGTTATTTCATTGAGATGGTTAATGTGCAGTACAGAGATGAAGGCAGGAAGTTTTAATTTAGCCTTTCTCCATTGAGAACCAAAATGTAAAGAGAGGGGGTTCACAATCAGACCTGCAGATCTCCCCGTGTGGGGAAAAGCCCTCCCCAGAAAGGCCAGTCAAGAGGGAATGAACTGGAACAGAAAGCAGGATGTTCTCCTGTCTGCTGCACACAGCCATTAGACTGACCTGCTCATACTTCCTTTTCAAATTCACTTTTTAAATAAGATTTAGTAGGCATTGGCAGGTGCAAGAAAAAAATCCAAATGCTTTGGGTGCTTTTCAAGGACCTTGGAGGTCTTTCTAGTCCTGTCTCAGCATAAGCAATATGTGTGCCTCCCAGGATGGGTATTTAAAAGTATCTCCAGTGGGTGCTCAGGCTCAGGGTGGAGTTGTGGCAGTTCCAGAAATTCTTATATTTTGGCCTGTTTGTGCACTCTTTGCCTTCTCCAAAGGGGAATGAGGGCAATTTAACTTGGATGTCTCTCTGCAATTACCAGAGCCAAACTGATGCTGCAACTTGGTAAGTTGCTGTACTTTGTCTTTATGTCTCAACCTTCAAGAGTGATAAAACTCCATCAAATACTTATATGACCTCCTAAAGGAGAAGTTTATGGCTTGATTATATTTTTCCTGGTAAAATACACCTAGGTATTACAGGGGGCTTCAAGGTAGAGCTTTATGCAGAGAGTTGGGCAAGGCATCAGGGCAATATCTCTCTTTGATATATCATTAGCTGTGGCAGAAGTCAAGAATATGCATTCAGGGATAAATAGTTTCTATGCAGGATGGAGCTGGTTTTCTGTGTGTTCCAGGTAATCAACACCTGTAAACGATTTTTAATCCACTGAATTATAGGAGAAGGTTAAAAACAATTGTTATTGGTCTGTTGCCAAAAGGAATTACTTGAGAAAGATAGGCAAAAGGATGCTTTTTCACTCTGTAAAGCAAAGTGTGTCTATAAAGTATAATATCCTGTTGATGCTCTCTATTATCTAGTTGATGCTCTTGCCTCTAAAAGTTGGTAATGTGACCAGTGAAATTACAGACTTTGATGCTGTTTAGTGCTTAGCTTACACTGAGACATCCAACTTCCTGATTAGACCACTCCACACTATACTTTGTTAATTATCTTCCATTTCTCTCCCTCTGCACAGCAAGCAAACAGCTGAGGAATGATAGGAGCAAGTGTGCAGCTTTATTACCTTTTATTGTTTGTTGTGTTACACTTCCTGAAATTATCTTTCCTTCCGTTATACAGGAAAACCATTCACCAAATAGAATTGCAAACAGAAGCGCTGAAGAGCTATAGCTGAGACATTTAGGACCCAGCTTTTATTTTTAAAGGCTTTTACAAAACCTGAAGTAGCTAGTAATAACTTTATGGGCAGCCCCAGTGGCACAGCGGTAAAAGTGCTAGTAATTGGAGTTTGTGACTTGCTGACACCAGCAGGATAATTCTCTAAGTCCCTAGTGTACCATATTTCCACGCATGAAGCCTGTGCACACCTAAAAATGCCACCTTGTCAGTGGAGCTCCAGACTGCAGAGTGTAGTGGGGTTTGAGTAAATATAATTCCTATGGTATTATCTATGAAAGAAAACTGGAGGGTGGAGGAAGGTGGAAAGAGGCTGCTCCATGAGCCAAACATGCCATGGACAGGACTAATGCTGTCAGATTCACAGACTGTGGAGGCTACACTTTTGCCTACCCTATCTGCCCCTCAGGAGGACCCTATGCTCCTAGATATGCTCCTGCAAAACGGTTGTGACTCTCTTTGGAGCAAGGGGCTAGAAAAAGGGGTCTCAGGTTTTATTCATCTGTGATAGTTCCTGCTGAGCAAGTGCTTTGTGTTCACTGAGGGCGTCTGTAGGAAATCCTTGGAAAAGAAGATGAGAGAGTGGTGTTTCTTTTATCCGCAGAAGGAGCACAATAGGGGCAGCAGTGATGCACGACTTCCCTTGTGGTGGCTTTGTGATTCAGCTACCTGAAAGCATGAGAGAGCAGATCTGGCTCCAACCTCTTCTTGCTCAGCAGCTCCATGAAAAGCCTGCTAGAGTTTAGCAGGAAAAGGCAACCTTCACCACAATTTTTCAGACCTTCCAAAGAAGTGGTGGTTTTTTTCTGCAGGGCTGTACAAATTGCCCAGAGAGACCCATTTAAAGGACTTGATACCTGCTAACTGCCAAAAATACTGCCAAACTGTAGTGGCAAGGTTTGCATGCTAGACTCTGTTCAGGAGAATTTTGGCCACTGGTTTAATTTCACTCGCATACCTGTGACATGCAATGAGTACCAAAAAAAGGCAACACTGACCCTGTTGAAAGAGGCTAACAACCCCAGGCCAGTCCTGCATATGGTGAAGGTGATGATACAGCCACCATGAACAGAACTGGAAGAAGAAACTAGTCTGGACACTGATATATGCCATTATTTGGCCACAGAAAGCAGCCTTCATGTAAAAAACAAATCAAGCCATATGAAAGCAATGGGAAATCTGAGAGAAATAGGGGGAGGAATTCTGCTCTAGACATTGGAAACTGTAAAGCATGTCTCTTTTTGCAGGCTGGTGATGTCAGAAAAATGCTCTGTGACCTGGGGACTAAATAAAATGTCACTGGGCTTCCAAATGCAGCAATACAAGCCAATAAAAACTGAGTGTTTTCTGAAAACATCTCTTCATGAAATGGAATGCATTTTCTCCAAACTCTTCTCATGGCAAATCAGCATTGGCATATAAAATAGCTAGCACACTAATAAATCAAAAAGCTTACCAGATTGTGTCTGTATATATAAAATTACCTTGTCTTGATAGGATTAGATGAGTGAGCAGTAAATCTTCTAATAAACAAAGTGCTGAAATAGGTTATTTTTAAAATTACTCCTTTTATATCCTGAATTTAAAAATGGCTCCTATACTCTTCCTGTGTTAGAAAATGTGTGGGGTCAAGTCTGAATTGCCCCGTTCATTTTATTGGCATTAGATAGCATGACTACTTGCAGCAGGAATCCAAGTTGATATATTTATAACGCAACATTTAAACATTAAAATTTCAAATTGTATCTATAATCATATTCTAAAATTCAGAATGCTTTCCAGTGAAACACGAATGTGTTATGTAAGTTGAATTCCTGGAGCTACAATATTAGGCATCATAAATACCAGCACCAAAAAAAAAAATAAGAAAATACCCCCAAATGTGTTTAAAAAAATGTACTGTATTCTGGAAACCAAATTTTAATTCTGGATAGGTGCCAATCCCAGAGTTGTCAGCCTGCCTGTGAGAAGCACTGAATTTGCAGTGAGGTGTTTCAATGTTGACATTCTTTTAACTGATACATACTGAAATACTGTCTTGATGTTATTAATGTGAGGGGAACGACTTGGACTTGGACCAAAGTCAGTCTTGCCTTTGAATGTACTTAATTCAGGCCCATCTTTGGGTACTTCTCACAATCGAGCAAAACTAAGAAATGAAGACTTGAGCAGATAAGGGGTCTGTGGTCCCTAACAGTACTCAGAGGATGCAGGCACTGGGCACCAGCAGCAGTGGTGGAGAAACATGTGGTCTCACTGTCTGGCTGAAGGAAATCCCTACATCCCTCTCTTCTGCTAAAGGCAGCACGTACATTTGGCATTTAATATTTTGTGCATACAGAAAGCTGTTTTCAAAAGAGCAGGGAATTCATTTGGCCTGTTTTCAAAACCTACTTGAGTGTAGTCCCACAGTTAGACTTGGTAAGTCGTGAGAGCCTTGTTACCTTGAGGAGACTGCCAGAAAGGCAAACTCCTGCAAAGGAATCAAGTGAGAAAATGTAGCTAGTGGAAAGATAATTTCCAAGTAGCTGTGAAAGTGAAGCAAAGGAAGGGAAAAACAAATGCAAGTGTGTGTACAGCCCCTGTACTGCCAAGAGTATCTGCCTCCCTAAACTGAAAGATAATATTCTACCCTGATGCGTAGCATCATGCTCCCTAACTCAAATAACATTTTAATTAACCCCACCCCAAAGGAGAATGTGGGGCTCTAAATTTACAAGATAGGAATAAGTTCATGAACCTAGGCAGGTTTTACAAAGAGGCCATGAGGTTAACAAAACTCCATGGGGCTCAACCATCCCTTGTACAAACATTAGCTAATTGACACTGACATGTTTCTCTCACTTCTTATCCTGCTCCCAGAAGGAGACCGTCAGGGCTTGGAGCAAGATGCACTCCCTTGTCAGTTCAGCTGCTCAGTGGGGGACATCACCACATCCACCGACTGATGCCAGGGGGTGACTTGCTATGGAAAGGTGATATTATAATGGAAGGCATTGAGAAGAAACAGAGGGATGATGAGAAGCTCAGTCCTGCAGCAGTGTTAGGGCTATGCTTTTGGTGAGCAAGGAGTGTCTGAGCCCATGATCATCTAGAGAGGGGCAGTTTTATAAAGGAGTAAGGCATGGGCACTGTTCTGGTGTCACCTGAACCTGAACTGGCCCCCAGAACTCTTTTTGTCCTATGGACTCAGGCCATCAGCCCTCCTGAAGTTTGTCTCACAGAGCCCCACTGCCCTGCCCTCCATGTCTGCCCTGGTTTGTCTCAAACTGCTCGTTGTCAGGGAACGGCAGCAGGCACTAAAGCAGCCCACATGCTCATTTAGAAACACTAGGGCATTTGGTCTCAAAGATAACATCAGACCTCATTAAGCCCACACTCGGAGCAAATGTTTTCCTTCAGCCCACTTGTCAGTTTTAGGATGACAGAAGCACATCTTTCAGGTTTCTCAGTAATCCCAGTGAGATAACATGTGCCCGAGCAGGAGTGGCAGGGGATTTGCAATCCAACACCAGTGTGCTCGCAGCTCTTTGAAGAGCGAGCTGTTTTGCTGCAGTGTTTAAAAAGCGAGAAACATGTCCCTGCAACTAGTGACAACACTGTCAGGCTCCCAAGCCAGGCAGCTTTCTCTTTTCCAGATGTTGCACAGATAGCTCGGTCACACAGACTTGCATCCACAGCTTCTAGATTCCCTCTTTCCCCCAGACCAACTCTGATGGAGCTGGAAAGCACCACGTTGTACAGCTGGCTAATTTAGTTAAATATTTAACAAACTCTGTCTTCGTGATTGCAGCTATTTCTTGCTGGTCAAATCCCACAGGCTTTTGACAGGCAATGCATTCACATATTTCACTCAGTATTCACTCTGCATTGGAAATACAGGATTCAACCCATTATTTACAGGCAAGCTTCTAAGCATCTAATAACTTATGACAAAGACAGATGCCATTTGACTTTTACTGGCATGCTAATGTGAGCAAAAAGTATCATTCAGAAAAGCAAGAGAATTTTCTTCTCTTGGGATTTTCTTTTCCTCTCCCCCCAAGAAACGTTTTTAAAGACCCTGGAAGTGAAATGCAGAAGCATATCTTCTTGCAGAAGACCCCATAGGAGTATAACATGGCTTTTACAAGATGGCTAAACAGCCCAGGGTGCTCACTGGAAGTACTTCAAAGAAAGCCTGACCTACAGAATTTCCCCCAAAACTG
The DNA here is from genome assembly GCA_013400375.1 of Thinocorus orbignyianus. Lineage (NCBI taxonomy): Eukaryota > Metazoa > Chordata > Aves > Ciconiiformes > Thinocoridae > Thinocorus > Thinocorus orbignyianus. Next base: position 764,178 of record VXBW01007109.1, read on the forward strand.
CCCTTTGAAAGATTAAACCTCCTGAAAGTACTCTGCCTGGGTCACACACTGAGAGTCCAAAGCCTCTGCTTGCTCTTGGCTTACAAAAATCAAAAGTCAACAAATTCTTGATCCTCAGCCTATATTTTCCCTTTTTCCTTTTCCTCCTGTACTCCTAATTGAGGCCTCACACAACACAATAAATACTTCTAAATCAGTATTCATTGCCTGTGTAAGAGCTGCAGACTGTTATATGCTTCATTTAGGGAACGTGTAGCTGAGCTCTACATATTTATTCTTATTATTTTATTCCCATGAGGGCTCTGGTTTAGGAAGATAACAGAGCACCTGCCAAACATTAGGCAGGCCAGTATTTTATTCCAGACCAACTGGACTCCTGAGCTTAAACACCCTGTTAATGAATGCATCAATAGCCACTTCCAGTCCCAAATCTTCCTATCCTGGTCTCACCAGAAACTTTTTTTTCTTCAGGAACCAAATGCAGGGAATGCCAGGGACAGTCACGCAGTGAAGGCAACCTCCCTTGTGCAGGACCTGAGGCTTTCACTGACATGGTTAAAATCGCAATAGCCTTTTCTGTAGACTTTCATCTTGTAAACTTGTAAATAACAGAATATAATTCTGGATTTCCTATAGGTTGCTTTAGCATTAATGCTGCTTGTGCTTCTCCCAGGCATTGAGAGTGCTTTATTTTTTCCTCCAGATAAATTAAAAAGATAAAACAGCATTTGTGACTTCAATGCAATACTGTATTGTCCAGAAAAAAAACAGAAGGAAAAATGTGTATGCTATGCTAGTGAGTAATGTGTGTCAATGGTGTCATAAACTGGAAAAATGTGAGAAATAAAAGTGCAGATAAAATGGACTTGCTTTGGTAAAGTCATTTGGCGAAAGAACAGCAGAAGAGGCTTTGTAGGTTAATCTTCTGCATCCTCATCAGATCTCTAAGCTCTGGGATGGAATACGAATAGAAATCTCTGCACTATTAAAGTAAGAACTATTAACGATGCCCAGCATCATTATGAAAGTGTTATCTTTCCAGTTACAGACTGCAGAGCTAATTATTTGAAGTCCAGTTATTCCTAGAATGACGGCCAAAAACTTTCATCACCAAAAATGTAATAATGAGAAAATTATGACATTTTGAAACTGGTAAAGATATTACAGACAAGTTTCTCTTTGAAAATAAGTGTGGAGCAACTAGTCACAGCATACTCATTAAACAGAAGAGAAATGGAAACGTGTTGAGATCTTTTTTTTCCAGTGCCAACCCTGAGAAATGTGTGGGAATGAGTTAGGAAGGCCAAGTGGCCTGGACAACTCAGGGACTTAAATGTAGAAATTTGTTGTTTCCTTAAATCAGGACTTCAAAACCTTTAATAATTTGCAAACTCAGCAAAAGGAATACAAACATTTGGAAAGATATCTGAATTTAACTGGACTAATAACGCCTTAAAAGAGAGTGTTAGGAATTAGACGTGATTGTGTAAAGAGTAGAAAAACAGATGTAAGCAGTTCCTTTCCCACTTTACAGTTCTGTGGAAGAACTGGTCTGGTGGGCAAGTCTGATCTAATATTTTCATGGATGACACTAGTTCAAAATGAATTGGTACAAAACAGAGCACGTACTGATGAAATTTGCAGGTGACCCAAAACTAAGGGCACCGTAAGTATAACAGACAATCCAGATATCACAGAGAGATGTAGATGCCTTTCAGAATAATAATAACAAAAGCAGCTGAAATTCACTTGTACAAAGTACTGGAGATTAATAACACGGATTTTTATCCTGACACGGAGGTTCGTCACTTGGGAATGATAACAGAAGAAGCCTGCATAATGAAGAGGTTAAAAAGTTACACTTAATTTTATATGTCTCCAAGTAAGAGACTTCCAACAGAGTTAGGAAAATATGAACGTCAGACTGTAAAATGTTGATGGGGCCTTATCTGGAATATCTGCAGTATTGTGGAAGCTGAGGTTGAAGGACCACAGGCTCAAGGAGAAGCATGTGCAGAAAAGGGTTACTAGGATGAACAAGGAGGTGAAAGTCCCATTTTGCAGAAAGAGAACTAGAAGAACTTTGCTTGTTTGATTTGCTAAATTAAGCCTGAGAGTGATATGATTGCTTTCCATAAGCAAGTAAACAGAAGGGAAAAGAGCTGGGAGCGGAACAATACTGGCACAAGAACAAATGTGTATAAATTATCCATGAATAAATTGAGGAGGAAAATCAGAAGATTTCTGTTCATCCAAAGAGTGAGGTTCTGCATCTGTCTTCTGGTAGGAATAATTAGAACAAAGAATCTCAGCAGCTTTCAAATGCTGTGATTGGGAATACAGTGCTGGTTGTCCTATCAGCAGAATAAAGTCAGTAACCAAAAAGCCCCTCTCTGGTTTGATGCTCTAACTTCTGCTCACATAGTAGAGGTGCTCTTGGGATATTTTCAAAACATGATTATAGATAAGGAACCAAATATGAAAGAGTGCTAAGTTAAAAATTAAACTTAAGTCCGTTTACCCGTGTTGGGTACTACCCCCCTGCAAAGAAAATCAGTGACTCACTTGGATGCATTTATTTCTTGTTCCCTCTTGTTCACTGTGAACAATCTTTGCCACAGACACAAGAGGATAGAGAGGCAGACAGCCTTTCTCCATTACAGCAGCATTTCAGTCCCAGACAGGCAGTATAAACCAGGTTGCCTGGTCTGCAGCCACAGACTGTGAGTGGAGCTGTCACAATTTCAGAACTCACACTGGTGGGGCCCTTAAGACAAGTTATTTAAAGTTTCTTACCACCAGATGTTGGAGCTGTCTGCAGGAACAAGAGCAGATTTTCTGTGATGCTGCCCAGCCATTTGTGTCTGGGCACCCACCTGGCATTTTCATTCCACTGGGCATTTTTACCCTGGTCCTTACCGTAGACTTTCTAGGAGCATGGCTCTTCCCCAGGGTTTTGGGTGCTGGGTACCCCTGACAAACTCTGCACCTCCATGAAGAAGACAACCTGAGTGAGGAGAAAGGCAAGAGTCTACAAGGAGAGAGGAAATATTACATCCTCACAGGAGAGTGTGTCTTGATTAGGAAATGACTGTTTCTCCAAGGTAGAAATGTTTGGATGACTAATACTTCTTTTCACAACTAGCAATTCTTTTCTTTTTTTCTATTTTAGTGAAACAGAACCAAGCTATTTACTTTTTAATAGTCGCTGAATTGAAGAGAAAAAACAGTTTGATTCCAATTACAGGCTTTGTTTAGGAAATCCTTGGGTATTTTCTATAATGAAGGCAACTGGAAAACAAAACACTGCTTTTCCAGGGGAACACCACTCATGAGTGAGTGGAGCAGCAAGGTGGAATTAGGCAGAAGGAGTATTTGAGCTGTATTTGTGTATTGAGTATTTGTGTCTTGGAGACAAATCTCCTGTATCCCATATGAGCTCTCTGAGCCCTGGGTAGAGGCACAGGAGTATATTTCTCATTTATAAACCGTTATGCTCTGCAGAACTGTTAAATACAAATGAGAAATGAGAAAAGTTTGCATGATTTTGTAGCCTGATGGCTCAAGCAGTGGGAAGAGCTGGACAATAGTCTTTGCTCCAATTAGTGCTTATCAACACACACAAATAAAATAATTTTTACCAGGAGATGCTGAAAAGGCCTTTTTGTTAGGCCTCTGTATGCCTCAGCTGCTAGGGCACTTCGCTGAAAAATAGGGGTTGGGAATCTGAGTTCAGCTTGTCTACCTCCTGGCAGAAAATGGGTTGAAACTATCATCTGCTCTAACCTTGCTGAGTTTGCTGACACCCAAGCAGCCAGAGGAAGGCCACTCTTGCCTTGTCAGTTTTGCAAACCCACCCTTGAACCTAGCTTCAAAATCAAAGCAGCCCCTTCCAGCAGTACCAAAGCAAGCCAGTTTGTACCTCAGCCTCTTCCTTGTTTTGATCCAAACTACTGAACACAAATTGAATTCACAGATATTTTCAACTATCCCATTTGCTGGTTTGAGGGATTTTGTTTTGGTCAAATCACGCATTTACCACAAACATTTGCCAAGCTACAGCCTCAGGGTTCTTTGGTTGAAAAGTCCCTCCCCAGTCAAAGCTGCTCTTGTTCCAAGTTCGGATCCCCCTTGCTCCACTGCTCTGTCTTACATGGGCTGCCTTTGCCTGCACAGAGCCTTTTGTTTGTTATCTGCCTCTCCATCCGGAGCTGATGTTCTTTTTCTTTCCATCTCAAAAGCGTGTTGTGCAAAGACAGCACTGTGCTGACAAATTAACAGGGGAAAATAGCATTATTTAAGCACAAACATCTCAAACTTTTGTCATGGTGCTCTATAAATACAACACAACAGCATACAGTGTCTGCTCAGATCAAATGTTTGCAATGAAAGGATGTCTGCAAATCTATTTAAAGGGGATTAAGATTTTAGCTGGCTAGATTCTGGGTCATTGGTTTAACGTCTATATTATTCAGTACTGTAGTATCTGTCTGCTAGACAGATTGCTTTAACATCTATCCTACGGCATACTGTGCTAATTATGCTTCCCATCTTCTGCAAGGCATTTTCAGATCCGAGCATGAAAAGTGTTGTGTGAGTGGCTGCTATGCCTATGACACTTTGTTAGCTGCCTGGCTCTCCCCTCCAACATCCTCTCACCCCACAACGGGCACACATACATCCACGTACTGTGCTACTTTGTGAAGTCCTTGTAGGCACATCCCTCTAACAAGCCATGTTTTTGCTTGCCATGCTAAACTGTCAGAGGATATAGTAGCAGCCAGCAGCAGCAGCAGTACTATAGGTTGTTATTAAAGCAGCATGAGCACAAATATACCTAGAATTGGCCCAATAATTTTATTTTTGTTTTAAGGCCCAATGACAAAATCAAGGGGGAGAGGATGGTGTAGGAAACGGAATCATTTGCTGTCAGAACATTTCAATCAACCAAGTATCTTTTGACCTGAAACTATATGGTTTTGGCTTGTTCAGATTATTTATTTCCTTGCTTTCATCCTTTCATCTGGGGGTTGATTTAAAGGACAAATGAAAATAAAAATAAGAAGTTAGTCAGTTTAGCGCAGAGAACACCAGAACAGATTTGTTCGGCTGGTGGAGCCTGCCTTCCTTGCTGGAGGTGCAGGGGGAAAAGCTGCATTTGTCAGACACAAATTGGATTTCCCATATAGGCAACACCCCCTCCCCCTCCCTACACACACACTTGTGAAGCCTTCATTTTCCAGCAAATTTACTGCTCACTGAAAACACCCCAGCTCTTTTTTTTTGCCAGCCTTTTAGCATTTCCCAGCCCCGTTGTATGAAGATTAGAGGCAGGTGTACCTACAGCCGGCATCCAGGAGCTTTGTCTGCCTTTGCAGAATCCCCCTTGCTCTGCTCCTGCCCCCTGTGAGATTTACCCAGCAGAAAGGAGTGCTCTGTTGTCCTCAAAGTGCAGGAACAACAGACCTGTGATGACAGAAGTGTGATAAACAGAGAATAATGTGTCCTGCTAGACAGAATAATGAGACTACATATGAGCTGCCATATCATATCAATTAAACCATTGGCCCTTTTAGGCCGGCAAATCCACCCTGCCACAGTGATCAGTGCTTCAGGGAGAAAGGGGAGAGGGAGGGAGGGCAGGACTGACATAACCTGCTTAAAATAACCCAGAAGCTCCTCCTGATGCTTGCCCAGGCAGGATGGGTCTGATTCTGGCCCTTGCCCCAGCCCAGGGCTGGTGGGTGCCCACCAAGGCAGCCCAGCAGCAGGCAAGGCTTCCAGCTGCACCAGGATGCTCAGCACTGCCAGTTTCGGGGTCTCTGCCCCAAAAGGAATAGGGGGGAAAGGAGGGGGAGGGGAGAGGCAGATGGCCCCAACCAGGTGCTTTTGCAGGTTGCAGAGATCCTGGAGCCTTATATGCCAGCAGCCTGGACAGTGGCATGGTCTTGTCTTGGATCTCCTGGCTCCAGCTGATGGGAACTTTCATCCCTCCTGGGTGACAGCTGACAATGTCCTGAGCACTCACAAGGCCCAGTCTCGCTGTGACAACTTAAGTGCATGGAAGATGTGCTCACCTGGCCCACTCTCCACCGTGACACAGCCCTTTCCCATGCCTGCCTGGAGCAGACCTGTCACTGGAAAACCCAAGAGGCTGAGTGAACCACTCAGCAGAGAATGCCCTGACCCCTCACCCTGCTGCCCCACCAGAACTCTGCTGACACCTTCTCAGGCAGCAGCCCTAGCTGCTAACACAAGGAGAAGAGTATCCCACTGCATGGGGCAATCGTGTCCTGAGAAATGTGATCTTCTCACAGAGAAGCTGTGGGTTTAATTAGATGTGTTTTGGCTATTCACTCAAGTAGCAAAGTCATGTATTGCCTTTCAGACATTGTTGCTGTCATGAGCTAGCCACGTACATGGTTTGAGAAAGTGTTTCAATACAGGCCAATGAAATTTTTTTGTTTATTGGGCAATATAAATCTCCATGAAGTCAGGATCAATTGTTCTGCATCTGATCTGCATTGGATGAGCAAGTCTGAATTGCACCGACTATCACCCTACCCGACCTACCCTAGCAATAGGATGGGATGTCAAACCTTCCTGCCCTTTCCCCAGCAGCTTTCAGCACATCTCTTGTTTGGAAAGGTTTAGCAGATTGTTCCAAAGGCATTGAAAAAAGCAAAGGCAGTTTCCCTATCCTTTTCAGTCTTATGGCCAGATTAACTGATATCTAAGAAGACACAAGCTCCACACGATGCTTTCCCTGGGGTTTGAGTACTCTTAGTGTCTCTTTTCCATGTGAGTCCACTGGTGACACTGAGGGAAGCCGCCACACCAAATCTCTCTACAAAACTTACCTTCTTGTCCCACCTGCTGTGAAATTCCACCAGCTGAAGGACCTGGGGAAAAGTGAGCAATGGAAAAAAAACGGTGGTGCCAGCAAAACCAGTCAAAAAACAGCAGTTTTGGTGGGGTGTCTCCAGACAGGCCATGTGAGGCTGACTCCTGACCATGATGTGCAGTTCTCCATGCTTCAACCATACAGAGCAGATGCCCATGACTGGCTTTTCCGCTGTGGTCATGGGTACAATGGCCATCCATGCTCCCTTCCCAAGAGAGACGTGGGGCCTGGTGGACTTTAGTGGGTGTCCAACATTCAGAAGCAGAGGAGGAAAAAGCAGAGGCAAGTGAAGTAGAAGATTAAGCAGAAAAAAATAAAAATGGGTTGGAGTATTAAACTGCTTGGAAGCAACCTGTAGCAAAGGGCAAGAGAAGAAAGATAAAGGGAATCAAAGATAATTCCTAAAGGAAACGGAAGATGAAAAGATCAGCTCTTGCAAAGAGGGAAAAGCATTCTGGTCACGTATAGCACCATTTCTCGGGTGGGTTGGCTGGTGCCAGGGACAAAGCTCTCACTCCCTGATGCAAGGTGTGACTGAGCAAAGGTTACAGCTACACGATAAAGATGCAGAAATGACATTGGTTTCTAAGCCAAGGTTTTTTGCTGTCTGAAATGGCAGTATTACTGTAAAAATTCAGTATTTTCTGTGTTGTTTTTTAAACAGTTCATATAGTGTTTTAAAGGCAACCACTGATTTCAACAAAAGCAGAATTAGAATGAATCATCTTCTACCTGGTGAGGGATGGTGTAACGGAGGGAATTAAAAAATGTAGTGACTGCTGCCTGGAGGGTGGCAACACCTGCTGGGTTTGGCTGTCCCAGTCTGTGAATAGACACCCCATTAAGAAAGGCTTTTTGGGTTAGATCAAAAGTTTGCCTGGTTACGCTGCCTCAGACAGCAGCCCACAGCAAAGCTGTGGGACACATTGCCAGAGTGGGGCCAGCAAGCTGCAATCATTCCCTGGCATGCCTCTTTGGCAAATTACTGTATTTCTGCAAGGAAACTCATATCATTGGTTTTGTACTGTTGGATAACCAAAGAAAAGTGGAGCCAGAGGGGCTGTGGAATGGTGAGGACCTATGACTGGTCTTTAAGGAAGCTTGGGAGTAGGAGTTTGGGAAGTCCCTGGCACTTCCTCACCCAGGCCAGGGGTTCAGCCCCTCCAGCATCTCAGAGCACTGCTGATAATTTACTTCCGAGAAGAGCTATTAGTGTGGAGAAAGATGTCTTTTCCAACACATTTCATACAGTAGGGAAAAAGGTGTTTGAGGCTAGGGGTTTGCTGGTGTAAAAAAGGCTGTATCTTAAAAGTGGTCTGTGTCTGGAGGAGAAGCAGAGCTGGTGAGCAATGGTTGTGGACACTGAATGTGAGCTCCTGGCAGGGGCAGCATCAAGGGCAGGGGCCCTCCTCAAAACTCAGATGAGCTGGTGAATGTTTTTATTCCTCTTTGGCAACCAGAGGGACTCTGCAATATTTAAATGCTCAGCAGGAGAGGAAATGAAGGGCTCAGTCACACTCTGGGCCCCGTGCACAGGGAGCAGGAGCTTCAGAGAAGATGCCTTCAGTGTACCTTGCAACAGCTTCCCTCTGATGAACCTTCAAAAAGATTCAGCTCCCCTCGAGCTGGTAATGCCTGCACAATTTCAAAACAGACCATCTGTAAGGCAATGAAGGAAGCCAGCGGAAAAATATTGGCAAGAGATAACAGATTCCTCTGAAAAGCCATGCCGTCCCCCCCCAAAAAAATGTTTAGGAGGGGGGAAGAAAAGGTCTTCAGTTGATTCAGCATCACGCATCAAGTTGAAAATGCCTATGACATTTTGGAAATGCCAACAGCTTGGGGAAATGAAACAACTTGCCACGATCTCAGAGTCCTGCTTGTCCCAGCAGGGATGGAAGCAAAGGCCCCATAACATCACTGGAATTGTTAATATCTCTGCTCTGCAAAGGAATGATCAAGCTGGACTACCGCATGTGCCAAGGCACTGGCTGTCTGGGGGGACTGGGTTTGGGGGCACATGAAGGAGATCTCCCATATGGTGAATGCTTGTATCCCAGCAGCATCCCATCTCAGAGGAAGGGGAACTGGAGGAACTGCTGTTGCACCACTACCAGCCCTGGGTGCTCATACCTGGCTGCTCTGCACAGGGAGAAGAAAGAGCTGACATTGACCAAGAGGCTGAGAAATGTGTTTATTTTTGGTCCGAGTCTAAGGCTTTCTGCCTAGGGGACAAGATGTGAACTGTTCTTTTATGAAGTGATTGTGTGGAAGAATGTGTCTGCATCAGTACTCTGCCTTGCTTCACTCTGAGTCATACTTGGGGGGGAGGGTGCTGACTAAAGATGGGCCCAGGCAACATTGTTCAGATGCAAATCTGAGCAGATTTATAGCTATTTGAAACATTTGAGGAGAGGAGCGATTTTTTAGCTCAAGGCTTTGGTCCCAGGGAAAGACTCATGGCTTTTCACTGTGAATCAGCGTGCCTTGAGGTTAGCAGGTAATACAGGTTTTTGTGGAGAGACTTGTAGGAGCAGAGGCAGAGCCACTCAACGCCCAACCTGGCAGCCAGGAAGCAGGGCCACATGCCTGGGAGGGAGCCCAGACCCTGTTGCACGGGGCTGGTAACTCCACAGGCAGTGACTTGTGGTGTTAGAAGGGTCCTGCTTGCAGAGCAGGAGCACCCTGTGAGTCCCAGCTGACCTGGACATTCACCCAGAGTGACAGGGCTCAGCTGGGATGGGAGAGTTACAGCTTCAAGCTCCTTGCCCACCTAGGTCTGTTACTTGCAGCAAGTCTGCCTTTCTCCTATCAGCGCAGGTCTACAATGAGAATTGGCTTCAAAAGTGGGTTTTCTAATGAAAAAAAAAAAATGTCTTTCAGAAGGCAGGTATTCAGCTGGCTCACCCAGGAGAGGACAGGACAGGCTCATCACTCCAACTGCCTCTCTTGTTGTAATGAACAAGCCACTCAACCCAGCTTTGCCTTTGCTTTAACATTTTGAGACACCCAAGTGCTCCGTGGTTCAAGGAGAGCTGGCAGAGACCAGGGGTATTCCCTCCCCACAGAACCAGGAGACAGCGCTGGCAGCCCCAGGCTGGGCTGTGCGTACTCAGCAGCCGAAGCCAGAGCCCTCGGGGAAAGAAGCTGCAGTTGGCAGCGTTGCTTTATTTCAGGGGAGGTTTTCTCAGTGCAGAGCAGGAGACGGACAGTATTTTGAGTGATGCATGATAATGGCATTGCAGCCATTGGGGTACATTCCTTCCTCCTTGTAAGAAAGGAGTTGAGAAATCCTCCTCCTAAATTTAGGGGGAAATTTCTACGTCAGCTGGAGTTTCTCAGTGAGTGCATTATAAATGATTGCCCGAGCTGCGAGCAGAATAAACGGTGACATTACAGAAGTCAAGTGACTGCTGTGTTATCTGTCCCTACCTGACCTCCTTAAAATCTCCCTGTAAAATACAAGTTGGGGAACGCATCCAGGCCTTCAATGCGACACCACACAAGCGAAACTGAACGGAGATGCCCCCTCATTCATGGCCCGCTGTGACACCCTGCCATCTCCTCTCTTTTGGGATGCCTTCCAGTTAGAGACACAGCTGTGGCCCTGTTAGCTGTACAGGCTTGATGCCACCTGACCGCAAACACGTCCAGAGAAGGGCTCTTAGCTCCTGCGGCAGCTGCTGGGTGCTGAAGTGGATGCTCAGGGTGTCCATGGCAGCACCAAAGCTCACCCAGCAGGACTCTCTGCCTTGCCTTACTTGGGGAGAGAAGGAGAGAAAATTGCTGGTACCTGCATGATCCCGGTGGAGCTGCCTGGAACTGGGAAATGTCCTGCACCCAGGCACCATTTTCAGTGACGGCTGCTGCAAAGGGCCAGTAATTAGTCTGTTGTACAAAGTTGTTTATATATCTGTTATTTTTATTTGCTTGTGGAATTTGATGGAGCATTCTAGATGGGTTGGGTCACACCCAAAAGCCACAGGCAGTTTACACTAACAGCAGGGTGGGATAACAGCACATTCAGAGGGTTGGGGTTTTTTTTCAATTTGATAGTTCTGAAGTTCTTTTTTCAGTAATATTTTTTACAATGCCAGAGTTACAACCAGCTTAGCATAAACCTGTTAATTTCTAAGACCACAGTTTACCTAGCAGGTTTGTGTTTTTTTTTTTTGTATGTGGATTTATACTGGCCTGCTACATTTCCCTTTGAAGCAGTTAGGATTTTACTATCATTAGCCTAATATTTAGAGAGAATACATATTTTATGATCCTAATAAAGCCTAATTACAGGGAGACACTCACCTCATAAGTCACAAAGTGTCAGTCCTTTGAGACATTACTGGTTTTGAGGAAAACTAGACACAATGAGATGCTGCATCACATCAGACCACAGAATAGGTAAAAAACTGAACCTCACACTCAAATGTATTTCAATGGCTAGCCATTTGGTGTTGAAGTTTCAGCATATATTGGGAAGAGTATTCTATACAATCCAAATTTTTGTATTCCTTTGTGGTTTGGGACCAATTTAAACTCATTGTAGTCAGAAATTACATTTTCTGTTCTCTTACTTCTGTTCCTCACTTCTCGTACTCTCACACCATGTCTCTGGCACCCTGCTCCCATCACCTTCCCAGCCCCAAACACAGGCTTCCCCATCTGCTCCAGCATGGAGAGGCTTTGCAGCTGGACAGCTTCCACCTGAGGGTCCAGTGTCACCCCACTCACTGTTGCCACACGGAAGGAAAGAGGCCACCAGCCATGCTCAAGCAAGGCTTTTCTCTAGATTGTATTGTGACTGCATTGTAAGACAAGGGAAACAGTAGGTGCCTTTTATCCCAGAAGTAGATGGCCTCAGAAATTACCCCAAAAGGCCTCGAATGAGTAAACAGCAATTACGTGAGCTCTCTCTGAGAGAGAGGGTGATGTCATGGTGATTTTGAATAAATAAAAGCACTCGAAAATTATAAGAGCCCAAGCAATTTTACACTGTCATCCTTTCAGAGTTGGCTGTTCATATGTTGCATTTCAGCTCATTAAGGCTGTTTTACAGGCAGATGACTAAAAAGATTTGTGTCTTTTGCCACATCCCTGCCCACCCCACCCTGGGGCTATTAGGTCCAGCCCTCCATGCATGCCCCTGCCTTTCTCACAGGCATCTTGCTTGGCCTTCACCCTGTGCCTGTTTGAACCCTGCTGCAGCATCCCCGATTCATGGTCTTTGCCTTTTCTGGCAGGATTAACCCTCTTCAAGCAGGCAGCTGCCTCAGAGCAGCTGGTTTCTGCCCCATGGACGGTGGATGCCCTTTCAGGTTGCCACTTGGACCTCTTCCACGTGCCGGCATCTGCCCCATCCAACCCATGCTTTCCATCCTGCCCTCAGTGCTCCTCCACCCCACAGCGCGACTCCTGGCTTTCTTCTACCTCAGCACATTCTGGGCCTCACAGCCAACTAACCCAATTATTTGCCCAGGCAATCTCTCCCCGTTTTCCTAAACTCTTTCTGATCTCCATCAAAACTGCCCATCTTACTCCTCCCTACATCTGTTTTCTGCTAAAAGGGGCATGCCAATGTGGGCCTCTGGTAATTCATTTCTCCACTACCATGTTGCTAGCCTTTGACCACAGCAGCTAAATTTCTTGATTGCTCATAGATTATCTCGTTGGATGTGATTGCTGTGACCATCTGGTCTGATCTCCAGTATAATTTAAGCCACAGGTCTTTTCTGAATTATTTCCTGCCGTCTTTTCTATAAATAGACATTCAAAAATGCCAACTCTTAGCTCGTTCTTTCCAATGATGGAGCAGCCACCACAAGTGTTAGCTGTTTGTTGTTCTGTTTGCTGCTTACTATTAAAAATACATGCTTTATTTCTAGACTGAATTTGTCAGCTCCAACTTCCAGCTGTTAGATATGGTTACATCTATATATGAAGAGTCCTCTTTCCCATTTCTGTTCTTCAAATAGATGCTGTGATTAAATCATCTCTTAAACTTCGCTTTGTTAAAATTAACTGTCTGAGCTTCTGTGTATTTCTACTGTTTCCCCATCTTTAGCTTGCTCTGAAGTACCTTCAACTGATCCATACTATTCTTGTACTGAGTGCACGATGGGAGGGTGCGATGATATAACTGCGTAGTCCTAACTGATATTCTGTATATTGAAAGACAATGTTTATTCTTCTGCGCCACAACAACAGCTTGGAAAAGATGTTCCCTCTTCTCAGGGAATACATGTTGCAATATTTAAGGGTGATCCAACAACCATAGAGAAAGGAAATACCTTATCTTTGCCCCTGCAAGATGTAAATCGGCTTGAGGATGTGAGATATGCATCAGGCCTTCCTTCTTGCTCCTGCACCACTACTTAAACTACAGATGAAAAAGTTTTCAATGCTGTTTTCTACAACCATTCAATACATCAATATTCCCAACTATTTTTAAAATAAACTATTATTCTGTAAATATAACCTGTGCTCTTTTTCACTAGGTGTAGGATCTTACATCTGGTAATATTTGGGCAGGTATTTTTCCCTTGCATCCAGCTTACAAGTGATCCAAATCGGTCTCCAGTTCTCATGTTTCCAGGGTTTCTGCTGTCTCATAAACTTCATGAGGGATTATTCTACATTTCCATCCAGATCAGTAGAAATTGTTTGGAATAACAAATGTACAGAAACTAAGCTTGATGGAACATCTGCAAAACCAGGCCTCTTTGTAAATGATTTCCCACTTAGAGTTGTATTTTCAGATCTCCAAGCTAGGTTTCTCTTCTCTCATCTGCTGTGAGGATTTTGTGCCTTTCTGGTTTCTTATTCAAAATGTCAAGAATTACAAACCCAAACATCGTTCAGAATAATGTTATTTCAGCCTTATTCTGTCTCAGTAAAGCTTGAAATTTAACTGATTTTTAAAAAATAAAATCACATTCTTTCAATATAATTTAATTTTGTCAAAACCTGTGTGAGTTTCTACTAATTGTATCTTTCTTCTTCCTTTCTTTAGGAAATGAAATGCTCTATCACCTGTTTGATTATGTTGCAAAGGATCAGTTCAGTTTCATGCAGCCCAGTACCATGGGATCATCTCATTTACCTTTTTTAATAATGTCATCTTATTGGTTTCCTGCCAGTGCTCCGGAACTTCCCTAGTGTTTCAAGATGCATTGAAAATTAACATTACTGATGCAGAGAGCTATTCATCAACTCTTCTGAAGCTGCTGATTACAAGTTTTCCGGATTTTAAAAGCCTAGGGAGAATAGCTGCTGTTTAGCATTATCCTTGGTTACATTTGGAATAGTAGTTATTATACACAGCTTAGAAAATCACTGTGGTGTCTGCCTTTTTCCCAAATACAGAGCAGATATATCTATTGAACACCATTTTTTCTAGTGCTGGGCAAGGGCAGTGGTTACAATTCCTTAAAATCTCTGCCTCGTTGTCATTGGTACCCTCTTTCTGAAGAGACCAGCCTGCAGAAATGGTGGAATTTATTTGGCTAGATATCTGCCAGGTACATGCTTGCTCATGGGGGATGGTTGTATATATATCTCATTTTAATGAACGAACTGGTCAGCTTTGCTCTAAAGCTCAGATTATTCCAATTTTGATCAAGAAATCTCCACTGATTTTGAGTTGCCAATTAATTTTTCGAAATGAATTTCTGACAACAAATAGGAAAAAAAAATGAAGCAAGAGTAAAATTTCTTTTTCCAAAGGGATTTTTCTGAAATGAAAAAAAAAATTAAAAAATACGTTGCTGGCCTGCCACTGAACCGTCATTCATCTATATTGTATGTTCTGCACGTGCATGCACAACGATAGCAGCAAGTATTAAATATTCATATTTTCTCCAAAGGAAAGCTGTCTGAAAAGACTTTGCTTAAATCTTTGCTCTGCTTAAAGTTTGCACTGGCTCAAAATGAAAAGTGAATTTAAGACTAATATAGCATGTCATTCTCAGATACTAGAAGTGTTAAACTCATAGAAGGCAAAAAAAAAAGAAAAAAAAAAACCCAACTCTCTCTTTTAAGTGAAAACTGAATCATTCTGAAGTATCACAGCATATGTTCCCATTAGGAGCAGCATAAGCCTCAGAACAGTCTTTGCTTGTGGAAGGTTCACATCTGAATTGCTGGGCCATTTGGATTAGATTGCATTTAGCTGCTCAGCAGAACCAATGAAGGTGCTAAGGGGGTTGCTAAAAATCTTTACTGCAGTAGGAGTTTGCTCCACTGTGCGTTTAAATCACTAGCATCAAAATTCTCACACCACTCATGGAAACGTACCTGGTTAAAAGGAGCTGTGGATTTAATGAATGACTGCTCCAACTGAGAAGGGCTATTTGGTTGCCTAATAACCATCACGTGTTTGTTAAACTAGACCTGTGAGCCATAAGGACTTTCAAGAGATATTGCTATCTCTTGAATAGATAGATATCTACAGAGATATTGCTAAGAAAAAAAAAAGAAAAAAANAAGAAAACAAAACCTCCTGATTTTTTGTATGGGTGAAGAGGTTTTACATAGCTTTTCAAAAATTATATTGACGGTAAGACGTGCCACAGAACTGAAAATTTCACAAGCTGAGAGGCAGTGGCAAAAGAACGGATTGTAATGGAAAACCTGTGCAGCCTGTCTGCAACTTTAATGACAGCTCTAAGTGTCAACACTTGTAAGTGTGACAGAAATGTGTACTTGCTCACCTACATTCTCTTAGCATTTCATTTTTATATTTTCATGTTGGGGTTCTACATTAGAAACTCCAGCTGCAACCAGCCTGTGTTCTATGTGCACGCAGGCACAGCTGGAGAGAATCTCTGCCATGATGCTAGTTGAACTAAATAGACAACCGAGAAGGGGAGAGGAGATGCCTCATTGCAAAGGCGAGGAGAGAAGCCTCCCAGTTTGGGTCCCCTCCCCAGGCAGAACCAGGAGTTGTGCTGCTGGGACAATGCTCCGTGCTGAGTGGCAACAAATGAAACAGATCATTACCAGACTGACAGAGTTTCTTGGGAAAAGACCTCTCTCTCAGGATACACAGAGAAAATCTGACTGAGAAGAACAGAATTTTTTCCTTTCTATTTTTGCAGTGTCCAGTACATTGAGTTTCCCCTCTGGGTTCTTTGTGCCATGTGAGAATATAAATATTTATCACCATTGCTGATCATCATCATTCTTGCCAATGCAGTTTGCAGCAGCTGAAAGTGTACATCTGCTGCTCCGTGAAACGGTCTGAATTTTAGTATCTGGAGTGCCTCTGTTGTTCATGGGAATGCAAAATGGTGTGCCTTGGTGGCCTTATAAGAGGTCTAGACTGAATGAAGTTGCTCATCCTTCCCATGACAGGCAGGGGCCTGAGATCAAAAAATAAATTCAAATTGAAGAGAGAGGCGTCTTTCAGAGAGCCGAGGATTAGCCTAGGAGTCCTCCTGGCTGCTGGGGCTCCCTTTGAACCTTGTGTTGTGGAACTGTATTTGGTGAGAGCAGATCCAGACACACACGGAAACAGAAAAAAAAAAGAGTCGTCAAGTTTGCAGACTCGGACCTGGAGCAGGGCGCTTGATGGGGCACAGCTCTTCTCTGTTGTAGCAGTGAAATTAGTGCAGACTTCCCAGAGCCAGGATCAGGTAGAAGCACTCCTGGGGGCATGTTCTTTGGGAGTGAGAGCTAGTGGTTTAAGGTCACTGAGGTACCAAATGACAGAAGCACAAGATTAGAGATATAAAGATGTATGGTGAGAGAGGACACATCAGAATGAGCAGCAGCTTAGGGGCATGATGATTCCTGTGAATTAAGTTTTCACTTGCTTGCAATGATGGTGAGGAAGTTCCACAAATACATCATCAGCCCCGAAGCCAAGTGATAATTCCTCACTGTGGTAGAATTATAGGCTGTCACTCAGTCTTGTGCTCCAGCCATCAGGATCATCCTTCTCCGGCTACACTTGCTTATGGAATGAATGCTGCTCTCCAGGCATCCAGGTTCTCTTCCTACAGTCTGGCAGTGCCTGCTTGGCTTTCCACTCAGTGTTTCTTAAGGCAGCATTTTCTCATCTGGGTAACTAGTCTTCAGAACTCAGTCACCAAATTTGTACAGGTCTGTAGATACTCCCATAGGAAAATGTTGGCCTTTGGGCCTCATGTTCTAAGAGTAAAATACTACTTAATCTGTCATCCAATTGTGGGGTTAAATATCTGCAAACATCCTCAGTATTTTAAAACCTGTGGTTTGCAATATTGCAAATATCCCAGATGTTGAAGAGCTGTGGTGGTTACATTATTATTTAAAATGCTGAAGCACATAGGACTGCACGAGCTCCTTACAGCATGATTCAGAAGCCTCAGTGCTCTGTATCCCAGACTTGCTGCAAATTAAATGTGAAGGGCTATGAACGTGAGTGGGTTAAGCCGTCATGTAGCGCTGCTGTGGAGATAGCTGCTACTTATCATTGCCTCCCACTGTGAGGCTGGAATAGGCAGCCTGAATGTCACATATACTGTATTTATAATGCTGTTTTAAGGTCATCTTCATGTGCAGATGCCCTAGACGGAAGAACTGATAAGTACAGATGTGTCGCAAAGCACTAAATAGATTTGAGATTATTATTTTATAAAAGCCATATTTCAGCTAGAAACACTACTGCAGTCACTCTGTCCCTGGCAACCTTCCAGTCACCAACAGCTGGCAATTAACACTTACACAAAGATGCCCAAACTTTGTCCAGCCAAAGGCTTCAGTGGCAACTTGCCAGGAGCTTTAGGACTGCACCTATTTTACATAAAATGGAGCAGATTGTGGTTGATTTAATCTTTCCTATGAGGCTATGGCCCACAAAGGCTTTTGCTTCTGGCATGCTTTGCTGTACCCTGATCAAGCCATTGCTCCATTGTGGAATCCAATGGGCCACATTTAGCCTCAAGGTTGCATTCTGGTTTTCTGTGAGTTATGTTAACTACCAACAAAGCCCACAAAGCCTTTCAATCCAAGTGTGGAAACGCAGCAGTTAATCACATCTCTTTGTACATGAAGAGGGGAAGAGACTTTGCCAAGATATAATACAACTTCTGATGGTGTAATTTGAACAGTAACTATGAACAGACTGCTCATCATTTGTGCTGAGCATTATGCAAGGGAGAAAGTTTCCAACCTGAAAATGTGCAGACTCATTATAAGACAAGGAAAGAGAAATTAGACCCATGCAGTACCTTCAGAAGAAGCCTGAGGAAAGGAAGATGCCAGTCAATGTGAAAGACAGATGGCAGTTTCGGGCTCCAGCTGAAAGGAATGATCCTTTCCTTGACTGCCCCTGAGCTTGGTGACCGGCTTGGGTCTGGGTTCACCTTCTCAGGCTGGCAAAGGCATTGAACCCACAGCTTCTGCCGACTGCATGGTGGTGCACTGCTCTTCCCCCGTGTGAAGCGACGTGTGGGCGCTCTGCCCCAGCCATATTTTTGCAGAAAAGACTGGCACTCCTCCTCCCTCCCCCAGCTGTTCTGTTGGAAGGGATGCTTAACTATCTAACACACATGAGAATTACAGGCTGTGAATCCTGGTCTGACAGATTGACTTCCCTGCAGTCTGGAAATATATGAGTGAACTCCTAAGAGGGGTATGATTTAAGAAGCAACCTTTTCCCCAGCATTTCTCATTGCCTAGTCTGGACACTGGTCACTGCAGGCTGCTAGGGGGTGCTTCTGTCCCTGCTGACTCTGCATGGGCACCTAATGCCAAAGAGCTAGGAAAACTCTACAGAGGGACCTGGATAGGTTGTATCAATGGGCCAAGGCCAATGGGATGATTCTGTGTGATTCTGTAGTCCCATGCAGTACAGGAGCCCAAGCGTGGCAACCCCGGGCTCTCTTCCTGGGCTTACAAAATCTGGCAACGTGCACAAGGATGTGCCCAAACTTGTACCTATGATGTTTAGGACAAGATGGATATTCAGGGACTCTCACCTGACCTCTGCTTGGTTTGGCTAATAATGCCGTCATCCTGCTGTGCTTCTGCACACAGGCACCTCACCGGTGCTTTCTCTTCCTTCTTCCTTTGCTGTGCTGAAATGTATACGGACACCATATTCAGTGCTGATAAATGTTAATTAGTGCATGAGGGAGAGCACACAAATTTAATTCTGTGTGCCTTCCAATTGACTGCAGATGATTTTTACCTTTCAGGACTGAGATCTTGAGGATAAAGTAGAGAGTGCTCCTGAAATGGCAGCTCAATATTTGGTGAGGTCAAGAAAGCAAATAGAGCGTAAGGAGCCAAGAGGAAAGGAAAGAGATAACAAATCATAATCCATTATTATTCCCCTGAATAAATCCAGGGTGCACTTGCATTTTTTAAACTGAGTGCAGATCTGCTAGCTCCATCAGCCTCTAAAACATGACAGAACAGAGAAGTTACAGTAAGGGAAGCTGAGATGATCTGGTATATGGAAGGGATGTCTGAAGAGATGTTAAATACAAAAGGACTCTTAGCCTGGAAAAGGGATGGTGGCATGGAGAATATTATAGAAGTCTGTAAAATCCTCAGAAGCACAGAGAAGGTGAAGGGGCAACGTTCTTCACTGCAACCTGCAATAGAAGATCTAGTGGGGGTTGTCAGGTAGAATCACCTAGTGGTAACTCAGGTCACTCAAATCGGTCATCTGTGGAACTCTCCACTGCATGGTGTTCCTGACAAAAATTTCATGTCAGGTAAAAAAAAAAAAAAAGAAAAAGAAAAAAGAAAAAATATAGACAAACTCATGGAAGGTGAGTCTATTATGGGTCACCGAACATGAGGATACTGCCTGTCACTCATGAAGTATTGAAGGTACAGGTCACTAGAGAAAAGGACAACACATCAAGACTCTGGCTCTGTACATCTGTCCTGTTCTTTCTCTGAGCATTCTTTGCCAGGAGTTGTGACACTAACAGCAACAGACACAGAGCTGAGCCCAATTTATAACAAGCTTCCAATTCTCTTTTGCCTTTCCTGAAAAGGCTTCAAAAGGGAAGAAAAGCATCAGCCCAGACAGCTGCTTGCATCTCTTCCCGCATAATTGAAGAGATTGTTCTTCAGAAATGTTCATCTTGGTTCAAATGTGTTGGCCTTGTGCATTGTTTTCTAAGGCAGATGCTTTGTAAAACACTTTTACATACAAGTATTTCACGTGGTTTGTCTTTCTCCTCCCCTTGTATTCTGTGCAACAGTGAAATATTTACATGCATGGAACTTGGGAAGTTCCATTCAAAGATGAGAAAAAAATTCTTTCCAGTGAGGGTGACAGAGCACTGGAACAGGCTGCCCAGGGAGGGTGTGGAGTCCCCTTCTCTGGAGACCTTCGAAACCCACCTGGATGCAGTACTGAGCAACGTGCTCTAGGCAATCCTGCTTCAGCAGGGGAGTTGGACTAGACAATCTCTAGAGGTCCCTTCCAACTCTGTACAATTCCATGGTTCCATGACCTTGCGAAGGATCCCACATAAGCTTGCCAATACCAGAACTGCCTCCCAGCCATACCCTGAGAGGCAGAGGTTTGGGATGGAGAGATAAACTGTGTGACAAAGAGAGTCAAGTACTTGGCCAAGCTTATGTACAGAGCCTCTAGCAGAGCAGGGACCTTCAGAAATGCTAACAGCCAGCCCTCTGTTCTGAATGCCACCAGTGCCTCTTCCTAACCATCACATGCAATCCACTTACTTTCTGCCATTCTGTTTAGGATAGGCAGCCACTTACTTTACTGCCAAATGTGAGCACGTGTCAGCATGTGTTGAGATTATCAGTATGTCAGGCGAGTCCTCCCTGATACTTACATGACTGCTCCCTCCATGTGTCAGGGGGCCTGAACCCGTACCCTGGAGAGAGGAGCACTCCCCACTGCCAGGGTGCTGAGGGCACCTTTCCCAGCACAGGGTGGAAAGCTCATACCTGAGCAGCAGGAGCTGTAGGCATGTAAGCCTCACCTACCTGTTCTCAGTAGGACACCCAAAGTACCTCTGCAGCGGGAGGATCTATGGGCCTTTTGTGCTAATTTGACTTTCCCAGAGGAAGAAAAACTCTCACAGTCAGGTAGAAGGAGATTTTTATCTCTTGCGAATCAGTGTGTTGGTGGAAGGAAAAGGAGTATTTTAATGAATTATTCAGTACCCCTCTCCCCTCTGAAACAGGCTAAGGAGTGGAGATAGGCTTCCTGCTGAACAGGTTGAAAAGAACGCTGTTTTTCAGAAGGACTGAACCACCTTTCTGCTGAGCACAAGTAATTCAATGCCAGGACATACATTAAGAGGGTAGTGGCAAAAGGTGGGGGAGAAAACTTCATTGGGAACAGTGCATGTCTTAAAGAAAAATAGCAACCAGATGATAAGGATGCACAGGGGAAAAATCTGTGGATAGAAATCCCCATAGCTTCACATAGAGTAATGATTTCATCAATAGCTGGATGAAAGTGCATTGTCTTCTCCTGACGGAGAGCAAAAAACCATTCAAGGACTACATTCTTCTAGGAAAACTGATTTTCCCTGGGTATAACAGTGTTGTGCTCACACCAAGGCCACTTGCGGACAAGCTGAGAGTGGCCGTGGCTGCACTGTGGGGTGGGAAGGGTGTCACAGGGGGACTTGGGAAGCTGAATTCCTGGAGCAGAGACAGACTGCACAGGCTCAACCTCTTGTACCGAACTGTCACAGTGATCTAATTACTGGAAGTGAAGTGTATGACATCTGGAGAGGTGCCCGAGTTTCAAAGTGACTTAGGCAGCCAGTGAAGCATAACCCGCACCAAACTCCTGACTATTGCACACACCTACTTGCCCCTTGGTGCCAGGGAGGAGGAGCTGGTTTACCCACTGAACATCTTAACAACCTCAAACACAACTTCGGTCACCAGCCAGCCAGTCGGGTGTTGCTTTCAGCTGAAGACATAGTGTTTCACATTTGTAATGACAAATAACATCTCTGCAGGATTTTCCCATGTGCTCGGGTGGGGAGGTATTAACTGATGAAGGGCATGCTCTCTGGTGTGACACAGCCACTGACACCTTCCAGGAACGAGACATTATTAGGATTTCTCAAAGTTACAGATGATAATTTCCACAGCTCTCAGAAAAGGTATTGCACTCACCATGAGGTAACTCTCTTCTGGATCTCATTAAGGATGGGTGAAGATGAATTAATTGCTTGTCTGGAAGTGCTGGTTGCCTAGGGATCAGTGATCATGACCTGATTGCATTCACTGTGGGCAGACAAAAGATGGTCTCAGTTTGGTTCTTCAAAAGGGCTAATTTCCCAAAGTTAAAGAAAATTATTAGTGAAATTAATTGGGAGGAAAGGTGTAAAGAGAGAAATGGGAGTCCTTTAAGAGAACTAATTAGCTGGCCAGAAAGCCACAGTTTCACACTCCAGAGATAGGAGAGCTCTGGCTAACAAACCTTCTTGGCAAAGAGAAAGCAATTAGAAATAACAAAGCAATATATCACACACAGAAAATAGATAGCAAGAGGTACAAACAAATAGCTATTTAAAGCACAAGGCAAGGGACAATAGGAAGAAATAGAAATATTTTAGAAACAAACACAAGCATAGGATAGATTTAGGCCACTCACTAGGCAGGGATGGTAAAATTGTTAGTAATAATGTGGAAAAGGCAAAAAGGGCAATAAACAGTCTGCAGGGAAAAAAGCAGAGAATGGATACATATTACATGAAGCTGAATCATATAACAGAGTTGTTAGGTGTTGTGTCAACATTTTTTGGCAGCTATAGTATTAAAACTTCAGGGAGTGTGACAAAAGGAGCCACAGAAACTATACAAAGCCTTAGCTACCAGGGCTATTTGGTTACAAAATATTTTCTCCTTTTGTAGGCATTAAAATGATATTTATTCTGGCAGAGAACAGTAAAACATGAACCAATAGCTGGAAGCTGAGTCCAAAGCGTATATTTTTAGGAGTGAGGGTAATTAACCATTGAGAGAACTAGAGAAAACCAATGCTCTTCTAGAAGTCAGGTTTTGGCCCCAGACATGTTTGCTAATTCAGTGCCTGGGCAATACTTACTTGTGATTTAATGCAAATAAGGTTGTTGGGGGGCTGGTGAGCAAAGGGAGACTGCCAGGTTCCAGCAAAGTATCACAAAGGAAATAATTTTCTCCAGCAGCAGCTGTGGGAGAAGTGCTCAGGGATCATGGTGCTCAAGTGTGCTGCGTGATCAAAGGGTCTCCCTGTGCCCAGAGAAGATCTCCCAAAACTACAAGGTCTATGACACCAAAGACAAAAGACAGCTTTCCCTGAGAAACATAGGAGGTCAAAGTTGGAGAAAAATTGGAAGGGAACAAGTACTTATTTTAAAATGTGCATGTCTCTTTCACGAGCACCTAGTATACTAGACACTGAGAAAGGAAATACTCATTTAAGGAGAAAAAAACAAAGTTCTGGCTGTGATTTAGCTAATTGTAAAATGCAGTGAGGAGCTGGCTGGGGACAGGTCAGTGCCAGAGCTCACCTCTTGCTCTGAAACCTCAGCCTTCCCCATCAAAGGCTTGAAAATACCACTCCTTTTCTGTGTGTTCCTAACTGCTTGTAGCCAGGTATTAAAGATATGGGCTTGGTTGATACCCAGCCTGGTTCGGTAGAAATAGCATGTCTAGTCCCACTGCTAAACCAACTAGGGATTAAAAACATTTCTTCCTTCTTGATGAGGAAACAGGGCACAAACAAACTCCAGTCTTGAAATGTTTCTTGTCATCTCCAACAAACATATGTATTGAATACGTGCATTATATGCTTACCACGACCCATTATGAAATGTGTTTTTTTATACCCCAGACGCATGAGGAGGCCGTGACTAATGATTGTAAGTCCTGCTTATGAGCTGGGTGGAGACAGCAGCAGCTCCGCTCTGGGCAACTTGCACAACCTGAACAATCCATAGGCCACGATCATAACAACAGCCACAGCAAAAGTAGGAAGCAAACACGCCATCAATTTGCATTTTAGGGCAAGAAGAGGAGAAAGAGCCTGATCTAAATGACATTGATGTTATCGGGAGCGTTTCTAGTCAATTAAGTTGGAAGCGGATATGGCACAAGAGCAAACAGAGAATGCAAAATAAGAAGTCTTCAGCTGAATGAAAGGGGAAACCTGATAAGGAAAGGCAGAGAGTGAAGCATATTAAGTATTTTGCGGTCTGAGAAAATAGGCTGCTAGTTAGCCAATGGGAGCATGAGAATTTTTTGGTTTGTAATGATATTTTTTCATTTTTTATTGACGTGTATTTTCAAGTGAAAGGACCATTACATAGCAATATAGGAATATATATAAAATGAAGTGCCTTCTACTGATGTTTACATTTCTGAAACAGGAACCCAGCCTAGCAAAGCTATCTCACAAATGACCCAGGAGCTGGACCAACAAGTGCTGATGTTCAGAGCGGGATCTAATCTGAACAGGGTCTTGGACACAGAAATGTGAAATCATGCCATTAGAAGGTGTACATAAGGGACATCTAACCTTTCCTCTCCTCTGCAGTGCTTAGGGAAGGAAGATGAAAACCTGTCATCAGTTTCACATGTTTACAAAGACAGGCTTGGAGTATTATTTGCTACAGCCTCTAGCTCTGATTTCTAAAGCAGAAGAGGATTAGTGACCTGACCTTGGAAGTGTTGCACAGGTTACACCACAGCAGCGGATCAGAACGCTGCATAGCCTCGAAACACAGAGTGTCAGCACAACTCACAGTATTTTCCTATATTGACTTCAACCAAAGAGTGCTTTAAAAACCTTATGTGGCCTGATTGTTATTAGCAAATTATTAAAGCCCCTGTTTTACAGATGGGTTACTGACTCCTAGGACAAGGAAGGCCACACGTACAGAAACTAATAATCCGACTGTGACTTGTAGTCCTTTGCTCTAATTACTGGATCATGGTTCCTACTGATGGGCGCAGTGCGGTGGCTCGATGCAATCAATGGTCTTCTAATGAGGAAGACATGCAATATCCTGCAAAATGGCCACATCTTCTCTGAAGGGATTCCTCTCAGGGGGTCACTGAATTTAATCCATATAATCTGAAATCACCCTGAGCCCAGCCTGAATTTGAGCCCAGGGATACTTCATCTGCAGAGCTTCAGCAGTCACTCTGGTCAGTTGCTGCAGCAGGAGTTACATCCACGCAAGGATGTCAGCACTTTGTGTGTGATAAGATGCAGCAAGGAAGCAAAATAAGGTGCAGTTATTGGTTGATAATAGGGCTCTTGACAGTATATAACTGCAGTGTGGTCAAATGAAACGTGTTCTGTGAGAACAGGCTACTGTCCAGCACTTAATGTAAATGTTTCTGGAGTGCTGGTAGATCTGCTCCGTAAAATACCCAAGGCCTGTGCAAGGAATGCTAATCCATACTGGCCTCCAGCAGGAAAAAAAAAAAAAAAAGACTAGGAACATTTTATGAGTGTGAGTAGAGAAACAGTTTTTCACAAACATTTTTTCATAGATTGAGAGTAGACTGTGCTGTCACCATGGTTTTACTCAAACTTTCAGACTTGGCCACTCCTCAATGCTGAATCTGTCATCTCAGGTGAATCCAACGTCCACCTTACCACACAAAGCCCCATTTGAAAGGGCTCCTCAGTGTGTGCTGATGAATTGCTTCCTTGTGCAAGGCTGTAATGCCTGCAGTAATCCCCCTCTGTTTTGTCAGTGTGACTACTACAATGTGTGCCTCCTGACACCCACTAACAATGGTTCATGTTTAAACAAGTCACACCTAAAAAGAGTGTGTAGCTGCATATTCTTTATCAAGTTAAGCCCATGTGGAACCAAAGATCACGGAGGCCATGAACTACATGAAAATAGTCATTTGCTCTGGCAGGAGGCAGCTTTTCCCTGAAGAGCAATAATCACATCCAAGAGTGAGAAGATTTTGTTTCTTCCAGCCCCTTCCAAATTAAATTAGTAAATTTGAAGTCAAGATAAAAAAGATTGCTAATACATTTAGACAGCTATTTTCTCAGGAGTGGGATCACTATCAGTGGAAAGAAGTCAAGGGAAATTTTGCATTTAGAATACAAGATTTTGTTTCATAAAAAGGAATGGAAAAAATGCAAAATTATTCCAAATACTGCAATTATGACACAAAAGCTGTTTCTAAAATTGCATAGAATCTGCAATACTGTCAGTAGTAGGAAGCTTCTTTCTTCAGCTAGGGTAAACTGAGAGACACTGAGTGCTAGTCACTTCTGTATCTGTTACATGGGCATAGCTTCATTGACTGCAGCAATTATCCCTGATTGACATCTAAGCAAATTAGAAACGTGCACTGCACATCTTAACTGCACATGAATTATTGCATTGTGCTAAGGAATAAACTTGGAAAGACTTTTTTTTTTTTTAACCCAATGGACCTTTTTGGTGTTTCTTGAACAGCTTTAGACCATGAGCTGAATTTATAAAATCCCATGCATGATATCACACCAGCTGTTGTAGCATGTAATTAGCTCTACTTCATATCTGAGACATCTCATCGTACTTTGCAAGGAAGTGTCATCAAAGTGGATTTTGGCCATTTTGTTAAGCTTTTCCTTTTTTTAACTTTCTGGATGTGTGCAACCCCTGCAAGTATCTGAAAATGGACACTGTGAGCAGCACTCACAACTCCACAGCTGTGAACACCATGTGTTGTAGATCTTATGAGTTCAGATGTCTACAGCTTTTTTCCTCTAGAACCGAGCACCAAGTCATATGCATCAGCTCAACTACATGCCCATAAGTAGTGTGTAACTGTGTCTATACAGAGAAGCCAGTTCCCTGAACATATTCCCAGGAATATGGCAATCCTACATAGCAGCCACACTGTGGCTGTAGTCTCCAGAACCGGCAGGTCCTGGCTGCAGAGCAGACAGGCAGGCTGAGGTCTGAGGGGAGGAAACAGCTCTCCTACATTGTAGAGTTAACTCAACATGAGCCATGAACTGGAACAGTGGCCCCCTCTGGAATCCATCCCCACACATGCGAAGCCTTTGTTGGGGTGGGAAAGAGCTATAAGCTTAAACCAGCTGGCTAATGAAGGTCCAGACAAGTACTCAGCTTGGGCAGTAGCCCCAGCAACCTGCTATGGGACACTGATCTCCAGTTCCAGCCTGGGTGATAGTGCTTCCCATCATCCCATGCTATCCCTTGGCTAAACATGAGTTTAACTCTGCAGGATAGACCTTGTGCTGTCCTGGGAAACTCCTGCGCCCCAGAAGCCTTGGCAGGGTGAGAAGGCCTCATTGTTGGGCTGTGACAAGCAAGCTTGAACTTGAGGTGACATCTGTCCTACCACAGGTGCAGCACCAGGTGGTGCCAAGCTCCTCTGCCATCCCCACCACCACCCCATCTGCCCGCACTGCGCTTTGCAGGATGGCTGACAAAGGAGAGGAAAACACTGTGTGGGTGCAGTTGTTATACTTCTCCTGCAAGCACTTTTGGGTGATCCTACTAACTTCTGCTACCCTGGATCCTTCAGGTTCAATCTGCTGCCATTTCACGTGCTGAGGTCCTTAGTTAAACTCCTTAGCTAGGGCCTGAGCTTTGCCTCTGTATGGGTTGTCTTCAGTATTTCTTGGTGAAATAAAAGGTAGTTGTTATCTTGCCATTTTCCATCTGACCCATAATTTGTGATAGGCTATAGACAGTTTGGCTGAGCTCTTAGGATGTCTGAAATCTTTATAATAAAGAAAATAAATCAGACATATCAGACTGCCCAGTGAGGACACTTAAAATTAGCCACAATAATTTAAAGAAAAATATTTAAACAACAGCAACAAATTTAGCCTATGGGATATTTCTTTTATTTTTTTTTAATATACAGATATACAGTCACTAAAAACATTTTTTAAGTGTTCTGAATTTGGAGGAAAAAATCAGTTTCCTTTGAACAGAGAATTAGGGGGGAAAAAAAGTTGATGCATTTCATTCTAGTATTTTTAAATTAAAGGTTGCAATGTTCATTCTGAAATATAGTTTTAACTTAAAAAATGATCCTATTTTATAAAGGATTAAGTCTACCGAGGATCAAATGGGCCAATATGGAGCTTTTGCCCCATAACAAAAGTAAACAGCACATTTCCAGTATAAATAATTTTTAAAATTTTATTTGACAAAAATCCCTGTACATAAGCTGAATTAACTTCCCCCTCTTCTTTTTTGCTTTCTCAATAATGAAACTGAAAAATCAGCTATTTGCTGAGCTGTGCTGAGCAGGGCAACATATACATCATTGGGGTCTTTTTTCACACATGTACCTAGCAGGAAGGCACGGATTAAACAAGGTCCATTCCTCTACTTTTATATAATCTTCACTCATGCACCATCTCTGCTGTTTCTATAGGATGTTAGTCTGGATTGGGAAGGCAGGAGTGCACAGCAAGACCAATGGTAGGAAGAAGCTTTTGAAACTGAAAACGTTGACAGTGTTCTGGACCATTTTCAGACCTTCTTTCACAATGTGTCTGTGGAGTCATCATCTCACAAAGAGGTTTTTGTGTTTTGTACCTAGAGGTACACTTGAATCAGTGACGCTACCCAGGGAGAAGTTGAGATGTTTTCAAAATGACGCAAATGTGTATTTTAATATGATGGACATATAAAAGAGGAACTAAATGATGAAAGTGGCATGCTGAGAGGTCTTGTTCAAATGGAGTTTTGTCTCTTTGGGGAGAAACACTTAAGTTATTTACTTCTTTAAGATTGTACGATAGGAAGCTCAGTTTGGGGAAATGTGCCAACCGAGTTTGGTTTCTAAATCAAGTTTCAGTCCTTGTGACTTCAGCTCTGCAGATCTACCTCTGAATAACAGGCCCCAGCACACTGCACAGCCCAAATGGAAATATATTCAAAGCTGACAGTTCCTGCTAGTTTACAGCCACAGGCTTGTCAGATTGAACTTGAAATCTGACCCGAGTGCACTCAAAATTCATCCCAAGTTCTCCTAACACTGCAAAAAATTTTGCCTGGCAGCAGGTTTTATTACAAGGGGATTTCTTAAAGTATGAGAAGTAGCTCCAAGCCATCTCAATAACAGTAGTTATTTCAATGTTTCCTGGTTGCTAGATAGAACCCAGGCTCTTGGAACCGTGCAAAAAATTACTAATTTTATGTTAAGTCAGCATGAAAATGCTTTGGATTTCTCACAGAAAGGAGCCTTGTGTGAAATATGTTTAATACTCAATGAAACACTTTGTTCAGTCCAAAACAAAATGTTTTGTTTCATGCGGGGGAGTTTTTATTGTTGCAAAAGTGAATGTGGGTCAGTCCTATTTAGAAAATCATGTTTCAAAAGATAACTTCCCTTACTTTCCCAAACCTTGTCATGGGAGGGGAAGGTGGGAGGCGTGTGTGAAACTTCAACAAATTTGACTTCATTTGTAAATAGTTTCTTTTCAACTGAAACTGTTTATTTTTTAGGTGAACAAACATTTCTACCAAACTGTTTCAGTCAGCTCTACTCGGAGTCAATATGAGGTGTAAGCATTCATCATGCTGCCAATTGCAATAAAGTCCCATGACTAGCAGCCCTGTAGGGTTAACCTGGGCTATCAATGATGTGGATGTGGCAGACCTGCTGGAGGGCTGCTAATTGCTTGACTAAAGCGGTTCTCCTGAGGTTTGGGTTGAAACAAATGAGTAGATCTAAAAGGCTCATGGTGTAAGGAAAGAAGAGCAAATTCTCATAGGGCTCCCTTGTATCTGTCTCATGGACTCACGGACTCGTTCCTACAGAGGCTGACAGGAGAATCTAAGGAATGAAAGACGACCTCAGACTTTGCTATTTTTGTTTTGCTTACAATGGACTAGACCTTATTTCAGGTTAAAAATCTGGCCATGAGGAGCTCACTGTGTCAAGGTCAGAAGTAAACAATCACACAGATTTCTCTTTCAAGTTTATAAAGTATCAGTGGCATTTCTTGGATGGTATTTAATCAGGTAACTACCTTGTTAGCAGCTTAACGTGACAAAACTGCAGAAGAAAATACAGATCTGCCCTCCTTTCAGGTTGAAGGGGCTTTTGAAAGAAATTTAGCTCAAGCAGCTGCACTTTGGCAGGGAATGAGGAGAGGGAATCGTGGACCACACCTCTCCTTGGGGCAGGATGGCTGGAGGTAGCTGAGTGGAAGCGAGCTCGTGACTGGTGAGCAAGTTCCCACCAAAGCCACACAAAGGAAAAATGTTCCCACTCTCAGACATATCACTGAGGATCTTTAGTTTCACTCCATCACATAAAGACAAGCTAAGCCAGGCAGCTGCTGCAAAGCAACGCGTTTGGCTTTATTTTCTGATTTTTCTGACCTACACATTAACATATTTGTTTGCATATAAAAATAACACTGATGCTCAGAAGAATCAGATAAAACTCTCTCAAAGGTTCATACCAAACAACATTTCTACCTTTTTTTCAAATGATTCATTAAGCACAGTTTCTGTAGTTTTTTAGCATCCTAGAAGTCTCTGAGGTTGACAAGAGAAAGGGCTGAAAACCAATTCTACCAGAATCTATTCTTGTCTTTCTCTAATGGCTTATAGATCTTGTGATTTCCATAAATGCTCTTTGAAGGGAAACGATGTGGGATTTTAATGGCTTTTCGAGTTCGTGTGGGTGTCACTTGCTTTGATGTATGCCAGACACAAAACAGCAGTATGACTGAAGGCAACAATCAATGGGGTTTAAGGTGAATGGCAAGCACCATGCTGTGGAATACACCTATCCTGGGGTTATTGCACCCTAAACACAGCAGTAGCATTGAGCTACTGCTTTTTTGTATCTAAGGAAAAGTCTCTTTATTGCATTTTAGTGGGCATACTGAAGATGCATTATGCTTTTATAAGTAAGATATTTTTGCCCATAGGTGACACGTTGCTTTTTACCTAAAGTTCAAAGGAGTGCTTGGGGACAGTGATTGTACTCAAATCTAACTTAAAGATTTTCACAAGCCTTTTTACAGAAAAGAAAAAGTTGTCTGGAGTTATCTAGCTAAGGGACAGAAAAGATCTAGCAAAGTGTTTTACTGTTGCAATATTCAAGATAAACCTGAGTTGTAATACATATGGGAGAAGCTCGAAGGCAAAATCATATTGGAATGATACATGAAGAATATTCTGTAGGGAATAATTAAGTTAAAGTTTCTCTTTCAGTCTACTTTCTGGTGGTAAAGGATTTCAGCTTTTATTTGTATACTGCCCCTTTGCAATTTTTTCCTGCCCCTAGCCCAGCCTTACCCACTGCCCCACTTCTTCCAGCCTAGATCTGTCCATGTGTATCTCTGCACAAAACACATCCATTATTTAAACCTAGACTTATTATTTAATTTTTTATGTCACAGTTGAGGGCCAGGACTTTGTGCAAAAAAAAACCCAGAGCAAAGCCAGTTGTTGCCTATGGCCTACAGAGAGCTGGATGTTTCTGTTCTCTGACACAGAAGGTGAAACTTTGGGAAAAAATACTATCTTGCTAAAGTTACTATTTTTGTTGAAACCTATCCTCCCCTATTAGGTTTCCATGTATCAGGAACATCCAGACTCTGCTTGACAGCCTCAGTACTTTCCAAGTATCCTGAAGCGGTTTTGCCCTTATCGAGGGGTTAGATGTAACTAGATCAGGGGGCAGATATCCTGAGTAGGACAAACAGAACAAATGGGAGTGAGTGGGAGAGTACAGTTTTCAGCTGAATGTGCATAGCCAAGCGAGGCTTTAAAGGTGGGTGCAATTAGCTATTGAGAAAGCAATTATTGTAGTCACAAACACCAAATTTTCAAGTCCGTTGTTGTGATTACCTTGTAAATATAATTCCTATACAAATGAAACAAACGGAGGAACCTCCAGAGAGTGACACGCAGAAGCACAAAATGGCAGCTCAGATCAAATCACTGAGCCCAAAAGGAGGTTTTGCTACCTGGGTTGGAAGGGAAATGTGCCTTATTGCTCTCGAATAAGAATCAAGAAATGGTTGTTTTTTACATGAGGTTTCTGGCTGTAAGGAGTATACTGGAAAGAGCAATATCTCTAATTGGTTTGGGGCTACCTACAGAGACATTCTTGAAGTCTACTTTGACTAGCAAATTATTTGAGTATTTAGTCTTCATGGCCCCTTGCTAAAATGAGAACACTGATCTTTTGGTGTAGAGGAGAAAAAGCATTTTGACCCATTTTGTTCATGTGGCTCAGCTGTTACTGTGTCCATTGAGGACAGAAAAATGCTGTTGACTGGGAGAATTAACTAAATTTGGGCTGTGATTTATGATTTCTGAGAATAGTTCTAAACAAAGCTGACATGGCATATGACCGTGCTGAACTGATTGATCCATTAGTAACCCAGAACCCTCAGGCCAGGGAAAAATGTTGATTACATGGAGAAGAGACTAAAAGGTAACCCAGGGATTACATCAACACTGACATCCTCTCCAGCAGATTCTGAGAAGATGTGAACTCTGTCATCTTTACTTGATAGCTTTTTATGCAAGTAGTGCCCAATGCATCCTCCTCCTGTTTAGCTATTATAATAGATGCTGCTGAATTCCTGCTGTATCATTTATTCTCATGAGGCTCTGTACTGCCTGCTTGAATTTCAGTCACTGAAATGATTACTGGTCTTTGCTCCCTGGCAGAGCTGAGAATTGAATACTGCAAGGAAAAATCAGCTCCGTGTTTCATTTCCATTTCTTTTAATATCCCTTGCACACAGCACACTCATAGTCTAATCATGCCACGATGCTACAGGCTTGAGGGAAAGAGAAGAACAAAGAGCAGCCTGATTGTGAATAGGTGATGGACAGAAGACCTTTAAAGGAAAGAAACATCCTGCTCTGTCACCATGTTTTCTGACAGCTGTGTTGATTCTGAGCCTGGTGTACATAAGTTGCTTTTTCCACACATACAACAGCGTACATCTGAAGGCTATGCGGATGGTGGGCTTTGGGTGAGCTGCCCCAGTGGAGCTCCAGAGGAAAGCTGCAGGGTGAGGCCAGGCACGACAAGGCCTGTTCTCATGTGGTATAACACAAATTCATTGAGCAGGCCCAAACCTGCGTGGCTTTGACATCGGACTTCAGGTGGGAGACAACGGAAGTCCTGTGAAGAGGCATGAGAATAAAAGGAGTAAGAGTTGGCTGCCCTGTTAAGGAGAAAAGCATTGAGGTGCAATTAGAAGTGTCCCTCCCTTACAAAGGGAAAAATTCCACAAACCATTGCTGGCATTGTGATGGGCTGGGATAGAGTCTAGAAAGAAGGAGACTGGTCACTGCCTTGTGGGAAGATTCCCACAGAGAGCACTTGTCTCTGAAAGCAGCCGTTTACACAGGCAGAGCTGCTGAGCTGGAGCTAACAGGTCAACATCATACCAAACTACTCCAGGTGACTCTCATGCCTGGATCCTCGTGGTTGCAGGGACTAGGGGAATTGAAGCCTCTCTCCTCTTTCCTCAACATCTGGAGCCACTTGAGGAAAACACCCAAGCTGGGACAGTGTTGAGCAAAGCTGAACAGCTCCTGAAGAGAGTGCATTACATTTCCCATTGGTATATATACTTTAGAGAAGTACATTGGCTTGGGCAACATCATTATCAAGGGACAGCCTTTTTTTGATCCTTACTTGTATCTTGTCCATAAGCAGCAGTTTGGCCTCCTGTTTGAAAAGTTTCTACCTTTTAATTTTCATGAAGTTCTAATACTTGGAACTTGCAAGGAGACCCTTGGGACGAATGGTGCTGATGGCCAGAAGAACCCATACCCAAGACGGGAGGCGTTGCTCGAGCCTTACTGCCAGTTGTCCCTGCTTCCAGCCGCCTCTGCAGCAGGACCTGGCTGCAGCAGCAAGACCTGCAAATGTGCTCTTCAGCCACAAACATGTCCATTTTGTACTGGAGACAAAACATCCATCGGATTGTAACAGCATATTCTCACTGTCGGTCACTGCAGCAAAGTGTAACTGATGGGCTCTGTCTTCTGTGCTTGCAGGTGGCCTTAGCACAGGCCACAGACAGGTCTGTGTTACCTGATGCAACGATACTTCCTGTTGCGATAGCTCTGAAGAAACTTTCGACCAAGATTCTGCAGATTAACTGCTCCTCTGCAGGTGTTTGCTGCTGCCGACCCATGTGCAGCATCAGTCCCAGGTGCCAGCCACTGTAAGAAAGCACAGATTTGAGAGGCAGGTCCTTGATGGATGAAGTGAACATGAATTACTGACGTGCTCCACAAACTGATGTGGAGATGGGTAGCATTTATTAGAAGCTCTAGGACAGAGACCAAAGTGATTCCCTAATATAGAAATTTCCCAGCCCTTAGTTTAGGCAGGCCTCAGCAATCTTGCTGTCACCTCCTCTTGTTCCCTGCTCCACTCCCCCCTCCTGGAGGCAACCTGCAGCCCCCAAAGCCCTGCATCAGGGTGAGGTAGAGGGAGGAGATGGGGCATAACCGACACTGCAGCTTTTGCTCCTTTATTCTTATCCCCACATCCCACAGCATTGTTAGTAACTTTCAGCACTTCCTTAATGAGAGGCAGCGCTTGGAGCCAGGCTCGAGTAATAGGAAATTGTGACAAACAGAGAAGAATCCGATTTATTATGCTTCTCCTCTCGGTACAAGTGAGTTGTGGAGACACAGCAGTACTGTGAGTGGTTTCCCTGTACTCCCTATCCAAGGGAGAAGAGCATGCTTTCCAGGTGCTCTGAGGTGATAGGGAAGCAGGCAATCACACAGGACGGTGCTGCAGCTAGCGATTTTATAATAAATAAATGAGATTTGTTGTTTCAGGTCCTGGAAGTGATTCATGCTCACATGCACTTCTCACAATGCAGATCATTATAGTTGTTGATGGAGTTTTTATTACTATGGGGGTTAGAAGCCCCAGTCATGTCCTGGTCTTACATTGTGCTATTTGTGGTACAGAACAGAAATGAAGACAGTCCCTGACATAAAAGGTCATCTGAAAGTGGGGCAGGAGCACTTAGTTCAAGTGTTTCAATGATTGTCCTGTGGCTTCTATGGTGGTACTGAGGAGTGGTGGGTTGGGAGGCAGGATCTGGAGCTGGGAATATTTGGAGGAATGGAGTATGGAGCTTTGCTGGAGGAGGTGGGCTTGCTCCTGTCCAGGGGCAGAAACTTGGCAGAGTTTCATTTTTTCCTTCCTCTCTCATTGCCAAAGGCAGACACTAAGCTCCCCCGGGGAGCTGTAAATGAGTATAATTCAATACAGGGCCCTAAGTGAGTAGCAGCACGCTTGGCTTAAAGCTATGCCCGTTACGGCCAGCGGCAGGCATCTGGGATGGAAGGATGGGTGATCTGATCTTGTGTGGAAATCTCATTGTCCCCCAGCCACAATGGTCCACTTCACTGTAATAAAAAGTAATTTGATCAAATACTTTTGCACATTATTCTTCTGTTAGAATAATTACTTGGAGTGTGCCAGCCGCAGGAGTCCTTGCACCTCTCCCTCTGCAGAAGCTAGGACTGACTTCTCAGACTTCTACTGGGTACCACAGAGGCTCCTGCACCAGTAACTGCTGTGTTTACACATTAAGTAATAGAGGAGAGAAACATTCTCTTCTTTTTAAACGTGCGCACAGGTTAATTTATGTCCAAAACTTAAAACTGAGTGTATGCAAATAAAATAAACCTGAAAATGGTTCTTCCACCTGTTCTTATTTACTCTGGGACACAGAATTCCCTCTGCTCATTTTATATGTAAACTCTGGGACAAACTGAACACAAGCAAACTAACAAGTGAGGTGCAGCTACCTCACCATACTCTTCCCTGATGGTTTTATGAGGGAAGGACAAAACTATGTCTTACTTAAAACCACCATAAACACTTGTAATTTTGCAGACAGATCTAATTTGTTTAAAATTAATAATAGACTAAAACACATCCATTTTGTGAAGGTGCAGAATTTGGGCTTGCCGCCACAGAATGCTTCTTAAAATAAGGTTTAGGTTTTTTCCTGCAGCCTTTCCTCCACCCACCCAAAGGGAGCGCACTCCCAGAAAAGGGTGGCCTATGGTGCAGAGTGATTGTTCCTA
This sequence comes from Thinocorus orbignyianus, assembly GCA_013400375.1. Lineage (NCBI taxonomy): Eukaryota > Metazoa > Chordata > Aves > Ciconiiformes > Thinocoridae > Thinocorus > Thinocorus orbignyianus. The sequence goes on from VXBW01007109.1 coordinate 800,121, forward strand.
ATTGCGTGTTGACAAGCAAGGAGCACAAAATGTACTGCATCCCTGCTTCTGCAGATGGTCCTCTACAAAACAAAAAGCTTGAGTTACTTGTTGTTTCTTGGAGAAGTTTGCTCTTTTTCCCAGAGAGAAAATAATTTATGGTCTAACTGGTCTGAGCACTAAATCCAAGTAACGAGGATCCAACCAGAGATTCCTATTAAAGGCCTGGTATCCATCATAATTGGCTGATGGGGTGTTTTGAAACTCCATTAATCACCGTGCTGGCAACAGGCAAATTAAAAACTCTGTGTTCTGCCGCTGACTTCCCATTTCACTGAGCGCGTTAAACACAAAGCATGTGTTACCGGCATCAGCGATTTCAAAAGTGGGTGTTTCCCTGGATGTAAATGGTACTTAATAATGTTCCACCTTTGACTGAAACTAGGGCACGCCCTGCCATGAGGTTCTCATCGTCTAATTACAATTACTCAATCTGAACTCAGCGGTATCGTGCAACTCGGGCTGGGTCTACCTGCCGGATTAACTCTTTGGCTTGTCTTGGCAGAAGAACCATACCCCAGGAGAGCAGAGCCGTCTGCAGGCTGCTGGGACGGGACAGGCTGAGCTGGCCTCACCACCTGCCCCATGGCTGCTGCCCTCTTGGTTGTGCCACTGTTTTCTCACCTGTTACTGTTGTTGTGAAAGGAGGGGGGGTCAGACACTTGCAGGAACCTTACATTTCTCATAGACATGACAGGAGCAGTGCCACAGGGCCAACGCACACGTGGTGCTGGTTGCTGCAGTGACAGCCCTCGAGCAGCGTGTCTTTATCCACAGAAGCAAAGGCAAAATGAGGTAAAAAGCTCCTGCCAGCTCTAGCAGGACATTTTGTATAGATAAGAGACCAGCCCGTGCTCCAGGTCTGCTCCAGGCACAGTCTGTGCTCAGGCCCTCAGCAGCTTTCTATACAAATAAATAACACTCCCCAGGGACCATTTTTGGACTCTGAGGCCAAATGAGGTGCCACAGTTTGTTGCGTGCATCGCTAAATTTTCTCAGTCCCCAAAACAGGATGGATCATCCCTGGCTTATGTTCTCCCTGGCTGTTGCCTGGCTGGGGGCTAGCTGACACGGGCCAAAGTCATGCCATTCAGTACACTCAAAATGCGATGGTAGGGACAGTCAGGGAGCAAAGCCAGTGTGCATGCCCTGATCCAGATTTGTTTTCCTGATGCAGATGCAGCCAGGAGTGCCAGATGTGTCTGGGTTCTTCACCAGCCTCGGTACTGGCACGGCTGTGGTGATGGGTGCACACAGGAGGTTGGGGCAGAGACGGTGTCCTCTCCTGTGGTGCAGGAGGAGGCTCTAGTACTCAGTTTCACTTCATTTTGCTTCTGTAACCATAACCTAAAAACTCTCCAGGGTGAAGGTATGGAGAGGTACAGAGACGGCTCTTCTCAGTTCCACCCCCAAATATTCAAGAGGTGCCTTAGGCACATTGCTTGGAGCTGCATTCCTGTCCTCACCAGTGGAGGAGGGAAAAAATGTTTCTAATCCACCTACTCCCACACATGCTGCTAACGGTCCTTTGAGAAAGTCCTGCTTTTGCTCTCAAGTCTTTATTTTCCAGCAGTTTGGGATGCCAGAGAGGAGAGAGAAGCCAAAAAAGAGAACAGTGCCTGTCTCATGACTGGATGAGATTTTAACTGATAAGGCTCTTTGCTCTGGTCTTCATCTTGTACTATTTCAGCTGTTATTTACGAAGATAATGAAAACCACAGTGCATGCAGAGAGCAGGCAGGTTCTCCAGAGATTTCCTCTTAATAGTTCTTGGTGAGTAAATGCCTTGTCACTGAAAGCCCCTGTGTCCTGGCACACAGGAGGAGATGTCACACCTGCCAAGTGCAGCGGTGCTGCTGGCCACATACAAAATAAGGCAGGATACAGCAAGCTTAGCCCCATCGCCTCTCTGTTTCTATCCCCTAAGGAGGGGAAGATCTTGACAGAAAGGCGCAAGGCTGGAGAGCTGTTCCTCTTGGATCATTGCAGTTTTAGCCACATAATCACCATAATAATGCTTCATAATTACATTTTGCATCTTTCATCTCTGTATTTCAGCTGAAGTTATGAATGTTTAATTACACAAGTCTCCTAAATACCTTTTGGGGCAGATTGGCATTCAGATGATATTGTTTTTTCATGTGGTATTTGCAAGGACATATAACCAGCCCTGCAGAGCGGTACAGCAGCAGCCCCAGTTAAGCTCAGGGGGTCTGGTCTGTGCACAGCCTCATCTGCTCTGCAGACCCTGACAGGGTGTAGCTGTGTGCCCAGCACAGGGGTTAGCCTGCATCTCTCAAAGTGCTGTCCCTCAAAGTAGGTGCCAAATTCTGCTTCCCTCATGGTACACCCTGGCTGCCACCCCAGCATGCTCTGAGTGCTGTCTGGTGCTGGTGGGTTCATCAAACACAGAGAGGAGTGTCAGGCACTGCAATGCCATGCAAGGGGTCTGCCAAGCCTGCTGTGTCTCTGGGGCTCACTGGAGTGCATTGGCCAAGTAAAACACTGAAGGTGCCTCTCCTGCAGGGATAAGGCCCTCGTCTTAATCAGGAAATCATCCTCCAGCCTTTCTTTTTTCCTGTCATGCACTTGTTTGCAGCAATTCTGAAGCCCTTAGGACAAAGGACTGTCACTGCTGTCACTTCTGTGTCTCTCTCGTTTTTCACCTCTCAGTTGAAAAATAATTGTTTCTATCCTCATTTCTACTGCCTGGGAAGGGAAGTCCCAAGAAAACTCCTTTGCTTGGCACACACTGCATGCACACTGGAGCTGAATGGGGCAGCAGGCAGCACGTCTGTACAAGGATGGCTAAGCGAGATAGACAAGTCTAATTTGTCTCCTCCAGAGAGAGAAAGATCTTTTTGGGTTTCTTTCTCCTGCAAACTCATATGCATTACAGCAAAGGAGAGTTCAAATATTTGCTGGCATTTTTAATATGAAAGAACTAATGAGTCCACTTTGCCATCTGCTCTGTAGTGTGCAGGGAGTGACAAGTCAGATTGCTCATTACACTGATCACCAGGGTGTAAAGGGCTCAGAGGAGATGGCAGGCCTGCCTTGCTGTCCTGGGCACAAGCAGAACCTTATTGGTGTGTGCTGCAGAAGCGCCAGGGGCTCTATTTAAACCGGGAGTGAGTGTACTGCATCCGTTTCAGCAAAGGCCCAGCTGCAGCAGGTAGGCACTCAACCAGAGAAGGCACTTTTATTGCCATATGATGAAAGTTAAGCTCCGATGCCTCTTGACCCCTAGCCATGGGCTGGGAACCGTGACGCTTGAAGAAACCTGCTGCAAAGAAACTGAGAACCCACAGCGGTAGAGACAAATTTTTCTCATACGGTTAAATGCATAATACAGTGAGTGAAGAGCAATGAAACAGAGCTAATGGCATGCAGAAATCACAGGCAACGGTGGTGCAGAAGTCATTAATTGTGTGATTATGTGGATTAAGAGCAAGAGAGATAAAACATTCATTTTCAAAACTGAAGATTTATGGTGAGCATTGCATATAGGTGGGCAGCATATTAGGAAATATTAGTAAAGAAATCCTACCTGAAAAAACTCAGAGACAAAATTTCAGGGGACATCTCAGGACACCTGCAGGTGGAAGTTGAACTGATGGATACTCATTGCTACAACCCCAGTGTTAGACACAGCCATCCCCATAATCTTCTTTCTTCTTACCTCATTGCTAATACAAAATTACTTTGATCTACCTGGGAAGCTCCACTAATTTTAATTCCAAATAATTTATAAAGCTATAGAGGTAATCAATATTACCATTGATATTAAATCGTTTTGAACTGTATAAAGTTATATTATCCTGTATAACGTAACAAATTTATCTGCTTGCTATTTGTGATAGATAATCTTGCTAAACATTGTCCATAGAAAACCCAGGGCTTGCTGCTTAATCTTCTTACCTCCAATGTTTTTTGGTCAACTTATTCCTTTTATCATAAGTAAAGCTAAGGTGGGAAAATATTGTCTATATATTTATTCCAGTTTGGCTAAACCTCAGTTTACATAAAACTTCCAAAACCATCTTTCATTATATTTAGTAAACAAGTATCTTAAAAGTTTTGATCTGTCTTGTGTGTTTAATATATATGGCCTACTGCAACAGTTAAGATTAAATCATGCTTGTATGCTGCAACAGGAAAAATTTCCTTGCTCAAGTCGAAACCACCAGGAGGAGAGAAGTCAGAGCTGAACTCCTGGAAGCCATGCCATCTTAGAGACTAACCTCAGAGGTGCCGCCTGTGTTCTGTGCTCTGAAAAAGCAATTTGAGGAAGCTGTGCCCCACTGCCAGCTGCCTCTTCAACAACAGGAGGTCTTGCAGGCAGCTGGCTGATTGCCTAAGAGGACATGCCTAGAAGTGCCTCACCTCTTGTATGCAGGTGCTGATGTCCAGGGTCCCACAGGCTCCAAAGGGCCCCCTGCAATGCCCAAGCAACACTTACCACCGCACTGGCAGTTTTGAGATGTGCTGCTGCACCCAGTGGTTTACTGTTTCCAAACCTACCTCTGAACATGCAATTTTCACACAAAAACACACTAACAATCAAGCCCAGAAAATACAGCAGGAAGCATTTGTGCTGACATCCTGCTCTCTGTTTCACCAAAGCATGAAAACAGCATTTCTGAGGTTTGCCCTTGTAGTATGAATGAGGATTACACCGAGTTGTGGCCAGGCTCTCTAGTCAAAACAGCAATGCTTGTTTCCTTCTCTTTCAAGATGAACATGCACATTTTAAGAAGGAAGGTAAACCTCCTACAACGTGCTTTGCACTTAGGGTCTTTTCAGGTATTCCTACGGAAGGCTGTCCCTACCATGACTCTGTCAGCTGGTCATGAAGGGCAATGAGTGGATCTGCTGGCCTGAACCATCAATGCTGAGCATCCTGTGGTCACATTAGACATCCCAATGCCTTTGTATCAGATTAGGCAGGGACCTGTAGACACTGGCAGCAGGAGTGCATCTTACTGTTGAGGTCTTATGTGCTCTAAGACCTCTCTGCAACGTAAACCAAGGAGCAAGCAGCAGCCACAACCTTCAAGAGCACAGGCCTGACCTCAATTAAAATATTTAGGAGGACACACCTGTAGATTTAGGCCAAAACTAACCTAGAAACCAGGTCTGGATCTAAACCTAGACTTGGACCTGTCTCCAATTTTAATGTTCAGAAGCCTGGAGCAAGATAGCCGCATCAGAAGCTGTCAGACCAAAGTTTGTAGAATACTAATGAAATTTACTTATCTACAGGAAAAATATTGAACAATTATTGTCTTTCAATCATTTTAGCAAAAGATACCAACTCTATTCTTATTTGAAGACTATTGCAGATGGAAATATTTGACACTTATGATTTAGCAGCAATTCTAAATTTATTAATGATTTGAGCAGATTAAGATATTGAATTTTAGCAGTGCTTAATCATTAACTGATTTAAGGATTTACAAGATAATTTAACAAAACAATTGAACAGCAACTTAATTACATATTTGAAAATGACATGATTCACACTAACTTATTAGAAGTTATCCCAAAATAATACATATGCATATGGCACACACACGAGTCTTTAACTGTAGGTCTTTCACATCAGGCAATTCCAGTGAGCCAACGGGTGCCCATTTCAGCTCCTTACACGTACATGCACAAGACAAATGAGCTGAAAGTATTTGCATCCAGTAAAGTATATGAACACCCACACTCATTAAGAGCTAATGTGTATATTAGAGACACATGGATAGAGAGGCAGATGAGAGTGAAGATAGTTTAAATTTCCATCTTCTTGAGTTTGGAGTAAATACTTACAGTGCATTGGCATTCCTCAGCAGGCAATAACTGAGACTCAAGAGGGCTGACTCACCCTGGCCTTTTAATCCACAAGGCATCTGCCTGAGCCGTGTACCAACTCAGGGGAGACATTGGTCAGAGCCCAGTGCAATCCAGAAGAGCTCAAACAGTCTTGCTAGAATCGCTATTTATAGGGTCTGAGATAATTGACTTTTGTGGGGTACTTTTCCACTGCAGCCCAACTCAGACAATGGGGTGATATAGTATTTTCTGCCAGTTGCTCAAGCTCAAAACTTTCAAGATCTTGAAGTTCTGGTATAGCCCCCATCTGGGCCAAGATCCATCTATTGTCAGGAGTGATCGATTACCACTATTGTTTCCAAGCACAGGAGTCACAGAAGCCAAGTGCACCACATGGTTGCTATAGCATTCTGGCCACCCTTCACTTTATTTCATCTATGTGAGATCACTATATGTCCCAGGTGTTACTGGGCTGATTTAACGTTCTGTTCCATTGTATTGTTAAGTGCCCCAGGCTGGGGGTGGAAATCACACACAGCACTGAATGGCCTGAAGAAGGAGAGGTGTTAGGGGGGCTGCATCACAACATGGACCTACTTACATGGACTGGTCACCTGCTCTCTTCAGTCTGAATAGCTGGACCCTGAGTTTAGTTCAACCACTTCATGGAGCTGGCCCAGACTTGTGTTTAGTGGGCAGAAAGATTCAGTCAGAGCTCCTTGTATGATCGTCATGTGCGCTCTTAGGACTTCATTGCCTTCCACTAGAACATGGGGGAACTTTACAGATTTTATAGATCCCCAGTATTTCTGTTACTGCCCTTTTAATGGATTCCAGCTATTAATTTGAAATAGAATCTGCCTCATCTTAACTCTACTCCTATAAATGTAAAGTATACTTCAAAGTTTATTAATGAGCTTCAGTAGCCTTAATAAACCCAGGCTGTGCCATAATTACAAATGTCTAAATCACTCAGACTGAGTAGCTCAGATCTTTGCATTCAAGAGCAGATACTCAAAGGCATGCTGCTGCTTATACATGCAACCACACACATTCATGCTCATTTCTAGGGCTGCTCTCGCAGTACTTATGGACAGAATGAACTCTGAGCCATAGAATTGTTTTAGTGGAAACACAGATGAAATCATCTTTCACCTCCAGGTCACCAGTGTGATTCCATCAGAAAACAGCACTGCTGACTGAAAGTTTTCGGTTGGACACTGAGAGCTTAAGAAACCCCGTGATCTCAGCACAGCTGTTAATAGAAAGCAAACCTAGCACTAATTCATGTCACTTTTGGCAGGCACAGCAGAAAGGCCAGACTCCCAAATCAGCATGGGGGCTGCACGGCTCTTTTAGCCCAGAGGTGGCTCCACGGTGGGCAGTGCATTATCCTGGCAGGGTGGAGATTGGAAAAACTTTTATGGCAACCCTTTGGACTATCTCTGTCCCTGGGTTAAGAGGAGGTCACTTTTCATCTCATTCCACAGGCTCCCTATTTATAGAAAAGGGAAAATTGGCCGCTTGCAACATCTATTGCATGTATGAGGACAAATTGAATTCTGAAATAAGGGTTTGAACCTCCTGGGGCTGGATCTGAAACTTGCTCATTTCATTCATATTCAAATTTGTGTTCAGGTAGAAATTCCCAGTGAACCGGCTAGAAACTGCATCTCTGCAAGAGCTAAGGACTCACAAAAGTCTTCAGAGCTTGGACCCTTCACAGCAAAGTCTGCCTTCACATAAGGTATAAGGTGCCTGAGGCATTTTCTCTCATCCATTCTGCTGGTGTGCAAAATATATTCTTCATCTTTGGACAGATCCATCCCCACTCTTTTGCTTGAAAATCAGAGCAAAAATTAAATGACCATGCATCTGCTTACCAGCATTGTGCAGAAGGAGAAGAGAGGTTGACTGTTTCTGCTTCTCACAGAAATGTAAAAATGTAAAGCTACCAATTTGTAATGATGATGCAGCCACAAATAGCATGAATTTGCCATTCCGGCCTCTCCAAGAGTCTGCACAAGAAGTAGGTGACAGAAGTTTTCTTCAGCTGACTCAATGGAAAGGTGAAAACAAATATGACAAGTTTTCCCTGCCAAGGGAGGGGAGGGTTACAGAACTGCATTATACAATAGGGAGTTTATTCTCATGCCACATTCAGATCAGGGCACCTAGTTATCACAAAGTTGGTAAAACAAAAGGCACTGGAACACAGAAGAAAGGTGCCTGCAAAGCAGTCAGTAAGAAGGACTGGGAGAACTAAGTCTACAGGGTTAGGGAGTAGGATAGGAGTCAAGGTCTATAAGAACTCAAACAAGAATATTTTGAGTGCCAGAATATGGAAGGACTGATCTCTTGCAGCTCAAGGCCTGTGATACCCTTGGGTAGCTAACACACAGGCCGCTGAATAGCTATATTTCCATAACATCTGAAAGAAATTTTTCAGCACTTATAAGGGCCCTTTCTAAAGTGCAGTCACTGATAGCTAACAGGGAGTGAGCTCACTCTGCAACTTTAACTCAGGACTCTTTCTTTTTCTAAGTCAGTTTCCATGACACCTGTTAAAACTTAGAATTTTAATCTGTTAAATGTGGTTGAAACTGGCCAATCAGTTCAAAAGTCTGTGGAGACACACACATACACACAAAACAAGGCACAGCCTAGGCCTTGTTTCCAAACAAAGTGAGGTTAAAAAATGTCAGGACGTGGAAGTGAAAATTCTAAGTCATGAAGCAACCAAGGTCATTGGTTTCCCTGTTAGGACATAGGATTTCAGACATCTTGACCATTCCCTGAGCCATGCCAGCTTTTTGGTTGCTTCATACCTATGTTCAACACAGCCCTCATTCAGGCAGCAGATCCCATCATGTGGCTAGTAAGTGCAGCTGAGTTTATTTAGGCTTCATACCTTAAAGGAAGGTCTTAAGAGAGGGAGAGATGTTTTGTGTGTGAAGAGGTTGCTTAATGGCTAACCTGTTTGATCAATGTGAGTTGTACCATGAGCACATTGTTTGGGGAACTCTTTTGGAGGGAATGCTGCAAGCAACTTCTAAAAGACTAGGTTTTAATGTGGGTTAAGACCTCTGTAAGAGGGAGGGGCTGGTATTCGTGGGTGAGCCTGTAATGAATGTGCCTGTCTGATGCTGGCCTTGTTGAAGGCCAATTCAGAAGATGAATAACTTTTGTTGAAGTGAATGGCAATGTAATTGCTTCCTGAGGAAAAGTGTTTGTGTGGGTGGTGGGAAGGGTGGAGGTGATGATCTCAAATAGGGCAAGTAAATGGTAGCTCTGCTCTGTTGTCCTATCCAACAAGCTTGCAATGGGGTTAAGAAAGGAGTTGCAGGGCTGGCTCCCTTTCCAAAGTTCCTCAACAGTTAGAGACATTATATTAAAGTCAGTAGGTAATCTTCAAATGTGGTGGTTAGTCTCCAGTGCTCAGGCCCCCTGCAGCTGCAGAAAGGTTGGGAGGTGGTAGGGCAAATGGAAGAATGGAGTGACATCTTAGAGCAGCTGATTTAGTAGGGGTCATACAGCTTTGCCTGTTCATCAACGCAACAGATACGCAGTGCTCATTAACTCACTTGAGAAGCATTAGCAATATGAGGCAGGCAAAGCAGCAACACCATGCTGCAGTTGGGTGCATTTTTGTCCATGCAGTCTCCAGGGTGACCCCAGGCAGCCCAAGAACAAGTCACTAGTATGCTTTCCTTTTTTGGGTTTTGGTGTTGACTTGGACTGGAGGAGTTAAAGTCATAGTAGCAGCTTAACATCTGAGTGTACCTTCATTTCTTATTAGAACATGTATAAATAGGGCACAAGAACAATGGAATATTATTAGCTGCTTCTTGCAGCAAACTGGTTCTCCAACCCAGTATAACTTCCTCTTGTACCTCCTCTTCTCCATTCTTTGCTGTCTGTACCCCATCTAGATAATTTTAAAGCCATATTCAAGCCCTACTAAGATGAAGGAAAGTGGCCATCCATGGGAAGGGAACTGTATCTCATGGAAGAGTTACCTTCTGCAGTACTAGGTTTGGGTGTTTGGGTGGGGTTTTTTTTAGCTTTCCCCATAGGTGACTATCAAGGGCAAATGGAAGATGCTTTCCCTGTGATGAGGTGCTCATCTGCTCCACCATCCTGAATGGATTTTGTTCATCTATTTTGCTGTCAGTCGCTTCTGGGCTTGGGTGCTCCTTGCTGCCTGCCAGGAAATCCTTCAAATACTGTAAGACAGATGTTGGTGATGCACAGACTGCCTCTTTAAAACCCAGAAAGGGGGAAACTCACACAGGAAAAGGAAAACGGGCAGTAACTAGGTCCTTACTGGGGTCTTTTCTCACCTGCAGTTGAAGAAATTTGATCTGAATGCAGAATCTCCATCTAGCAATTCAGGAGAAGCTGAAAGTAAATCCATGGCCCTGTGTACTAAGCTGGTGGCTCTGATATAAGTCACTTGACCAAACCTCTATAAAAGCATTCTGCTTGCCTCTGCCTTCTGTAGACATCCTGCCTTAGGGCTGTAGTGCTGAAAAAGCATGAACTTTTCTCATGTAAGCAAAGACCTGGCCTTAACTCCCACAGACACACGTAGATATATATTGTGCTTTCAGACAGGGAAACAGGTGCCCAGGGGTACCAAACTGCTGACAAGGTGACTCAGCTCACAAGATACTCCATTAGAAAGCCCAGCTGGGCCCAGCGCATACGATAAAGTGTGTAAAATTCCTGCCTGGCATGGCAGTATTTCTTTTGGACTGTTTCCTTCGCTGCCAGTTTAGGAAAAATGCTAAGTAAATAGGCCTCAAGTGAGTCCAGCTCATGCAAGGACTGGCAGTTCTGATAACCATGCTTGCTCTCACAACTCATACGCAGAAAGCCTGTCTCTACATGTTGTGTAGTCATTTCCACTGCAGCCATGGGAGTATAAAGTCTCTCCCGTGTTAGCCTGATGGTGTTTGATAGGCACCTTGCACTGAAGTTTATGTCAGACGTGTGATTGTAAGGGTGATACTGGGTGATAGAACTAAGAAAGTTAGAAGACATTTTGAGGAAGCCCCGTAGGACATAGAGGATAATTGCTGCAGCTTCTGAGAATGCACTGGAAAGGAAAACTCCTCTCTGGTGCAGGAAGTAGTGTACAGCAGGCTGGGCAGGGCAGGGGAGGTATGTCCACACCATGCTCTGCTGCTCCAGAGCTGCAAGCAGCAGAGCCATCCATGGTGATACTTCACCCATGCTGCTGAGGTCAGGCTCAATGCTCAGGCTGCTGTCTGCATCTGGCACTTCATGCTCGTCCTTGCAGACATGCTCTGGAAAGGGTAATATCAGCTCTGGTGTCCTCAGAAGCCTCAACTCATCACAATGAAAACAGTCCATCCTTTCTCTCATTCACTCCTCTCTAGGTTTTAACTATGGCTGTCTGACATTATTCTAGGTGAATATCCTGTGGCAATGACTCCCTGGCAGCTTGTTAACCAGTGAAAGCCTATTGTAGCCTACAGTATCATGGTATTTGGAGAGAGGTGGAAGCATGGCTGGACAAAAAAGTCCTTGGGTAGTCCTCACCAACGTGGTTCGGGAAACTCAGAAGCAGCAAGAGGAGAGTCTGCTTTTACATGGTGCCTTGGTGCAGTACAGAACAATTCCACATTAGAATCTGGTACATGAATCTAAAAAATAATTGGAGAAACACAGTGGGAAGGGATGATGAGGGGAACCCAAATACAAAGAAATTACTTTGGGCTCTGGAAATCAGCTGTGAGCTGAATTTGAGAGAATATGCACAGAAAGTACCTCTGCTTGTTTTCTTCCTATCTAGGTATCTGCAATTGCTGTGTAAGATACTGGTTGGATGGACATTTGACTATTACTATGTTATGTTTTTATGTAAATACAGGTGCCTCTGAATGGTGAAAGCCTCAAAAAAAAAAAAAAAAAGATGACAGTCTAGATACAGTGGATTGTTTCAATTTTCCCAAGGCATTGAGAATTTGAGCCAGAGGAAGGAGAAAAACTGAGCTTTCCTTTGCCCTGCATATGTAATTGTTTGGTATAGTAACCTAGTGAACAGAACCAGTGCAGGAGTTTAAAAGGATTAGCAGTCTTAAATGCCACTTACACTGAACCACAAAATGCTGGAAACTGTACAATCTTGCCAGCACATCTCTGGCTGTCCTGGAGGAAACCTCCTGGCCTGTCTGAAAGCAAATCCTGGAAATTCCTGTCTGCTCACAACGTGCCATCCTGCTTGTTCAGAGGGTGTTGGAAATAGGGAGTGGTAGATACTGAAGTCATTGGGGTGAAATAATGTACCTGGCATTCATGGGGGCCTGATGTTGCAGCCACTCCCCTTGCCCCAAGTATCCAGGTGAGGGGCAAACAATGGTCCAGCCCAGACACACTGTGCAAGTGGTCAGGCAGCCTATGTTGATGGACTTTTGTGACCCTGGTGAACTGTGATGGATGCACTCAACCCCTTCACCAAACTAGCAGTAGTTCAGTACAGACTCAAAGAGCCATAGCCAGGCCAAGAACTCCTCTAGTTTTAATCTGTTCTCTGAAAACCTACAGTGACACAGTCAGCATTGACACATATGAACTCAGAAAACCAATCATGCAATTAACACATGGATGGCAGCTGGCTTTTCCAAGACTCATTTATCAAGTAACAAAGAAGACTGTGGGTACAAGGACTCTCATTCATACATTTTCCATCGCATATAATTTCACCGTGAGCTAACCACTTTATTCCATAAATATGACAGCCTAAGTGAACCTTCTTTGAGCTCTCCCTGCTAGGCAGCATGGTTGCATGGTAGTGATCTCCCCTCTCTCATCTCTCAAGGTTGCTTCTCAAGGCAGAGACCTTTTACCAATGGCAGATCTTTGATAAGTAACTGGTAGCACACTGAATTAATACTAATGAAGCATTACTAATTCATGTAGGTATTAAATACTAATTATTATATACTCTGTATAGATAATTTCATTACACACAGTCCATTGTCCAAGTCTGAGACTAAGATTGCACCTGGCCACACCTAAGCTCCATCAGGAGTTTGGAAAGCAAAAGGGTCCACTCTGAACACCAAGACTTAATGGGAGGGTCTCTTTTACCCTCTTGCCTCTCTGGTCTCTGTGTGAATCATTTTAACTCAGTTCTAACTCAGTTTTCCTCATACGTTTCTTCCAATGCAGAACCAGTACCCTCCACTCTTTCACGACACAGGCAGGTGCAGGGCTGCCAGGCTCACATCCAGGGTCCAGGGAAAGCCACCATCACATGGCTGACACAGTCTTGGGCCCTTCCTCTCATAAATACCAAAGCAACGTGTGTAGAGAGATTGGGGCATTCATGGTCTGTGCTGCATACTAAGCTTCAAATTGGCTCTCTCCTTGAGACCACAGGCCCTTCAGTACTCTCTCTGGTTGTTTCTGGGACCTGAATAAGTAGTCTTAACACATGTTCAGGTGAAGTGAGGAGGTGGAGGAAAGAGGGCAATATGATGAGAAGAGCAAAGATCAAAACTAGCTCTGAAACCTACCCCCTGCCTCAAAGAGAAGACCAGTTATCCAAACTGAGAGGGGGTACGTCCTCAGGAGCCTGGAGGAGAGGTCACGGCAGCTCACAGCTGGAGCCTGAGCCAGTCAGAAGCAATTCCTTCATCTGTCATTTGCATTATCTGTAAATGGGGTATCTTGAACAAGGCTTGTACAACACACCAGGATTTGTGGTAATCAGCTAAGGGGCATATCTCATGCTGCATTTAAAGATTAATTTTAACAATATTGTTTCTTATTAAAGCAGTTGGCATATTCTTTGTTTTGTAGGACATGTTTGCTGCCATACATTTATCAGGAGGGAGCATATTTTTTGTGTAGCTTTTCTTCTGCACTATAGCACTGTTCCTGACACTTAGTGCCTAAACCCATTTTGTATGCATCAAAATTCTCAGTGACTCATTTCTCTGCAACCTGTAGAGGGACCAGGACATAAAGTACCAGGCTGTGGAGGCTGCTAAAATGGAGCTGCCTAAGAAGAGCTCTTGCAGTGATGCTCCTTCAGGGCTTTTACTTGGACATTATAAGGAGGAAGAGGGGTTGAATGTTTTGTTTGTGCTCTCCAGACTAGGTATTTTAAAGTCTAGACTCATCTCATGGACTGCTTGAAGACCAGCTTCTTAATCTTTGGAAGAAGCTTTATAAAAATGTTTGGATCTTTTAACTAAAGACCCTCTTGGTATAAGGTATTAATATGAATGCTATGTAGTAGTCACAGAGACTTAGTTGAATGTATTTAACTGCAGTGGCTGTAAAACAATTGAAATTATACCTGATGGCCTCTTTGGAGCAATGCTTTTAGACAGATTAATAAGGTAGGTAATGCTTAAATTCTTTGTGCCTTTCCTGAGGTTTTCTCCAATATGCTTAATGGAGTTTTCACAGTGCAGCCAAATTGGCAGGTATAAGGAATTCTAGTAATTGTACCCCCTAAATTCCATGTGCTTCTTTCCAACTGAGTATGTCTAGGATCAAAGCAAACATGATAAAAGCTGTCTGTAAATTATGTTCTTTGGAATGACATACAGAGAATCTGGTCTGGAAAAAAAATATCAAAAGAATAAGTGGTTTTCCCAGTAAAAAGCCAGTCCCAATAGACTCTTACTGACAAATCCCTGCATGGGAGTGTTTACAGATTACTTATTCAGTCACAGGTGTAGAAATTCATGTGGTCTCCCATCTTAAGAATTAATAACGGGCCAACCAAAGAGGCTTGTTCATTTAGTCTAGATGCTAATCTAAACTTCAGTTGAACCCATTTGCTCAAGTAATCTACCCAGCAATCTCCAGGAGAAGAGACTTTTTCTCATGTACAGCCAGCCTAACAAAAATGTAAGCTAACCTCTAACTGAGATGGTTATAGAGAAGTCTTCCCTGTGGGCAATTTATATGGGCATGTGCAGAAGAGCCAGCAGACACCTAAACAGTATCTGTTTATTAGGGAAATTCCTTGTTCAGTCCCCTGTGTCCTGGGATGAGCAGCTGGAAGCACCCAGTCACAAGCATGTCCCACAGCAAAAGGGAATACCACAGTGCCTCCTTTCTCCTGGTCAATATGCTCCTGCTTGTGCACTTCAGCTCCTCTTGGTTTAGATGGCAACTGAGCAGAGATTCAGGCTTAGATCATCTATGCCTTGCTCAGTCTCATCGAGTTACCTTTTAAAGGATCTGACTTAGCTCTCCAACATGATCCAGAGACACCTCCATGTACAAGGACAAATTACACTAGATGGAAGCACTGAGGTGACCAAGGTCAGGAGCTAGTCCTTACACCCAAACCCTTCCTTCCCTGCTGGGTAGAGTGCTCCTCCTTTACATTACAGGTGAAACTCACATTGATGGCAGTAAGACTCACAAGGCAGAGCCAGAACCACCTACTTTACTTTGAGAACTGGTCACAGATGATATAACAAGTGTCACCCTTCTCTGGTGCTAAGGGTGGTGGAGTAATTTGCTCATGCATTCTTAGAATAGTTTTGATGAATTTTGCAAAGATCTGTCTAAATAAAACATTAGATACACTTTTCCTTAAGGTTTTCAGAGGGGTCATGATTATTTTTACTCTCAGTTATAGGTCTAAGAATAATCCCTTACCTCGTCATCCTTGGCAGGAAGGAAGGCAATATGCTGGCTTCAGAGGCTAGAGAGTTACCTGTTTATTTTGAAATAAATGTTTATCTGTGCTATTCCTGACAGAGGATCAGCTTTCCTGTTCCACCCTTACCATTTAATGTAGGAGGGTCATGCACTTTTGTCCTAGTTAACTCAAGTCCTGCAACCATGTACGTTTGTGACATCTTATTTCATATTTTTTTAGGTCAGACCAGCCTCATGTGAGTGTTTCAGTAAATATGCAGCTGACCGAAAGCCACTCATCTTCATGTACAGCAGGCACGTGAGGCAATGGGAGTTGTTCAGTTGTTTGCCCAGTATTTCTTGTGAAGTCATTATTGCTTTTCTCCCGCCATTCACACTCGGGGCCAAACTTTGCCCTCTTCCTGACTTGCAAAATGAAAGGAAACAGAGGACAGTATGGGCAGGGGAATGAGTCTTTCCTCATTCCTCTGGCGTGGAGCCACAGCACAGACTTTCTGCTGTATCATGGTTATGTGCAAGGAAGATGGGAATCAGCACTATTCCTGGCTCCGTCACGGGCTCTGGGGACCTATTTCCTGGCTGCCTGGAAACTCACGGGTTTGCTGTCACCTTTCTGTAGTGGAAGCAGCAATGGTAAACTCCTGAGGTGCCATTGCACTGCACACTCTATGTGAGTGATGTTCCCAAGAAATGAAGGGGAGCTTGGGCTCCCCTTTCTGGCACCATGCTCTCCCAAAGAGTGGCTTGCAGGCTGCATCACTGTTTATGGCCTCTTGCACTGTGCAAGCTTCCAAGTTTGCTGGTATTTATTTGTATCCTCTGCCAGAGAGGACTTTGATTATCTGATAAAACTTTGGACAGAGCTTGTACAAATATGTGTACTTTAAAGGTATGCACTCGAACAGATGGCAAATGGTCCGGGAAGGAGAAACTACTTGGTTAAAGTCAATTTGATGACTTGGAAATTTTGCTCCCCTTGCAAGGGTTAACAGGAATGGTCTAAATGTTTCTTTCTTCCTCTGCCTTTTCCTGCCTGAGGCTTTTTTTCCTTAGTTCTAGCAACTCACTGCTTAACTAGGTACCACTTTCCAGGCACGAAGCAGTCAGTGAGCATTTCTCCAGCATGACGGCGTTTCTGCCGTGCTCCTACCCTGCTTCTGCATCTGTTTGCTGTCACCCCAACACTTGAGTGACACTCACACTCTCCCATCTGTGAGACTCTGCAAAAGCAAGGGGCTGTGCCCAATGTCACCTCATGCCATGCGAGAGCCAGGAGAGAAACACATCCTTCTTCTGGCAAAGGTGCAAGAGTTCAGAAGTGTTCCCTGCTTCTGCTTGGGATTAAATGAAAATCTCTCCAGGTATCTTCCCTTCCCAGAATAAGGTAGGAACCTGCTGGCTGGAGCATTAGCTGGGGACGCGGGAGACACATGCACAAATCATCTGCCTATGTGATTCAGTCACAGGCTGGAGCTTGGCTTTCCCACATCTAAGGCGAGTACCCTAAACACTGAATCTCTTCTGCAGTGGCTGAATTTTGTTTTGACCTTCTTGCATCCTTGTTGAATATGGCCCCATTGGAGATGTCTCATTTTGATGACTCCTTTTAAACAAACCTTACTGATTTTCCCAGTCAGTGCTTTGTGCTCTCTCTCAGCTTTGCACCAAGCAGATTTGCCCAGCTGAACAGTTTCATCACGTTACCAGCAAAGGGCATCAGTATTTGCTAGGCTCTTCATGGCACTTTGCTCTTGACCAGAGTGCCACCTTGAGAAGCTTTTATCATATGATCCTCCCCTCTGCTGGTAACAGCCAGGCAGTCTGTTCTGTGCAGCTGCCTTTGCTTACAGCATGATATTGTACCACCCAAAGCATAAGACATTCAGGTAAAGTTCAGTCATTTGAGTTTTGCATCATTAATCTTTGCAATAGGCTTTTCTGTGCTTGCTCCTGCATGGTGTTCAGTTCCTGACTGTGGTTTAGCACAGCAGAATTGGCTCGCCTCTGGCCATGGGCAACCGGGACCAGTGGCCCCATGATGGCCCACAGTCTATCATCTGCCACATCTTTTGTCATCTTTGCTCTTCAAAGCAGCAAGAAGTAGCCTTTTTCTTAAAAGTTATAGTATGTATGGCAATAAGAAGCACCAAACCTGCTGATGTTTAGCTAAATGGGGAGTATAGTTTTCTTTCTTTCTTTTTTTTTTTTTAATAAAAACAACTTTAACAAATCCCTGTTCCAGCTGTGACTGAATTTCAAGTGTATGCAGTAGGTCAGTGGCTTTTCTAGAAACAATTATCCATATCAGTTAATGTTTGTGCTAGCTTTAACAGAATTGCCTGAAATAGCCCTCCCATCATCTAAATTTAGCCTTTAAAATACAGCTAAAGAACTCTTGGTGGCCTAATGAATAGTTAGCCAGTCCTCCTACAGGATCCTGTCTGTGAAAAGTAAATTGCGTAAGAGCACTAATACAACATCTCAAAAACTCATTCAACTGCAAGCTTGGTCAGCTTTAATCTGGCTTAAATTGGTTTTAGCTATTTTGTTTCCCTGGTCTATTTGTCTCTGAGGTCTTTTTTATGCTGTAAAATTTAACAAGATATTTTGTTGTGAAGTGATTTTTAGTTTTGCCTTAGGTAATGACAGCTATACATCTTGAGAGATGATTGTATTATGTAAAAATGAGTACATAAATTATTTGGCAAGGAAAAAAAAATTTATTTAACTGTGTTTCTG
This sequence comes from Thinocorus orbignyianus, assembly GCA_013400375.1. Lineage (NCBI taxonomy): Eukaryota > Metazoa > Chordata > Aves > Ciconiiformes > Thinocoridae > Thinocorus > Thinocorus orbignyianus. Next base: position 818,382 of record VXBW01007109.1, read on the forward strand.
TCCTTCCTTCCCAGCTAAATTCTAATACGTCCTCCATATAAATTCCTTTACAGCAATAACAAAGCAGCTACATAAAAGAGAAGCATTTGTTAATATATACAGTAAAATTTATTTCTTTTCCTGAGGATTGTGGGAATACGCTGGAGCATATTGTATAAATCTGAGGTGTGTATTGGAAACAACATGACACTCACCTCTTCAGAAATTCAACAGCTAAAACCAAAATGAAAAGGAATTGACCTACCAGCTGCTTAGATTCAGCAGTTTCATTCCTTACATGCTCTTTAGTAAGATTTCAAAGAAATGTGGGCTTGGATTTCTGTGAAATTTATCTTGCTAAGATTATGCAGGAGTTTGGAAAGGAAGGAAGAATGAAAATCAGAGTTCTCTCCTTCTCCACACACACACACGACACAGCAACATGAGATATCAGTGGCAGAAGGTCATGCAGATAATTGCAATAATATTATCTGCTGTGTCTCAGGAACTTGGCTCCTCTCAGAGGGAGGGTGATAAATTAGACCTTGTCAAAATTCCATTCATGGAGAACTCCAACATTACTAAATCTGGAACTGGGGCAGTAAACTTCAGAATTTCCCAGAGAAAATAAGTTCTGGAATTTCAGTTTTTCCAAAGTGAAATGCTTCTCCCTGTCTGATTTCTTCACATTGATTTTTGTGGGTGTTTTTTTCCCATAAAAAAAGTCAACCTGAACAACTTGTGCCCAGTTCCTTCATGTCTGGGAACCTGAAACTCTGAAATCCCTAGCCTGAGCTGGCTGTACAAGTTTTCAGGCTCTCTAGAGTGTAGCTGTGGGTCTGAAATTCCTGACTGAGACATTTCTGTGGTGGGGTCACCATGAAACTGTGTGCTTTGGAAGCACGGCTTCTCCATCTGCCTGCCCCGTGGACTAGCAGGAAACCTGAGGGGCATTTTGTCAACAGAACTTCCTCAAAACTGACAACTATGACAAAACCTTTTTAGTTTTGATTAGTCAGATTGGAAAATTTCTGACAAGATGCAGTTTAGATCTTTCTGTGACTTCTCAGTCCATCGACTTTGATTCACATGGTCAAGACTTTGACATCTTTTGGGTTCTTGTTGTCTGTCTTAATGGGATTTGCCTCTTGCATGTATTAAGTCCTACTTCACACAAACCACCTCCATGCTAGAAATGTGGATTTACAGCATAGACCGCTTCTTTTTGGCAGGTTTTGGCCGTCAATGTCTAGGTAACAGTGATGGAGTTCAAAGCAATGGTGTTGGGTACCTACAGTCAGAGCCTACTGAGCCAAATGGACTTCTTAATTTGTCCCTGAGTATTTGCAGCCCACTGTACGTAGCATCAGGCAGTCTGGGCTGCATTGTTCCTGCCAGGTCATGGTGGAAAGTTCACTCTGCCATCTGTGGCACAACTGTTAAGACATCATGGACCCAGGGGTAAAAGTTTATGACTTGCTCAAGAGTCTCTCTGAAGACTGTTCCCAGTCAGCAACAGCTAGCGACTCTGAGGGAGACAGGCACAGGATTAGCAACCTCAATCTTCCATAGAAACTTGTGTGCCAAGAAAAAAAGCCAGCCTTCGTGGATTAGCAACTATGGCATGGCTTATATCAAAGTATGTTTGTTTTGAATCTCTGTTTCATTAAATGTGGGCACTTCCTAGTCTAGGAGTAAGCTGTGGAACTAGAGATTTGGAGGTTTGCCCACCAGAGGAGGACAAACTGTGTACTGTTTCCCAGCCAAATGAATGCTGTCTTTTAGTGTTAAAAAGATAGAGAAAGACATTTATCACCAAACATGAGGCTAGACATGCAGAGAAGTTCCTTGCTGGGATATAGAATCACCTATTTGACGTTACCTGAGAAACTGAGACTTGTACAAGACAGGGAAAACATGGTTCTTTCAGTGGATGATCGGGAGTGCTCAAAACATATTTGTGGCTTTGATTAGGTAAGATGAAATGTCAGTAGCACTGGCAATTCCTCCTTCTGCTAAAAAGTTAGCTGTTCCTTCTCCATGCACTCTCAGGATCTATAACAAGCAGTTCCCAACATTACAGTGCTCCAGAGCACTATGCCTTAAATGTGTTCTTCTTGAAATGCCAGTAGACTGAAGCACAGCATTTGTGTTAATTATGTTTGGGTTTTTTTCCCTAAATTAACCAGAAAAGGTGTCACCATAATAGAAAAATAATACCGCACTTGTTGGACTAGGGCCCAGATGCTTTATGTGATGGTAAATCAACTGAAATGCATCAATGCTGAAATTACAGTGGGAAACATTTCTAAATTCTTTGTCTGATATTGAAGCATATTCCCGTAAATTAGCCTCATTGGCAGTCATTTTGCCAATTCAGTTTTAAAGGTCAGAATCAAAATGTTGCAGTAGATGGTGACATTTGTAAGACAGATCCCTGAAAGCAGGTTTGTATTCAACAAACAGGTAAACGTTTTCTAGATCCGTGTTAAAATAGAAGGGCCTTTCCTGTAAAAAAGCATTCCTGTTTAAATGGCATCATGAAAAGCAGTAAACTACATTAGTTGTGCCAGACAGCTTTCATTAATGGTCTGCAACTAACTTCTGTCCATAGGAAATATCGCTGTGTATTTATGGCATCTCCATAAGCCACTTAAAAATTTGCTTTAAAATCCCAGGACACTCAGAAAGACATAGGCCAGATCCTGGAATGGCAGAAGGAGAGAATTTTTTTTTTAAAAAAAAAGTGTTTCAACCCTGCCAGCCCAGAAACAGTGGCTCCAGTACAACAAATGGCTTCCAGCCCCTTGGAGCCCCCATGGGCAAGCCCCAAGAGCAAGGACACAAGGACAAGGGTGGTGCTAGGCCATGAGGCACCGTGCTGCAGAGCAGCATACAGGCAGCTAGGGACACAGCGATGGCCCCCCATCCCTTGACAGATGACGGGGTGCTCACATGCTGCCTCTCCACAGAAGGTGTGAGCAGTTCAAGTCTCCTCTGGGGCTGCTCCGCCTGCAAAATCCCCAGGAGCAATGATGGTCTCTCCTGGTCACCACGCTCAGCCCTCACCCTCTCCCTTCAACAAAAGGCTATATTTACCCCTACTGCTCCCATCTGGCCTTCAGCAATTAATCTCTGTGCCTCTAACTGCAGGCCATTGTGTGATAATTCATTATGTTAATCCCATGTGTCAGCGAGCCACTTAAAAGCTTCCTGGGATGCAGATCCCTGCTTCTCTTTTGGAATAAAACCTGGAGTTTCGAGTCATGCATATAAAGAAACAGCAACATTCTCTGACTGCCAGATACACAAGGTTAAAGTTTGGTTGCTGATGTGCCTGTGGAACTGTGTTCTTACCTGGTTTCAAATTTTGGAATATAGAATTAAGCAGACCTAACTAAACATTCGAATCTGCAGACTCCCCTTCCTCTTTTAAATGCAAATCCCTAGGGCAGAGGCAGCAAGGAATTAAACATATTTACACCATTACAAGCCACTCTGTGAGCAGCAGAACTAATGAAGCCCGGTTTTGCCCTGTCTCCACCCAGCTGCTGATTCAGATGAATCTTTCAGGAACACCTTTGAGACCATTACTGCCTTCGGTGGTGTTTCAGAGGATCCAGCAGGCTCAGATGTTGTTTGGGGGAGGGATGGATGACAGACAGACAGAAGGGGAGGCAGTGAAAATCAATGGCACATCCTGTTCTCGTGAAAGTAAGCGGGAACCCCTCTCACCACCAGCAGCAGACTCAGACTCAAACCTGGATTCCGCTCCCCTTCCTCCTCTTTTCCCGCTTAACGGGGTTATAGCGAGGATGGGGGCAGTTGATAAGATGGTCTGTTCTGGTTGTGGAGACCAGAGAGATTTAGGACAGATAAACCAGTACGGTCTGAAATAGGGCTACATTTTCCTGGCACGGATGGGAAGAGCTTGTTGCTGCTCTTGGCAGGAGTCCCACGCAGGCAACGCCTTGGTCTCCTACCGAGTCACAGCAGATGAAAAGAGTATGGGGGTGTTGACCCACCCCATGAGCAAGCACACACTTTGTATTTCAAGAAGGAAGGGATGGAGGAGGTCCTGAGTGTGTTTAGATAACTGTTTGCACTGGGTCCCTGCAGCCAGTGCCTTCAGGCTGGAGACACACAGCCCGAGAGGGAAGTAGCTTGAGCTGTGGCTGACTCTGGTGTCCTTCAGCCACTGAGGACTGCTGCAGATCCTGGGGCATTTTCCCCAAGCACTCAGCCCCTCAGAAGTTCTTAAATTAGGCTCCAACACCTCTCTGTTTTCTGAGTATAACTGAATGTCTGGAGTGAAACACACACAGTGCCTCTATCAGATCTAAAACAGGCTCTCCCAAAGCATGCAGCAAGTCATGGATGTCCTTCAGCCAGGTCACAGTGGCTTTAGGTCACAACTAACAGTGGTTTTCTTTGGGTTCTCCAGGTAGTTATATCCCATCCCCCTTAGGTCTGTGACTAAATGAAAAAAAAAAATAGAGGAAAAGGTTGAAATAATCCAGATTATTTTTTTTTTCTTTTAGGTTTTTCTCTCTCTGCCTTCAAAATTTCTACTTGTCTACAGTTCATTTTATAACAAATCATGAACTATGGAATGCTGAAATTGTGGTTCAGTTTTTCTCCTTTTGAACTAGATTATTTGGGCCATGTTCTGCCTGAACTGAAAAATGTTTTCAAGTGCTCCAAACTTGCTCTTTTTCTTCTTTTTAACTGAATGAAGTATTTCTCTGGCATAGCGTTATCCGATTGCAGCTAAGCAATACAACAGCATGTTTCACTTGCTTCAGATAGCTATTGGCATAAAGGCAGAGTTAAGGATCTCTGTGCAACCGTCTCTGTGTTTTTGTTTTTAAATTAAGGTTTTCTCCTTAGGGCTATTGCAGCATTGATATTCCACAGATGGGGAAGTATTACATGCAGGACTACAAAAACCTGAGAAATTGCAGGAGGAGCCGTGGGCAGATTAATATGCTCCAAATATGCTCTGTAATATCATAAGGGTAGCATGTTTCCAAATCAGAATGAGGAATGGGTTTTCCAAAAGCACTAAACTTGGGCCCAAAAGCTGAACTCCAGACAAAATTAAAATAACAAGGCTCCAGGCCTTCCTGCAATCAGCCATCAACTTCAACTCTTGCTGCTTTTAGCTTAATGTCAAGCTTCCCTACCAAGTGTTTACATATGACTCTGCTAATCAGGCAAACACAGAGCCTGCAAATGAAAGAGCAGCATCCCTGCTATCAGTGTCTAGCACAATAAATCCAGTCTGTCCACTTCAAATGGCTCTAGGTCTGCTTTCCCAGCCTTCCTCCTTGCCTCCTCCCCGCTGCCTCTCAATCTTCATGCAAAAGCAATAACGGCCTATTCCTTAAGGCATGCTTCCTTAGCATATTCTCCCTCCCAACCAAAACACCACTTCCCTGGCTTTGTTTTTAAACCAGCAATAACCCAGGGAACAGAAGGGCTCGTTAATCCCGGGGAGGGGCTGCATACCCAGCAGGAACAGAGAGCACAGCTCGGTGGCTCCTTTGCCTCAAGGCATCAAAGAGGGAGAGTCCAGCAACACAAGCAGGGGTCCTTCTGTGCCCTGGGGTCAGGTGGAAACATTGCTTGAATGAAAACTTTGGTGATGAGCTGAAAAGAGAGTTTTCTTACGTTTCTTGCAGGAAACAGAAATCACCCAGACATTTCAGTACATGTTGCTAAAGGGCTGGTAAAAGACCACTGTGGGTTTCTTGGTGTGCTGCATTTGTAAACACTGCTGACGATTCATCATCTGATTTATGAAGACAGCCAAGATCAGCTGGTTTTGGCATTCTGAATGCTATCTAGCCTTTTCTGGCTTTCATGCGTGAGAAATTGGAGGCTTGGATCAAAACTTCAAGAGGTCAGCAAAAAGCCATAAGTCTACACACATCAATAGATGGGAATGAAGTCATAACTTGTAATGATGCTGAGTATTGCAAGATCTTCCAATCAACAGCCAAAAGAGTGTGCTGGAAGGAAGAGATGTTACAGGGATGAACCCTGAGATGGGAACACAGATGGAAACCTGACTTCCAGGAGCATGAAAATGTTAGTCTGCCGAGGACTCAGTCCTGACTGACCTTTCTTGTTTGCTTTTTCTCCTGTATCATGATTTTATTGCATTTATGGAGCAGATTTCAGAGGAATCTAACACTGCCTCATTGGGAAAGCAGGAAGATTTATACCGAGATTATTGCAGGCAGCGGTTGTGATTTCATTATAGAACACTAAGGTTGTAATTTCATGTGCTTACACAGAATGTTTAATGCACACATTAAGATAGATGCATTTTATTTCAGTTTGTATAGCAGTCTAAATGGCATAACGGTGTGATATGCTTGTTTATTTAGCATTAAAGCTCGGATTTGGTGCTTAAGCATCATTCTGAACTGGGGGGGCATGCTGTGATTTAATGGTTCAATAAGAGTCTTGTTAGTGATCAAAAGTCCTGGATCTGTAAACTCAGATTTTCAAACTGGTAGGAAATAATACTGTACCAGCATGGTAAACTTCCTGACCTTCCCAACCCAAAAGACAGTAACTTTAATGAGGGCTGTAGATACTATCATAGTTTTCACATGTCGGGTCAGTCTGCAGACTGATAATGTGAAGGTTATGGGGTGAAGTGTAGAATTTTGAGGGTGGAGTTTACTGTTGCAAACATAAACTGCTTCAGAAAACTTTTATTTCTCCTACTAGTTTTGTGAACATTTATTTTTATTTTCCTTCATATTACTTGAAGATGTATTCCTTCCCATTTAAAACTGATTTACTGTAAAAAGTAGATACTGAAACTGGATTATTTAATTCCATAGCTTGCTAAGATATCTGAGCTGATGTGGGCTTGGAAATGGTGTGACTGTATTGCTCTGCTTATTAATGAAACAGCTACTATTTGGGCTCAGGAAATACAGCACCCAGAAAAGATTCAGCTTTTGATAGCTTTTGATAGCTTTATCATAACCCATTACCATAAGATGTGATGTGATATATTTCATAATGTTAACTTTGTGTCTTAAAAAGATCCTTGCATTAGGAAGACTTCAGCTTTAAGAAAATGAGTTGATTTAATATTATGGGGAAAGGCATATAACAGGCGAAGTACAGTGCACTGACTGCGTGTTCAAGCACCAAGGTTACTGAAATCCCCCAGCTGAAGGCTCGGCGCTCTTCTCTTCCCCCTAGCTATTCAGTGGGAAAGGACAGCAATAAATTAAAATTAAAAAAGGTTGGACAAGGGATCCCTCTACCCTTTCTCCTTCAGACTGGCTGCCCTGAAGCATCAGTAGAAAATTCAGCACTAGAGTTCCACAAAAATGTAACTATTTAATGGACAGGACTATTTCAGTTTGATGAACCCAGCAAGATCAAACTGAGTTAGCAGAAAAAAATAAAAAAAAAAGAGTTTTGGCAACAGCCAACATTTCTTTTTCCCTTGTGTCATCTGTATTGAGAACTATTGTTGACAACTGGTTCTCCCTGAAGAACGTACCTCAGGACATAATGGAGGTGCCTCTTCTAGCTTCGAGGCCCCTGGTTTAGGTAAGGCTTAACTATTCTGTCAGATGCTTCAGAAAGGTGTGTTTCCTTTTTTTTAAATAACAAGGTTGGCGTTATTTAAATATCTTGTGTGTATATTTTTCCCTTGCTTACCTTTAGGCTGATTTCACCATCACAGAAAGTCTTGCTCAGCAGCCACCTGCAAGAGGCAGAGAGTTACCTACTTACCAGGGACTTTGCATTTCGGTTTAAAATCTAGACACAGGGTATTTTAGGATGTGAGACACTTCCAGATCTGTAAAACCTTACCTGACAGCTCTCTGTGAACTACTCAGTCATCTTGGCCAAGCTATGCCTACATCTCAGGACAGCTTTGTGTCTGCCCAGGGCTGTTGTCAGCCCAGTTGCTTCTGCCTTCCTGTGACTTATGATACTCCCATTCAGCCCTATTATTTGGTGTCCTGAAACTTGAAGGAGTGGTTGCATGTCACCCTCAACAGCAGTAGGGGTGCTGGGAAACTACTCCAGGATCCCCAGAGCATTCCTCCCTATTCAGCTTTGTTTGCATGAGGAAAGAGGAGAGGTGCAACTGGTTCTGCGGGACATTCCTACTCTACCATCAGGAGATGCCTGCTGGCTTTTCCCCTCTGGACAAGATCAGGATAGAATGATTTAGATGACATTACTGATTTGATAATGAGTTGTCTTACTTCCCCACCACCCTCCTTCCCCTTTTGTGGGAAGAGTGGGGTTCAGCCCAGCTCACACTACCTAGCATTCCTGTGGCAAACACCTCACAGTGTGGCTTGGCTCATTATCAGAGTAGAGGCTGGTTATAACACAGAGGACTTCCAGCCCACCCAACCCCCACGGCTTCACTTGCCCCTCATCCCTCAGCTATCCAACTCAGGAAGCAAAAGGGAGGCTGTGCATATGCAGTTGGTAGATGGTACCTAAGGGTGTGCATGTCATACTATTTAAGGAGGGTGTCGGGGATGTTATCTGTGCCCAGAGCTCAGCTTCCCTGGCTGCTCCTGAGCCTGGAACATACAAAAGCCTGGACCACAGGCTTTTGTATGTTATTTTTTTCCTAAGAGATTCAAACCCTTTAAGTTCCTTTAATGTGGGTTTTCTCCTGTGATTTAGACTATGACTTGTAGCTTCTCAGTGGTTTTAGTTCCCTAAGCTCCTATTGTATTGTGCAGCATATATAGCTCTTACCTCAATGTAATGAAGTTATTGGGTAACTATTTATTTTTGCAACTAGCTTTTACACCTGCTCACAAACTTTTAATTACCGAATTCCCCACATAGTTCTTTAATTCAATTTAGTTTGACCTTTCAGTTAGTAGCGAAATAAAAGAAAGCTGAAATCTGTGTTATGCCATTGTATTCTGGCATTGAAAGCTGTGGAAGAGGCATCGGCAGAAGTGAGACGGGGCACACAGCCTGAGCTGGGAGAGTGTGGCAGGACAAGAACATTGGTCCCCATGAGGAAGGTGGAGTATTTTATGTTCTCAGAGCAGGCGGCTTTGACACACCTGCTGCCCACCAAGTGAAATACATGTCTTAGCCCTTAGTCCTTTATTTGCAAGTTTTTTCCAGAAAGCAGAGGATTGACAGTGAAGTTTTTGCCATCTTGTCTGTCCCGCTGCCACCACCAGCAGCTCTAACTATGCTCTAACTGTGAACACATGCCCCATAAGCACAGTCCCGTGCAAACCTGCTGTACCAGTCAGAGCTGTGGGGCAAGGGACCATGGAAAAAACAGGCCCCTGAGACATGGAGAAGAAGGAGAGGTTACTGATGTTATACAATAACCATCCTCAGCATTTGGGGAGCTAATAGTTGGCTTCCACTGGATGACAGCCGATGTGCCGGTCCAGCAATATCTGCACCGGTGGATGTTTGGGATTCCACAAGGAATATTTGATCCTTGTCCAACCAACCCGGATGGCTACGCATCTGCTTGGAGTATTTGCACTGCAAGGTGCCGGATTAATGATTAGAAAGATTAAAATCTACAGGTGCAGGTTTGGTTGTTGTCTCTACCACCAGACCTGAATGTGAGTCCAAAGGGCCGCCATATCTAAGGGTCGAGCTTTTACTTGGCCTGTAGGTTGTTCAGCACTTGTTTTTTCTGATGAGAATACCAACAAGATAACACTCAGCACAGGCTGGATAACTAACCTTGGATCTGTCCTAAACCGTACTGGCTATGCCAATTTAACTTTCATAGATTCTTCACACAGGATGCCAGAAAATTCCCAGGGAGGACACCAGCAGCAGCATGAGGAGAGTTTGACTTTTTGTGCAGGCCCTACATGTGAAGACAAAACCAGCCAAACAGCCTCATTAATCTTGGTTTTATTACATGACTATTTCCCACGTTACAGCAAAGGGCAGATGGCCAGATGACAGGTCAAGGGTAATTGCCCACCAAGGATAAGCTAAAAGACATAGCTTAACTGATGTCACAGCCTTTGGAAACAACCATGGGGAACTGGATGTGTAGTCAATCATGACTAGTCGGTGTGGTAAGGATACTTTGCTGGCTGGTTCTGCTGAGACCTTGTTTGCTTGGCACTAGTGATTCACCAGAAAGCAATTGCAATGAGTCTGATAATGAGGCCAGTGGGTGCTGATAGGAGCAGAGGAGCTATTGTCATGATTCCTAAGGAGTTTTTCTGAAATTAGTCGTTTAAACTGGAATGGGCAGCATTCATGTGAGTATGCTTCATTTCACGTCAATAGGGATCAACAAGAATTCCTCCCTTGCCATACAAGGATTCCCTATTATTAACAGGCTTTTGTATGTTATTTTTTTCCTAAGAGATTCAAACCCTTTAAGTTCCTTTAAATGCATGTGGGTCTGGTGATGTCAGATCCATTTTAAATAAATGGGTTAAAACCATAAAGTCTCAGTAAGAAAATGGCTTTAAACAGGAATCATTCTGTTTTCCAGATCATACTATTAAGGTCTAAACTAATTGCAGTTCTTCCTTATTATTCTTATGAATTCCAAATATCTGAAATAGTTTCAGTACATACTGTAACTTCATTCTTCTTTTTTTTAATACAGCCATAAAATGTATGAATAATGAATTGAAAGGACTGGAAAGAAAGGTTCTTAAAATTAATATTAACTCTGGTTTCTCAAATATTGTCCTAAGTCCTCCCCTAAGGAACAGCGAAAATATTCTAACTCCACATGACGGAAAAGCTTTAATGCAGAGAACTCTCCACAGGACTGTTTTCATTTTGTAGTGTATTTTAAACATATGGACAGGGCAGACTGTTAATTATTTCTTCTCCTTTTGGCTCAGTTCCATATACGACTCAGCAAAAGCAAAGCTCTACAGACTATTCAATGGACAACAAATGGCTCTGCATTTGCTGAGTGCTGAATAAAAATGATGAAAGGGTGTTGTGACTAGCTCTTGAGGCACTTGTTGGCCCACAAAAAAACATCCTTGCCCCTTCTTCCCCCAGCTGCTGCATCTTGGTCCTTCCATGTCAGTTCAGCGGGAAACATTTTGAGAAGAGACAGTTTAATAATCCTACACATGATGCAAAGACCTTGCAACTAGTGAGACCATGTCCTTAATGCTGCTGGATGCAACTAGAGTGTAACGTGACGTCACCAGAAGGGTATCCATGGCTTCTGAGGGATACACATAGCAAGATCTATTTGCAAGAGTTTGTGGCATCGTGGCCTGTGGCTATGTGCAGGACCCTTTGTTCTCAAACAGCAGCATCAGCAGAGGACCTGTGCCACCCTGCCTGTGCCACCTCTGGCTGCTTCCCAGTTCTCCAGCCCCAGCCCAGCCATAGCAGCAGCGGCACTGCAGGCAGCAGACGTGAAGTGGGAGACTACAGAAGGAACACTCATACCCATCTGCTGCCTGAATTGGGCTAATCTGCACCATGTCTGTAGTTGATGGACTAATATCTAATAATAATAACAATATCTGTAGTGGAAGGAGTGGCAATATCAAAAAAACCCAAAGGTGAACTCCTCTGGCACAGCCCTGGGGATGCCTTTGCCCATGGGTCTGTTGCCTCCCACAAAGGAGCAGAGCTTGTGCCAGTCTTTCCCACGGTGTGTGTCTTCCACACGGTGCCTCTCTGGCAATCACTTCTACACCCTCTGTTTCTAATCTCCCAGCAGGGCATGGCATGTTCTGCAGCAGACCGATGCTTATCTTTGTCTCTGAGGACCAAATAATGCATCTACTCTTACCACTGGATCCTAAAGTTTGATGAATACTTAATTACTATAGTATTTGTTCTGTTAGCAACACTTCTTTTTCTGTTGCAAATATTTTTCAAATTTGTGGGGATAAGGTCTCTGCCTGATACCATTTGTAGTCAGAACATGTAGCTACAAACTGGAGAAAAAAAATGAACGGAAACAAAGTGTGAGAGTGATGGTTATAAGAGGACATAAAGGAACGCTTGGGGGTTTTTGTGCCTGTGACTGGGATGAGAACACATCAAGGAGAAGAGGAGAGCCACAGATTATGGAGCTGTTACTCATTATTAATTATACATTTTGCACCATTGCAACCACTCTGAGATCTAAACGTACCTTGCAACCAATAACAAATTAAGCTTCACGATGGCCCTTTGATGTTAATCACAGAAGACCAAGGATTATGTACCCCTGGCCAGAATGGACTTTGTTTTGCTTTCAAAGATGTGTGGGGAAGGTTAAAATGAAGTTTAACTTTATTGTCCAAATTAGATGCATTACTGGGATGGTGATAAGCATGAGTCACAGCGCTTAGATCTGCCTCGCAGACACTCTCACCTCTCTGTTCCAAGAAAGAAAGAAATGGTAGCCATGTCAGCTTCAAATCTTGCAGGGTAGCCAGGGCTCCAAAAACTATTCTCTGTGGGCTTCCTTGCCAAGAAACTAAATGAAAATTAAAATAAAGTAGATGGAGACCCTTCCCTGTCCTCCTTTCAGCTCTTCTACTAATTTTTTTCTAGACTGAACCCCTGCTGATATGCCTGTACTCACTGCTGCTGCCTGCCAGGTACCCTGCCATGCTGATAGCAGGTTTCCAAGGAACTCTGTGTGCCCAGGGAGACAGGACTGTGTCCTACAGCCACAGGCACCCCAAGCTCCTTCTGCCTTCACCCCAGACTGCATTGGCCATGACCAGCTGGCACCATCATATACTTTAAGCAAAGAGCCAAGCCCCAGGATGGTCCTAAGCCTGCAGAGAGGGAAAGAACAACTTCACTGCAGCGGTGCAGGTCACAGCCCTGGGGCCCTCTCTTGATGCAGCTTACTGGCTGTTGTCAAAATGGCATGAGAAAGACAGTGGGAAAAAAAAAATATTGAAACTGCAAAGACATTGGTCCTGCAGCCGCACTGAGGAGTCTCCTGCACCCTGCCTGGCAGCAGCCTGCTCATCTCCGGGGGGGAATGGATGCATATCTCATGCATACCTGCAAATGCCCTGTATTTTCATGACTAACTAACTGGAAAGCTTCTACAACGGCGGCTTTGAGAAAGGTTCACATGTTTATTCTGCTTTGTCTGAACACAGGAGAGGGTGGATCTGGTTCAATCCCCAGGGATGTGCTCATCATCTTCCCCACCACAGGGCAGGAGCAGGCTGGCTTCAGCTGCACTGAATCACCCACTTTCCCTTTAGGAACAAATCCCTCACTTTGCCCAGGGATCTTGGAGGGCACACAAGGTGTTTCCCAACTGGGATTGCTGCGATGCTAATGGGTATCTGTCTTCCCTCCCCTTCCTTTTCCTGCAGGATTTCAGTGAGAACCAGCAAATGAACAGGGTTTAGGACTGGGTTTCCCTTCCACTCCCTGCCAGGACTGACTGTAAGGGAGGCTGTGGCCCCCTGCATCAGGGAGGTCATGGTTTGGCTTGGCACCAGCGAGGACACAGATGGGGAAACACTTGCAGCATCAAGCCCTCAAATCGTTACAGCCAGACAGGCTGGTGATTTTCAGTTGGGTTCTTCACTGCGCTTCAGTATCTCACCCCTCGTGAGATTTCACAAGAAAATAAAAATCCAAAGCCGTAGCGCTGGCAAGTGAAGCTGGCGGTGTTGAGCTGCTGCCCAGTGCTCTGCAGCACCATCCCCTCCCCCAGCCGCCACCAGCTGATGTGCCAATCTCATTTTGATGTAGCCTGCATTCTGATTTCACTTTTATTTTCCCTCTTTTTTAGCCTGAGGCAAAATCCAACTCACGCCTGCACGGTGCTGTGCTCTCCCTCTCCCAAAGCTCCCATGGACAGGGTACAGCAGTTAGCCCTAGGACCAGCTGTCACCATCCCTGCCCAGGGATGAGGAGAAAAGTGGCTTCCAGATACACAGAGCAAGAAATTTGGATCAGCAACAAAAATTTATAAATGCAAGTCTGCACGCATATTAGTTCAGAATACTGATTAGATCCAGAAATAAAGGGACGGAGTAGCCAAATGTTTTGGGAAGCCAGCATTTTGTACCATTTATTATCCCTCAGCTAGCTTGAGTTGGAATAGGAACTGACCGAATGCTTGAGTATCACGTTGTCACATACTGGCATTCTTTGCACCAGAGGTTTTGGCTTAGGATCTACAAATGATTTGGCAAGTAACCTGGCTGGCTAAATCTGACCTTTTGCTAAAAGAGGGGCCAGGGAGTACCACTTAAAGGCTCACAGTATGTGTGAGGGTAGCTGGTCATCTTTCTCTACAGTGCTCCAGCTGCCCAGTCCTGACATTTTGTTTAATTGTATATCTACCATTATTAGGCCTGGCCAGTGCAAAAGCATCAGTGAAAAAAGAAAGACCTCCTCAAAAGGCTTCTGTACGTTTAAGACAGGAAGACTTAAACATGAGACCCTAGTCCAGTGAAGGGAATACCCAGGTAGAGGAGCCCCTGTTGAAGGTACACCCCACAAACTCACTGAGAGGGAGGAGTCACTGGAGAGCCAGCATGTCTGAGGCAGACTGGTGAGCAAGGGCTCCAAGGAAGAGAAAGGAGCTGGAGTTGTAGGAGAGCAGTAACAGCACACATACAAAGGCACCCAGAGCCAACTTCGACAAAAGGCTAGGACTTTGAACTCCAAACACTCTCCTGCCAGTATAATGTTGAGTTAGGAAAAGAAGGCGAGGTCCATGGAAGAAGTTCTCCACGGAAAGATTTCTCTGCTAAAACAGTGGTACATGCAACGGCAATGCCTGAAAAGGCCTGGTCTTGATAAAAGATTGTGATAAAAGATTGCTGGATAGTTGACCTGTCTCAAGGCTTTGCATTTCTTCTCCTTCCTTGCACAGCTCCCAGTACACACTCCATTGCTTCCTAGGTCATTCTGAGAGTTATCTTTCATCTTTTACCAGCTTCTGCAGAGCCCACCAAGAGCAAGGCTGACATGTCAGCTATTGTTATTGCCCACTGGAAGCGAGGGATGCGGGGAACTGTGCTATTTTTATCCTGAACTTCTCACTCTGCAAACAGCTTTCTCACCTCTCATAAAAGCGTCATTGGATGAGCACCAGTATCACTGTCACACTGGGCTACCTCAGCACATCAGTCCCAAACTCTTAGGATATCCTGATGAGAAAAAAGGGTGATTGCTCTGAGCTGGGCCTGGTTTCTGTTCCTATGGTATAAGTCAGTGGAGACAAAACTACTCACAGTTTCCTTTTTAATGTCTTTTTTTTTTTTTTATATGAGAAAATAAAGATATTGGTGAACAGCAAGAGTAAACAGTTCTCAGATTAAAGAAAAGGAATGTGATTCCATCTGTGTAATACACTCTGGGAGGTATTTATGTGAACTTAACCTGAGTAGTTTCTGTCCTCTGTAAGACTTGATCTCCAGTTAAGTGGAAGAAAATCCATCAAAATCCACCCAAATAAATTAGCGGTTTCATGTGTTATGATGTATGTGCACTGCAGTATGCCTTTAGGGGCCGGTGTCCCAGTCAATACTTTACTAGACACTCACATAAATAAACCATCCCCTGTACTTCAGAAAGTTTCACACACAAAGTCCCAGCCTTGCAAGCTCCAAGATGGTCATTTTCCAGTCAAGTCTGGGAGGAGGGCAGTGATGCCTGTCAGAAGGCTATCCTGAACACAGTTGTTACACTGTGAGAGTCGAATGAGACCATTGGCCCCCTGTCCCACTGCCTCTTACCTCTCTAGATGAGAAGAATAGCTCTTGGATAAAGCAAACTGAAGGAAACACTGAGTAAGAAGGGAAGACAGCAGGGAAAGGAAGCAGCAGAGACCCTGGCTGTGTGTGAAGGCAAGGCAAGAGATGAATTCTGCAGTCTGTACTTCAGTCATTATAACAGCACGTGCATTTCGTATACTGTATTTAGAATAGCTTGATGTTTTACTCTGATCCAGTTGGCTGTAACAACATAGTACTGGTGCATAAAACAAGTCAGAATAGTGCAGTGAAAAGGAAAAGAAATGCTTCTCCTGGCTTCCTTGACAAATTCTGGGCTTAGCAGACCAGGCAGAGAGCCACAGAAGAGATTCTAGCATCGTTATCCGCCTAACGTCTTCCAGCAGCACATGGAAATTGTTTCACTGATCTTTAGGTTATTCCCAATCTGGTACCAATAATTATCATCACAGATTATGAATTCCATTCTGTGTAGAAGATTTGCTTTTGACAATACACATTAGGTTAAAGGGTGTAAAATCAATCTTAGGAAGAGATTTTTATCAGTAAATTCTTAATGATATAGAATACGCTTAATGATACACTTGGGGATGAGGTGTTTAAAACGGCGTGTGCAGGCGTCTTGCATTACAAAACTCTGGAAGAGGGATTGAGGCCAGTGGGATGCACAGATATATCTTCTTTAGATTCTTTTTCCAGGCAGCTGGACCAGCCTAGAACAGGACTTTCAAACTCTGCAATCATATCTACATCTTTCATTCCTACAGAAGGCTGACAGATTAAGGGATGTGATATGGACTCTTCTGTCATAATAGAAAAGGGCTTATATGGGTTTTGCAATGAAGATATGATAAAGCTTTAAGAGGGTTGTACAATTTTATGCTAATCCTTGGCAAGCAGATCAATATCAAGGTAAAAAGCCATAATGTTTTTGAAAAAGCAGGGATCAGCAGGGATATACTCAGATGAGAGGCAAGGCTACAATCAAGTTGCCAGGTGATGCTTGTTGTACAAAATCAAATAAGGAAAGGTTTCTTTTTGTAGGCACACTAAGCTTGTTTCTGTTCTTCAGGAACCATAAATGTTAAAGCTGGAACGGTCACATTTAATCATCTGACCTATCTGAATTGTTTAGCAGATAAGGTCTCTGAATAGCTTATTGTTCAGTATTGCTGCATGGAAATTTATATTCCCTGGAGAACCCTCATATACACTTATGCACACCATTAAAAAATTAAGTAACATTTAATCATGTATCTCATGCAGAATTCATCAGTGACAGTGGATATTTCACTGAGTAGGTTTTCTGCTGCTGTAAATCAGTACACAGCAGTAAAATAAAATGTAATAAGATAAGAATTACTATCTAATTTGGAGGGAGCACAGCAATCGAAAATGATGGTTTCTTGACTGAAAACCATTGGATTTTGCAGACATGCCCAGAATCTGTCATGTCCTTGAAAAATATATTGATAGGATTACTGACTAGTAACGGTTTGTAAATTAAGAATATTTCTAATCTATTTCACAAGGAGAAAGAGGGAGACCTACAGGGAATGGGGACCTACAGGTAGGATCTGGTGTGGTGGAGGCACTCCATGTGTTGTGTGATTGTGTAGCCGAGCTCAATAAATACAGTGATAAGAAGAATAGGGGCATAGTTTAATTTTGGCCTTGGCACAACAGATTAATTTTGTAGACACGGCACATTATTTTTCTACAGCCCTGGGCTACTCCCCTCCCTCCCTCCCTCCCTNGAACTGGGCCTTGGGCAGGAGAGAAGGGGAGCTGCAGCCATATCTGCCCCTGGGGTACAGCAGGGCTCGCTGTCTCTTCCATGTTCCCACGCCAAACCTGCTTGCCTGACAAATCAAAATCCACCCCTTAAAATCTCCCCACACTGTCACAACCCTGCAAACCCTGCAAGGCCGCTGAATGCGAAGCAGGTAATACAGCCATCTCCATCACTGTCAGGGCCGAGACGAGTCTGAAGCATTGTTTTTCTCAAGTTCGCCCTGCAGAGCCACGCCAGGGGCTGGGTGCTGCTCCTTTTGTTCCTGAGCAAACACTTCCAAGATCCCGTCAGATACACATCTGCAAACACAATTACACATCCATCACCAACAACTTAATTTGAAGAGAGCAGCACAGGTGTGTGAGAGAAGCACCTGTAGGCTGCACAATATTTTTTTCACTAGCTTCAGCAAATATATTGCTCCATTTTCCATGGGAGCAGCTGGGTCAAGTACTAAAATGCCTTCCCTCCCATACAAGTACTTTCAGGAGAGTTAAATACTTTGAATTTAGGACCCAATAAGCCTGGATTTATGTGAGCGTGCCCTCCTTTTCAGCATACAAATTTTGTTCAAATGCGAGAGCAACAAAGGGATTTGGACTTTTTCCAGATTTTACAGATGTCGTATAAATTCTGTCTCATCAGACAGCTTCACGCACATATGCACACACACATACACTCTTACACCAGCTATGCACAAAGCAGACCTTCTGTGGCCACACTGCCCAACCAGCCTCTGCTTCCTCAGCAAGTCCCACACATTGTAGATACCTCTGATTTATTTACCGCAATGAGCTGCACAGCACACATGCTATAGACTCAGTTTGTCCCATACTCCACAGAGATACTATATATTATAGAATCATAGAATCATAGAATGGTTAGACTTGGAAGAGACGTCCCACCAGAGCAGGTTGCTCAAAGCCCCATCCAGCCTGGCCTTGAACATTTGCAGGGATGGGGCATCCACAACTTCTCTGCGCAACCTGTTCCAGTGCTTCACCACCCTCACAGTAAAGAGTTTCTTCCAAATATCTAATCTAAATCTCCACTCTTCCAATTTAAAACCGTTACCCCTTGTTCTATCACTACATTCCAGGATGCAGGATGCAGGATGTTGATGTGGGATGAGTGCTAGAGGTCTGAGATATCTGCATATGTATTTCGTACCCTAATTTCCATACAGAACTTCCTAACTGCAGATACAGGGGGCATTAGTGACTAGCCTAACTAAATTATAAGCACAACTGACACACTACACATCCTCTTTGATGCAGTCCCAGTTTAGCTGGGGGCAAGCATGGGTAGCCGTGCAATCCCACAGCCTCCGCCAGCTCACACACCCCACAGCCCACACTGTGCACGGGGGCAACTGCAGGGAATTCCAGGCAAATCCGCAGCTCGTGTTGCCAGTTATTGCTGAGCACCCTCATTTCCTGAGATCTGCAAACTGGAGAGCTAACTGCTAATAAACGGAATGCTTACTTAATTTTCTCCACCCTCTGAGTTGAAAAGAAAAGGCAAAAGCAAAACAAACAGCGCTAAGTATATTATGATGGGGTTAGCTAATTGAGCTCTTTGGCAATTTCAGAGGTACGCAACTGCACAGCCTTGGTGGCGGCATGTAATCGCATATTTGCACAACGGTGTGAGGCAGCAGAAAGCTACCCAGATTGGAATTTAGTTACAGGTCTCATTCTGTCAGTAAGAAACACGTTTGGTAATCCCTCATAACCCCAGGATTTTAAATAACATCTTCCAAACTCATCCTTCTTTCCAGGGAGGGCTGTTTCTGACACCAGCAGCGTGGTTTTTGGTGAGGCTTTGCCCCCAAAAGTCCTTGCACCATTGATGCATTCACAAGCAAAAACTGTGGGATGCATTATGCCTGCTGCTCAGTAATGACTGACTAAATCAGGCCCTGGGCTGGGGACTGCCCCAGCAGAGCTGGACCCATAAGGCTCCATAGGGACCACAGCATGCATCTTGTCCCACAGAATCATTGGCATGAGTAGGGCTTCCAAATCCAACAACTCACCAACTAACCTTACAAGAAAATCCAATAAAAGAAAAATGTTCTTTGTGTGATCTTTGTTCTAGCAACTCAGAAAGCAACTGAATAAAGTTCTTGTAAAGTCATCCTCTAGACCTGCCCTGCTGGCTGTGAATTTCCACGCTCAGTTTTAGATGGAGGACATATTTCCCCTCAGAGAGTCGTGGGTGAGCAAAAACAAAGTGCTTATGGGAAAGTACACGTTGTCATTTTAAATACAAGTGCTAATGTAGGGAAAGCTATCAATCAGATTTACAACAGAAATGAAGTTTGCACAGTCAAGAGAAGCCAAATTCCAGTATCTGACAAAGAAAAACTCTTACTGTAGCATCCTCCCTAATGAAGCTGTATTAAAATCTCAGCCATCTCTTGATCTTCTGTTTGAAGATGCTATTTGCATCACTGATTGAAGAATGTAGATCCGAATAACTCTCAACACTGCGAGTCCAAACATCAAGATTTCTGCTAGTCTGAAGTCTTAATGTGTCACCATTTGCCAGCTCCTTGACCAGCCTGAAAATTGCCATGGCCTTGATGATCTTTCACTGTTGACTCTGCTTTGGGAAAACAGTAATAGCTGGTTTCAGAACCACTTTTCCTCTAAGCATTCAATATGCCTTTGCCCTTCAGATAGGGTGTAGAGGGCACAAATTGTTTTACTATTGTTACTTCCAATTTAGCTCTTCTAAGTGTGCCTCCTGACTTTTGTTAATGGGAGTGTCATGTCTTGTAGCTGGGCGGCTATCTAGATTTTAGATGTTTTTCTGGTTGGTCATCCCCATGGCACCTCAGCTTGAGCATGAGCCTCAGCCAGAGAGAATGAGCTCCCCACTGCTCATTGGCCCCTACAATGCCTCCTGTAGGTCTGGAGCTAGTGAGAAGGTGGTAAATGTAGGATGAATAAGTAGGGAATGGATAAAACTGGAACTGAGGAGAGGAAGCTAATATAGAAGGTAAAGCAAAACAGGCTCAGAAAAGGCTACACTCAGTTTTGAGACTGTAAGGGACTGGGTTTTTCAGTCTGTCCCCAGCCACTGACAGATAAATGGCTTTTCATCAGCATGGGCAGGATTCCCTGTAAGGAGAGACCATCCTCATCCTGGACACCCTCTCAGTAGGCTGCTGCTTTCCTGGCCTGGTCAGACAATGTCCCAGCACACCTTGTGACTTTCAGCCTGTTGTCATCCATCTGGCTGCTGAGAGACTTGCTTGGCAAGTTCGACAGCTCATATGCTTCCCATAAGATACTAGATAATTGCCGCCGGATTGTTGTGTGATGAGTAGGTTAGATAACAGGACTATTAAACACTGTTTCATCACTACCCTCAAACCAGTATATCAGATTCTTCCTCTAAAAATATTGTTTCATCCCAAATCTAGTAAATGCATCTATTCTAAACTCCATCTGCTTTTACAGTGTTTAATTAATGGGGAAAATAGTCAGTGTTAGATTTGACAGCTCAGGTGTAAATTATCATGTAGATATAACAGTAGAATCTGTTAATTACTTGGGAAAAAAAAAGGTTGTATTTTTATTTTTAGTCTGGTCAGATACAGTAACGATTTTTCCAGGCCTTCAAGCCAATTTCGTTGATGTTTTCTCCATAATGCATTAAGACTCCCATTCAGCAAGAAACATAAACACATGCACAATCCCAGTGTAACAATCGGCAGCTGCTTGTATTAGCTGTAAGATTAATACCTTGCTGAAAGAGGGCCTGAGAGACCTAGGATGCTCAGTAGGCTCATCTTGGCAAGGGGAAGCAGCGGCAGATCCATCTCCACAGCGTGCTGCTTCAGGCTGCAGGTGAAATCCCCCCTGATGAGGTCAGTGGGCAGCTTTAAGGTGTCCTCTCTGCAGCTCCAGTGCATCCCTGCCCTCAGTCATCCCTCACGCTGAGGACAACAGGAGTGGGAAATCATCATTTCAAAGCCAGTTTTCAGCTGCAATCCCCAGCACCCTTCCAAAGGGCGGTTTTGGAAAAGCACAAGGCTTTCGGAAGGTCAAACCATACCCTGCCTCAGAGGAAACAAGAGGGAGACACAGGAAGGTCCTGTTAGTGGCAACCAGGGGATCAGCGCCAGGATCTCCTGGCCGCTCACCCTGCCCCAGGGCCAGCTGTTCCATGTTTCTTCTCACTCCACCAGTGTGCAGCATCCAGGGCAGGATTTACCGGGTGTGATCCTGAGGGTGCAGCCCTACCATACTGCAAATAGGTCTCATTCGGGGTGGGGGGCATGTTAAGTGATGCAGAAAAGACTTTGCTGCAGCCTGGTACGCACACTGCCATGGCAGTTGCACCCGATGCAATACCTGGGCACAAGGAGCCTTTTGGCAGCATATTCTGCCACTATCTATTGTCTCCCAAATTGCTGGCAAGGTGGCAAAGGGATTATTACGGGCTTAGGTAAAATACATAGGCCACCAAGATCATTGTCTTTGATTAGACCTTACACTCTGCCAAAAACATCCTCATAGCAGAGCTAGCGCAGCTAGCCAAAAGACTGGAAAGCCATAGTTTCACTTGTGGAAAACATCTGGGACCTCGTCCATCTTCGAGTTTTGCCAGCAGTGTGGAAAGTCTGCAGAGCAAACTGCTGCAGATCTGTTAGCTGATGCCCTGCGGCTAAGGGGAAAGTACTTTTGTTGATATGGTGCGTTTCATTTTAGGACTTGCAACAGGGCTTTTTTTGCTACATGTCCCTAGGTTAGACTTCTCAAAAAAGCCAGTGTCCACCTTTCAAGGACAAAACCAATTTCATGAGATATTTTAATCTCAGTATAGGTCTGCTGGATTATTATCACTCATAATTAGTTCTCTCCATGCTGCGACATTCCCTGCTGGCAACCTCTTTTTCATCTGTAAAAATACTGAAGTGTTGCAAGAAGTATGAGGGCTGGCCAAGACTTCTGTATCAAGGTTGATAGTGTAGACAAGGAATATGTGTCCCAGCTGGGAGGTTTGCTGTGTTTAAGCCAGACCCATCATATCTGCATGATACTCTGTCCAGGGGTATGACTATGGCAATAGTTCTGTTTCAGCATGAGCTTTAACTTTTTACTTTTTGATTGTAATGTATATTTTGAACCTTAATGCATTTTTCACTGTGAATTGGTGAAACAATTACCTAACAGAAAAAATGCTTTAAATTGAGTCCTGTAAGTAATTTTCATTTTTAGTGGCTTGCTCTGCTTCTCTTTATACACATCTGAACACCCTCGGAGTCTCCACAAGTTTCTTGCTTCCTGTGTTCTAACACCCAGTACATCAGTTATACTGAGCATTTTGTACCGGTTGAGCCTAACAGTGAACATATGGACCACACTGAACCAGCTGAATTTAAATGTTTTGATAAACAAGCTGACATATGAACATCACCACTTGACAAATACCCCCACTAGCCTGGGGAAAGCTTCCTGGGCTGCAAAAGGGGAGAGCAGAGTGTGAAGCTGCTTAAATTCCTGTGCAGTTCCTCACTCACAATTACTGACTTATGCCACGCACCTCATCAAGAAGAGAGCTTGAGAAAAACCATTCTCTTTACTTTAGCAATGGTCTTGGTGGAAGTAAGGCCAACTGCTTCCCCTGAGGTGCAGCAGCTGACAGGACCACATGCTGACTTGCAGATATGCACAAGCACGTGATGGGGATATTCTTAAGGTTTTGCAATAGAAAACAGGTTTTCTGAATTTGGGAGTGAGTTCTGATTTTTATTATCTGGCAGAAGGGAGTACATGTCTTATGAAATGCTGGAAAATGTCAGAAGACTTTGCTCTCCACTATTTCTTCCCATCCTTGTACTGGTTTGCATGACCAGAGTCATGCCTCACACTTAGCTGCCATCTTTCTACCTAAGACAGAAATTAAACTAAACTAACATTAGGTACCTTTTCCTGTTAGTTTAAATAGCAGCCCACCTCCTTCAAGTGCAAAATATGTCTTCCTCCCTCTTTCCTATTCCCTGAAGGCAGTGGTCATGTTCTACCTACACAGTGGTTCTGCTGCTACTGGGATCAGCGTGGACCTGCTGAGATACCCTTACACGTTTCTAATGGCTTGTGCATGCTCCCTTTTAATCTGACTTATGCAGAAAAGCACACTTTTCAATGGCAGAGTGAACTCTCCAAGATATTTAACATCGAGGCAGGTCAGTCAGACTAATATTAGCCCTAATTGCCACTTTGACTGTTCTTACATTCCTCACCTGCATCCCCTTTCTTGTCTGAGACACTATCAATAATAAAAATTCTTTATACCTCATCACATTAGTTAAATAAGTAGGACAAGGGGATGCATTCAGCAACAGTAGTAATGTATGGGTTTGGAGTGCAGAGTTTGATCCAGGTATTCTTCACCAAGTCTGTGATTCAACCAAGTCTGTGGTTCAGTGATATCAACTCTCTATCTACCAGATCCTCTGGCAGTACAAGTTTAATCCAGATCAGAAACAAGCCCTCAACTGCATTTTTATCAGGTTAGTAATTATGTACTTTAGGGAGTCTGTGCTAACTTGCGCTATGATTGTGACCTGCCTGGTGTTGAATCTGCCCTCTCTTTTTGGTTGCCTTTTTGTGACTGGGGAACGTTATCCTAGTTGCATTGAAAGGACGTTTGGAGGTGGCACTCCATGGGACTAGCCTTCCAGTTTTAAGGACAGCTTCCATGTGCTTCCAATGGGGTGCTGCAAAAAGGTGTTCAGGAGAAGCTCAGCACTATGTCCAGCAAGATATTTCCAAATCACATCAAGTAGCAGGATTAATCCACACCTAGCTGCACCCTTACACCTGGCAGAGCTGATCCCCGTGTATCCTGTTGTTAAAGTTAAATTTCCTGATCCCCTGCCTGTTGATGAACAGGGCCAACCTAAGTATTAAGGAAAGAGTTATCCAGCACACACTGCCACTCTGATTTGATGTGGAAACTCGCCATCAAGCAAAATAACTTTGGTGCTGGTTTATGCTACCCAGAAGAGTCTCTGTTCACACTGTCTGCAGGGGATGAGCACAAATGGACAGCATGGAGTCTGTGCTAATATGGGTGTGTGTCTTCAGGGTTGCGACCCTTGAGAAGAGGCAGATGCCCATCCTTTGCTTCTCTCTGTCCTCCATTCTGTGCCAAGACCTTGTGGATCACCCTGGACGGCAACTGCTAGTTTGTTCTGCTGGCCTGGAAGGCTGCATAAGACCTGTGTTTCCACAACCCTTGCCTGGCCAAGGCATGCAAAACCAGCAAGTGTGCTCCTGTTACAGGGATCAGAGAGGTAAGTGGAGACAGTGCACAAGTGAGTCCAAGCACTAACAGGACTGGAAAATGAGGCACATTGGTAGCAGGCAAGGAGAAGTCTGAGCACAGTTGATGCCTGATGAGGCTGCAAATAGAAGAAGAAGTCCCTGGGTCCAAACCTGCTTACAGAGCAGCGCAGCAATAGTCAGAGACCATTACCTTGGCATGTAGGTGGTAAGAAAATACTACGGAAGGTCCAGTCAAAGGACCATAGACAGTAACTTTTGCAGATCTGCTGGGAAAATGTTATCAAACATTAGCTGGTTTGAATCACTAGAGTCTCCTTAGATTGATAAATGGATTAATGTCCTGTGGCTGTCATGTTTTTGACACAGTATCAGGTGCCCTAAATTTCATTTCTGGACTCACTGAACCACAGCCCAGGAACAATTCAAAATAACTAATGGAGCCCCTTTGCATGTAAGTAAACTTCTGTATTACGAGGAAAGATCAGACACTCCACCACCCCAAAAGTCCAAAACATAAGCATAATGCAGTAATATAAATGTTAACTGAAAAACAGATAATTTATATAAGAGCTAAGGGGATCTAATGTTAACACGGAAACTTAGAAAAGGCTAGGAGATAAAAAGTTGCTACAGCTGATTAGTAGGAAGAAACAAGTGTCTTCTCACCATCCTTTTTATTTTGGGTGTTTTTCAGAAATAACTCATCAGATCATATATTTAAATGTCAGAATAAGCCTTCAAATCTTTCCTCCCACCTCATAAAAAGGAAGAAAATGGACAAGGAAGGGAGATGCCGGTAGGATTTGCAAGTTCATCCCTGAGCTGCCGCAACATAGTTTCACCATTGCGCTGATTACTCAAGGCTGAACAACCAAGAACTGCGAATGTTCTAGCCACCACGAGAACAAAAGTATGCAACAAAAGCTCATGTCCTACTCCTTGGGTAACAGCACAGCTTGAGTGGAGAAAGGGGGCTTAAGAAGTGATTTTTCTTCCATGGATTTTCCAGTGAGTACTATCAAATACAAATGCACTTCCCCTTTCTCATGGAAGCCCAGAGTCAAAAATGACTGGAAGTTGGAGAAGTATTCCAAGAAAATATCATGGATGCAAGCCCTGTTCCTGCAGTCTTCCTAGGCACCTGCTGCTGACTCCTATCCAAGGCAACAGTGACCCCTGATCTGACCCAGTGTGGTTGCTTTTCTCTTCTCAAAGCAAGGAAACCTAATTAATTTTAATTTCAGACATTTTTCATTACCTTTATCCTATTAGGGAGCCTGGATCCCATTTATTGTCTCTGAAACAGTCAGGGTGCTTTGTACTTCAGCCTTGCATGTCTCAGAACCTGGCAGAAGTCAAGAACATTTGCACTAGCCAGCAACTTGTTGAGTGTTCAAACTCAGGCAAGAATAAATCAAACTTTCACATTAACATTTGCCCATACTTTTCTAGATATTCTTTGCTGGCTTGACTATCCTCAAAAATCCAAGTTATCTTTACTTTGCTATGAACCTTTCATTGATTGTCCCCTTCCATTTCACTCCTTTCCTTGCACACTTGCACAAAAGATGGAGCCAGGCGGCTGCTGCAAGGCTGCCATCTTCCCAGCTGCAGAAGGTTTTAGGAGCAGAAAATCAGCTGGCACACTTGGCATGAACATGTCAGAAACTTCAACGGTATTTAATTTAGCAGATGGATTAGAAGTCTGTCCTTTAAAAAAAAAAAAAAAAAAACGAAACCCCCGTAAAAACCTCACCCAAGCAATCTTTGAAATCTACTGTTGAAAAATAAACCAAGCCATCCTCCACAGAAACAGGTGTTCAAAAATCTAAGTGATTATTCCATTCAGTGAATGAGGACATTGAAATGATGAATCCAGACAACTTTCAAGCTAGCGAGAGAGAGGAAAGAAAGAATTCAGAAATAAAAAATGGATAGAAAGGGAGAAGAAGGACAGCTTGCCAGCATCCCTTTCGGCCAGTCTGTCTTATTGGCTATCTGAAAAATTTAGCAGGATATCTAGAGATAAAAGGCTGCTGTTTGCCATTTTGGGAGGTGGGATTTGGCAGTCGTATTCCATATACTCCAAATGGACTTTTGCTGTAGATATATATGTATATATACTTCTCCTCAGAGTTTTCTCAAAGGCAGTTCTCCTCCAGCTACCTTTTACATTCACTATCAATGCTCTAATCAGCATTTAGATACTTCTTGCCCTGTCCATTTTAGTATATTTAAGCTAGAAAGGTGCTAACACACTGTGCAATCGTCTCCATTTTTTCCTGACAATTTTAAAAGATATATCTCAGCCAAGTCAACAAAAAGTGGTGTCCTGTAGATCAAACCATGAGCAAGAACATTAGGGTTTAAAACCTGGAAAAGGGACATTTCAGAACTGACTCCTTCTCTTTAAAATGCCATAGGCGGAGTGCTGCCTGTGTCTTTCAAGATGTCTCCTTGAGTTGGGATGTGCCAACACTTTTATTTTTGGAGAAGTTGTAAGACAGAAAATTGGCCTAAAATCTAACTTTAACTACAGAGCGGCTCCTGCTACTCTATAACATTTAGGCCATTTATCTTACAGCAAGCAATAAAGCAGCTGCTGTAAGCACACAGCAAAGCAAGTCAATGAATCAAGATATAGTCACTTTCTTCTGAGAATTGTTTCTTCCTTTCTTCCTCAGTATCCTTCTGCCCAAGAGTTAATTCTAAAATCCCTGAGTTTTTTTCAGAAAAGCACAGCTACCTAAGAAATGCTCATTTCAGAAGACATCTTGGTGGCCAGGTCAACTGCATTATAATGTCCCCTGGAATGTCTTTCATGTTTCCATGCAAAGCTTGGTTTTGAGGCAATATTTATATTTATATGTGTATAAATTTTTATATATATCTATATATACACTTTTTTGTATGTGTATGTGTGTATATATTCAAAAGAGATTATATTTCAGCACCCTTTGGTCTGCTTACAAAACTTCATCACTGACAAATTTTGCAGTATGGTTCAGCTCTCTGTTTTTGCTAAGGTTGTGCCTCTTCAGAGAGAAAATTTAAAAATGCAGAACGTCCTCAGGGGCTCACTCCCAGCCATAATTCATGCAGTTTGCTGCAGGTAGAGATGTAAGTAACATTTCCCATCTTGGCTCCACCCCAAAGAGTAATGACTTTCAGTTTTCACTCCGTCTCAACCTAGGTTTCCAACACTAGGAAATCTGAGAGGAAGGTTTCATTTAACTAGTTCTCAGTTCATGGGATAATTCTGGAGAGCAGTCTCCTCACAAAAAAAAAAAAAAAAACCCAAACCAAAACATGTTTTTTTTTCTAAGCTGGCTACCCCAAACTTGCGTACAACCCTAACTTTGTGTCATTTCACATCCTTTCTTTGAGCATGTATTTTCTGTCTTTGTTTCATTTAACAACTTACAAAATTAATATATTTTCCGAGGAAGAGTAGATCACACTGTCATGTGCATTTACACATGTGGATATACACATGCAAATATATGTGCACTACGTATCTATATATGTGTGTGTATGTGTATGTATATACACAAAAACCCCCAAAGTAAGTAATGTGTGACAGTATACTTGAGAGTATATAAAATCCTAGCTCTTAAATTGGAAACATAAAACATAACAAAGCCAAGTTTGCAAAGTAATTTATATCAAAGAGTGCAATTAAAAATAATATTTGCTTCCCATCTGTTATAAGAGACTTCTGTTAGCAAAAAAGGATTAAAAATAGCATTTCACTGCCCACACCTGAATCTTTATATATTTGTCAGCCATAAGGTAATATTGGCAAAACAAAGCAAATCAAAAGGCATATATTCTGAAGAAGACTCAAAGGTGAACACAATTCTGCAGTCAAGCAAAATTGCCAGAGCAGGCTTCCCTGTTGTTCCCAAAATAAGTGAGGTGTCAGTAAAATTCCAGTTCACGCAAGGTCGTAATGATTTCTCTCTCCACAAATTACACCAGGGTTTTAAAAGCAGGGAAATAATCCCCACCCTCCTCTTGGCTGTGCCTACAGCAGTAAGAGGGTGCCGGGGGTGATGGTCTTCCAGAACACATATCATCGCAGGCAGAAAGCAGGCTTTCCCTGGCTCATTTGAACAGCCAGAGTTCATACCACAGAAAGTCAAATGGAGGATTATCTGAAGACCGAAGGAAAATAACCAGCTAGCCCGTCTAAAATTGCTCCTGCAGCCTGGATAATTGTAGTGCTGTAATAAATAGGCTGCTTTGTTTTCTCATCCAGTCTTTGTGTCCACTGCAAGCTTTGCTGAGCTTTCCGCTATTACAAGCTTACAAGATTTGCCATCCCACTGGCCCCCATTTTCTTTATTCCTTTGTATGCAGTAAACTCCCTGTAAAATATTAATACACTGACTGCAGAAAATGTGCAAAATCCAAATAGGTGCAGGTGAGACCGCCTTGATAATTACATATCATTGTAAAGACCCAGTATAATTTAATTTAATGTGATAAGCACATAAGTCCCAATTTTCCTGACAATTGCTTATCCAGTGTTTCAATTTTTCTTTTCTTCTTTTAATATTCTTTCAGCTAAAAAGTTGTTTCTGTAAGATCCACAGTATGTGGATAAGATCAATAAAATATACATACCATTCACAAAAGTGCCAGGCTTTACTTGTATTGAAAAATGTAGTAGTGATGTGTAATAAAAAGCATTCTCCCTTTGTGGAGGTGGAGAACAGCTAGTAACGTTCCAGAAGGACTCTTTTTTCTGTACTCCTTTTGCATTTTAAGAAGAGATCACATCCATTCTTGCTTGCTTTTCAGTTTTGATTGAAGCCAACAGACACAGGCAAGAATTTAAACGTGCATAAATCTCACTCTGCATTACAAGGTTTGTGTACATCCTCGGCTTCTCACTAAGGTTTGAGAGCTGCCCGTGGATAAAAAGTTGGTTTCCTAAGTAGCCATTGTCAATAAAACTGCTTTACAGAATTAATTATGTTTTGTTTACTGGATCCTCTTTATTGTGATTGTTTGGGGTGGGGTTTTAATGCTGTAAAATATGCTAGTCATATAGCTGCGTTACATAAACATTCCCAAAAAGATCTTGTCTTCTGGAAGCTCCTAATTCTATAGTGCTGGCCCCATTATCTTAGCACTGCTTTTCACCAGTCTTCTCCATTTTAACCAAACCGTCAAGTGGCTCTATCTGATCCTGGAACCAGCCCCTCTGAGATCTCTCCCCACAAGAGGCTGCACCCAGAGGCAGAGGTTTCCATACCCAACAACCTGCCACTATGTATGAATCTCCTTCACATGCTAACAAGGACTTGTCTCCACCTGCACCTGAAGCATAGGAGCGTGCTGGGATGATGCAGTGATGTTTGATTTCAAGCGCATCCCATCTGGCTGCGTTTCATAGAACCATAGAATGGTTAGAGTTGGAAGGGACCTTAAAGATCATCGAGTTCCAACCTCCCTGTCATGGGCAGGAACATCTCCCACTACAGCAGGTTGCTCAAAATTTGCACTTACTGAGCTCAGGGCCCCTCTCCTGCACCCCAAACTGCCCCCAAAACCACACCTCCAGAGGCTCTCTGCAACTGTTCTTGCCCAAATATCAATTATTTGGCACATTTCTTAAAGGCGCATCCAGGAAATGCCATCTTTAAGCCTGAAAAGCACTGATGACACAAGGAAATTAAGGAGACAACAGTAAGAAATGAATGGCCTGTCAGTACAACCACTCTTGGCCCCTGCCCTTTCCCAGCCTTGGCGCAGGCAAGCCTGCCCGTTTTATTTGTATAGATGGTCAAAAGCGCTGCTGTGCCAGGGGTCAGTGCAAAGCCTATAGATCATCTAAGACCTTGGGCTGGCCTTCTGGGCAGAGGTGAATTTTGCTCAGCCAACATCTTTATTATCTTGAAGTAATCTCCAACCTCTTGGGTTCAGTGTCATGTGGAAAAATGCCTCTGCTTTTTTGGGAGAAAAAAACCCCTCTGTTTATTGGAAAGGTCTAGACCAGATAGAATTTTCTCCTTCTCTAAAATTATCCCAATGATATATGTTGCACTGTAATTTTGATCTGTCTATTAAGGTTATACTCATCTTCCCACCAGAGTCTGTGATTAACACTCCCTTGATTATAGGAATGGCCAGACCTCAATCCAGAGGGATTTAGACCTCCATGGAAAGAAAAGCAATTATAAGAAAATTCTAAATTCATATCTATGG
Source organism: Thinocorus orbignyianus (assembly GCA_013400375.1). Lineage (NCBI taxonomy): Eukaryota > Metazoa > Chordata > Aves > Ciconiiformes > Thinocoridae > Thinocorus > Thinocorus orbignyianus. The sequence continues at coordinate 849,386 of VXBW01007109.1, forward strand.
TAACAGAAGAGAAGAGATCAGATAAAGATGAATTAAGGGAACATGAAAGCTTCAGGTCTGTAGGCAGTTTATGTAGAAAGAATATGTTATGTCTTTAACACCCTCTGTCTTAAATGTAGACTAGGAAATCAAAGTTTGATCCAATAGTAAATCAGCTGGTTAGCACAAAATCTGATGCATTTAAAATCCAGCTTCATAAAAATGTCATTCATGGATGCAGTATAGAGAGACTGCCTGGTCTGTCAAACACCTTCAAGTAGGTCATCTTTTGGGGATTAGTCTAAGTTGCTATCTGTTGACATTTCACATGTGACATCATAAGCTTCTTAAAATGAATGAATGGGTTTTTTAAGGCAAATCAGAGCTGAAATCTTGCAAGGCAGCAAGATTTGCAAAACTGGCTAGTGATTTTGGCTGCCTTGTATTTGGAGTATCCACTTGAACAGAATCTAAAGAGCCTGTTTGTCAGGAAGTGAGTTCTTATTTTTTTTCTAAAAATTGGACCTTCTCTGTCAAACCAGAATTCAAAACACGAAACACTGTAGGAATGAATAGTGTGCTCTGAAAATCCCTAACCATTATCTTCCAGTTAGTGATGTGTTGTTCTTTTATTTGTCAGAAGACGACCAGTTAGGAAGACGGATGTACTTTCAATATCAGTTCTGCTACTGATCGCTTGCGTGCCCTTGAGCAAGTCACTTGTGTTAGACTTCTCAGAGGTGCTTATTACTGGCCTCATCCCTTGGGCATTGCAGCCCCCTCTGAAATGATCGGTGAAGCTTTCTGTGTCCCAGTGTTACCATTGCAGAACTGAGGATCCTGTTGTAGAGGAGCACTGTGAGCACAGTGACTGTGGATATGGCACCATCCACATCCACACCATCTCACTGACCAGTAAGACCTACACAGCAAGATTACAGGGCACTGTTAATATACAGATGTTTCTTTTCTAGATTGTATTTCGATAACTGGACAAAATAACAGAAACGTCTCTGAGCAGGGCTTCCTAATGGAGCGGCAGAAAAGCATTGTGGGTTCATAGCTTCTTTTGGTGGCTCCTTTCCTGCTTGCCTCTGCAGTGGCCATGGGCTCTGGTGTTGAGGACAGTGAGAGACACAGAACTTCACTGGGAACTGACGTGGCTCCTTGCTATTAGGGAGAGAAAAACAGGACAATTTATTGGTTTATCATGAATGGGACTAGCAACTCATCTGAATGCATTAAATTAAAATGAGAGACATTATACGAGAATGTTTATTTTTCCTGAAGTGAAGCAGCATAATTTTACTGTGTGCTCTAACTACTATTATGTTGGTCATCTTGAATACACTTAAGGAAATATCCTTACAGAATGATTTTCTTTCAAACATTAACTGGAGAAGAAAGATAGTATGAATAACGGTACACTAAGTATATTATTTATAAAAGTCATTTATTTATACATCCTTTGTATATTTGTGTATTCATTGAGATCTTAATTTCTCAAGAAACTTATCTCTGTATCTTATTTACTTGTCTGGAGTGGCTTCCCCTTTCGTACCAGTAAACTAAACATATAATTGTTTAGAAACTCTACAGACTTGCCAAAATATGAACTCATGCGCATGGAAGGGGGCAGAAGTTCAGATTTCAATCTGGCCATGTAGGGCGGCACGTGCTGTCCTAAGCTGCTCTAGTGAAGCTGTTCCTCTTAGTTGCTCTCCAGAGGCTCTTTATTGGGAGAGAAAAAAGATCTGACTGCCAAGAAGGAGGACGATGCTGTCTGCAGAGATGTATCAAGGCTCTAATAGGGAAAGCAGAATATTTCTTTTTACTTCTTTGTCCCCCTGTTCTGAGGGACTCTGGAAGAGAATATAATCCAAAAAATGGTAACTCTGCAGGGCCGTATTTTCCACTCAGGACCATTTCAAGTCACTGTACTGGGCCACTGACTGCCCCTCTCTGTTTTCTCTCTTTGCCACTGCAAAGGAGCCCCTAATTCCTGGGTCACAGCCTTCTCCTTTTCTTCTGTGCTCCTGCAGCGTCTCATCTACTGTAACTTGGATCGCAGTGTGCTTTACTGACACAAAAGTATTTTCTTGCACCTTAGGCATAACTCATCAGCAATATACCATCATACAGCTCCACAGCGGAACAGGACACAAAACCCCACTTCGTTTTCCTTGGGCACACATTCAAAGGGCTACTCACCAACAGAATAAACTATAGATGCAAGGAAAAACAATTTTTTTCACAAAAGCAAGAAAAATGTTTGTTATCAGCTGTATGGAGCAGGAAAAAAAAAGGATTAGCTCTGTTTGGTTGCAATTACTCACAAACTGCGTGAAATCCAAATGACTAGAGAGCACTGTGCAGCTCTCCCGTGCCATTCAGTGCTTGTCAGGACCAAGCTTTCAGCAACCTGGGAACACCCAGAAGTGGAGACTACATTTTCTCCCTTGCTCTAACAACTTCTAGGATTATTCTTTTAGAGTGTAGAATGATGTGTGGGAGCTTACAGGTCTGACATGTACCATGCGACCTGTGCATGGTGCATTTAACCCTGTGGTGTAGGGGCAAATAAAAACGTGGCTGCCCTTTTCCTACCAGGTATACTTTGCGTTGTCCCAGCTGGCAGTCCTAGTTAGCAGCAGCCACATTGTCCACTCGTGCAGCATCATTTCAGGCTTTCTGTTTCGATCAAGCTGCTCAGTATAAAATGCCAGAGCACGATGCTGACCCAGAGTCAGCCAGAGCAGGTGGTGAGGCAGAAATGCCTTGACTTCTGTGAGCTGAGGTCTTGAGAAGCTGTTCAGCAGCAGATGCTTCCTGCAGCTTCAAGGGCACATCACAATAAAGAGCATTACAGCATCTTAGAGCCTGACGGCACAGCTTCTTTGCCACAGACGGCTCAGCACTCAGGCAGCATTTCTCTGCACTTCAGAAGGCAACAAACTAAAGACAAGCACTCCTGTGAGCATGCACAAGATGCAAAGGAGCCATGCAATGTGAATGGCACACAAGAAAAGCTCAAGCTAGCCTTCACTCACCCCATCATCTGGAGGAGCTGGAATAGGTCATCGCAAGGAAAGCATGCTGTGAGAAGACTGCTGCTGCTCCCTTCTGCAGAGGTTTGCTCTTCCTCAGGACATGGCCATGTGTTGTGGCTCATATGGCAAACTGCTTATCAGATTGAGTATTCCTCCTCCTTTTAGATAAAATATCCCATCCCTTCTTCATTTATGGTGGGTGCACAGTACATCTGGCGAGGCTCGGTGCACAGAGAGGTAGGAGGAGGTGGGTGCACTGTGCTCAGGTGCCTGCCTCGGGGCTGGTTCTGTGGTGAGGGCAGCAGGCAAACCCCACAGCATGAAAGTGCTGCCTGGAGGAGGATAGGATGGCAGAGGATCCAGGGTTGCTATTGGCATGTTCTATAAAATCTGTGTCTTTTTGACACATTTTCGGAGATAGAGCAACAGACACGCATATGCCACCTAGCACACTTCCAGGAGCATGTCAGGAATCCAGAGGAGTTACAGATTAAAGCTAAAATGGGATAGGATGTCATCGTTCTTTTCAAAGATGTGTATCAGGCACTCAGGACAAGCCCTCTGGGTAAAATCTGTGACTAAAAAGAGTTTCTGCAGACAATTTTGTAGTTTTTCTTGTATTAATGGTGACCTGTATTTTAAACTGATCAGCAGGTATTTCATCTCAGAATAATTACGACCTCTCTGTGTGCTACAAGGGACTCCCAGATCCAGACTGTGAGTACTGGAGAATGCATGCCAGCATGTTTAGGGGAAAGGTGGAGGGATAATGGTGTTACAGTGAAATTTGGGCTGTGCTTTCCTTGCCAGTGTCAGCTTGATTGACTTTATAAGGAAGATCTGAACATCTTTTAGTGGACAAGAGTAGTATAAAAGGTAGTTGAAATTCTCTGCAGATGTACTGGGAGGGTGGAGGAGAGTCTCCAAATTCCAGCTACAATCCAGCCATTCATCATTCATTGCCACACAGTGCCCCAGCCTCTCACCTGCCAAAATTTTCTGGATGGGGAAAACTGTATGAGCTTCTCTCTGTCTTCCTCCTCAAGGTGTGGCACAAATTCAAAGCTCATCTGAAATCTAATAGTGAATCTCTATGAGGATCCCGACAACCGTTCTGGTTTTACACCTCTTTGATGTGCAGAAGTACTTCGTCAGCACGCTTCCTCTTGTGTGTCCATGGCTTCCAGACACATGCAGATCTATGGTCCTTCTAGGAGCACCCCACCAAGAGAGCAACACATATATTATCTGTTTGCTGTTAGTATTATTCCCCATCTTCCAATTTTGCATTGCTATTGATTGGTTGTTTGCTGGCTGGCTGACTCTAATAGATAGCTTGTTCACTGCCTTTAATTGATTGCAAATTTATCATCCTTTGCACAGTACCCTGAGCAGATTGCTATTACTTGCCATTTACTTATTTTATATTACTATTTATTGTTATCTTCCTTTCATCAGTTTGTCTTTCCCTCTCCTGTTCTTTTTGCCCTCCCTTTGCCCTCTGCTCCCCCATCCCTCCATCTGCCAGTGTCTCTCCTTTTCTTCCTGTTACCCTCCTGCTCTCCTACATCATGATCTCATTTTTGACATGGTCTTGGTGAAACTTGTGCCTGCCACACTCTCCCTTCGCACTGCCACCAGTTTTTGCCCTCCTTTCTCTGTTCTGGGGGGTCTTCTCCTCGCCCCCTACCCCTCCTGCCCTCAGCAGCTCCCAGGGAAGAGGAACAGAAGAGCTGGCACCAAGCACAGCCCAGGGAACCACAAGGACCTGACACCACATCTGAGTGATGTGCAGTCCTTGGAGGCTGCTCAAGAGGCGTGCAGGTCACAGTGCTCCAGATGAAGAAGATATGAGTGAGAAAAGGCAAGAGTTAAAAGTAGGCTTTCCTACAGTATAAGGAATAAGAGAGCCAATGCCTGTGCTTTAGGGTGGTAGCGTTTTCAACAACCTCTTTCCTGACCTGCACTGTGGCTACCAGTGTCGGCATGAGTCCCTGTGAATGTTTTTTGTAGTGAAAAAAATCAGCAGGCATCTTATCCAGCAGGTAGTGATCCTCTTGCTGGTGTGTGTGAACTGGGTCTTCTGGCATTGGTGCATGTGTGACCTCATCGGGTGACAGCCCCACAGTGGGGCTGTGGGCAGCAGCATGCTGGTGGACACCCATTTCACCTGCTAAGAACCGTAAGCCTTCAGCACTTCTTGCCACACTTGACATGAGTCCACTCAGACTGCGGCCTGAGAACACATTTGCCTTCAGCTCATCAACCTGTGGAAAGAAGAACCTCCACACAGCAGGGTATGGCTATCAAGAGCAGAAGGCTGAGAGAGGGATGCTGGGGACAGCGTGTTCAAATACAATCCAGAACCTTATGCATTTCATGAAGCAGCACCCAGGGAGGTTGGTGTGTCTCCTTGCCTGCCTTCCGTCTCCCAGGCATGCCCAGTAGCCACAGCATGCCCCCTTGTCAGGTGGTGGCCAGCACTGCAGTGATAGGCTGCATGGCTGCTATTTCACAGGCAGGAGGAAAGGGCACAGGCAACTGCCTGAGATACCCTCAGTCCTCCCTTCTGGCTCCCACCCAGGCCCAGCCACACTACAGACCTAAAAGGAAGGGTAACAGGGACACTCTGAATACTCAACCAAAATAATTTTTAAAAAGTTCATTTTAATAACTCCAAGCCTTGCACTCTTGTGTCTTAGAGCTCTAGTGCTCTCCAATCTGAACCTTTAAAAATAGTCTGTGTTTTGAAATCATTATAGTGTAGCTCATCCTTTACTGGAGGGTTGATAGCAATGTGTGAAAAAAAAGAGCAGACAAGGATCTGGAATCAAAGGCAGGGAAACACTTTGAGATGTGTCGATAAGAAGTGCTATATGGATGCCACATTAAAAGGATTGGCAGATTTCTATCTAAGCTGTTCCTCCCCCTGGATGCATTCATCTCAGTGCAGCGCTTCTTCATCCATGCCATCCCTGTGACTGCGATGGCACCTTTCCAGAAGACTATGTTCTGACCAGCAGTACATAGATCTAGACACCTTCCCTGTTCATATGCCCTTATCTGAAGCAGCAAGGGTCCTTGACCTGTGCAGTGTGGTGATGGTGCAGATGGTATGTGGAGTGCCTCCAGCCCAAGCTCACACTCATTTTACTCCTCCTTTTGTCCCATAATCAAAGAAGACCAGAATGAGTTTCCCTTGTCTTGCAGAAGCTCAAAGATGGCAGTTCCAGGTGAGGCAACAAATTCAGAGGCCTCAAGCAAATACTGCAGGTGACCAACGAGACAGTCAAGAGATTTTCCCTGGCTATGGGCTCTGCATGTGCTAAAATGCAGCTGCAAGAGTTTGGTCATATTTTTAGATGAAAAAACTGAAGCTGTTCCTCCCCACCTAGTACATGCCAGAAAAAGTACAGTTCATTTGCTGAACAAATTATGTCTAAAGAAGAAATATCACAGGGAGGCTGTTGAAATGAAGGATGTGCAAGAGGGAAAACTGTGAGAGACCCCAGGGCAGTTGCTGAAGCAGTGTGCGAACAGCAGGAGAAAAGCAAAGCCTCCCCGCACTAATCCCTGCATCTCCCCAGTGCATGGGGGCTCCTGGCACAGGAGGGGACAGCAGGGTGCCCAAAGTGCTTCTCAGACCCAGCAGATCCCACTGGTTCGAGTGGAGGAGCCGACACAGGTGGCTGCTGCTGGATGGATCCTTCAGGCGCCAGTGCGTCACTGATGAATGTGGCCGTCATCCCTCCATGAGCAGCAGGCAAAGGGTAAGAAGGGAAGCGAAACCTCGGCTTTGAAAAGGAACTAAGAAAATACCACAACACAATTTGCAGTTTCAGACTCTCGGTTCTGACAAATTATACCTGATCAAGACATGATTCATCATTCCTATTATTTAACGTTAGAGGGGAGATGCAAAATTCTACAAAGAGCATAGACATACGGCCAAATTGAGCTGTGGTAGAAAGGTCTTCTACATTGCCCTTCCTTTATCTTAATTTTTATCTTTCTTAAACTGAAAAAGATCATTACTCTTTTTTTCTTTTTCTTTTTTCTTTTTTAACCCAAAATGGTAGAATTTAGGCTTTAAGCAGGAGAGAAGACGTCTGCCGTAAACAAAAGATGTTTTGTGGGTGTTTGTATTTGACAGCTGTTTTCCAACAGGTAATCACATGAAATAAATGTTGTGCCAGCTACTCACTATCAGAGAGCTAACAATCACATACAGGAAGATGTGACACAGTTGGTTTTGATGGTTTCCCCTGTGGTTTTTATTTCCCCTTTTGGTGAAAATGATGCATCTGTGATTTCTCTCATTTCCACCCTTCTCAGAATTTGTGAAAGTATCCTGTCTGTGTTTCTTTTTATATCAGCATCTCCATTTTGCTGTGAATTCAGAAGCAAATCCAGTTGTTCAAACGGATTAAGGCCAAAATGAAATGTAACGGAAAAGCAGCATTTCTCTCAGCCGGTGTTTTATGCATAAAATCACCAAGCCTCAGAATCACAGAACAGTTGAGGCAGGAAGGAACCTCTGGGAACCTTCCAGTCCCCCTCTTCTTCTCAAAGCAGCTGACATATGGGGACCAAAAAAAAGGAGTGTGCTCTGCCTGTCACTTCAGTGAAACACATGGAACAATTTCTGTAAAATACTGACACTCTCTTAGTGCATCTAATGAACAGTCCATGTTTAGATATTTTAGAATACAGATGGTATTCAGAATTCATAAAGCGGGCCAAAAGCACTCCCCTAGTCTTCATCCCAGAAATTAGCAACAAAGATACTCACATCCCAAATTACAAGTTTTTAACATAATAGCATGCCGATGCAGAAGTACTGAGCAATTTTCCTTTAAGCAGAATGCAGTGCATTGCTTTTACGCTTGCAAGCCCTTGGCTGTGTGAAGACTTCTGTCTTTTCATAGTTCCTGTAACCACTAATTTATTGCACAAGAGAGGTGCACACTCTCCATCAACATCTAGATATACGAAGCAAGCACAGTGATGTTTTTGAAAGAATGTGCAAAGGCAGCTGCATCCAGTGTTTCTCTATGGGGACACCTGGCAGCAGCACACTGACACTGGGCACCACCTTGTTCAGCATGTGGTCTGTTTGCATCCTGTTCTGAGTCACTGACCCTTCTCCATGCTCTCTCGAGCCCCTCAACTTTGGTTTATACACAAGAAAACATGAAACACCCTGGTTTTAGCCACCTGAACTCCATTGGATCTAATCTAGTCCTGTACTACATCTCCCTGTAGGAGCTGAGGCCACCAAACACATTTGTGCTGGTGGTCACACATGGCTCTGCCTGGGTGAGTAAGAGGAAGCTGTCCCAGCTCATGTGCTTTAGGGGACAGGTGGTCTGCAGGAAGACTCCTCCACCATACAGAGTCTTTTTTGTTTAATCCATCAGCTGCAGACTTAACCATGGACTCTTTCTTCAGGTTAAGATCAAGATCTTTGGTTCACGGCCACCTCACAATTTGCTGGGAGAGTTTCTTACTCTCCATTTCTTGCCATCTCTCTGCACCATCAGCATTCCCACAGCAGAGTCAGGACAATGGACCTCAGCCCCTAATTTATGGGTGGACTGCCCTAGGGAATGATTCCTGAAACAATGATGCTCTAGATGTCTTCCCCATGCCTGCTCTACCTGGCCCTGTGCTATTCATGGATCAGGTCTGAGCTTCTGTAATTTCCAATTCCTTCACCAATTTTGGTTTGCTCAAGACATCTCATGATGAATGGCAGCAGCAGAGGGGCTGCTGCACAAGCAGCTTGGGCATTTGCATGGCAAACAGGACAGCAAAGGCAGTGAGGAAAATGTTTTGAAAGTCACGCCAAGGTAAGTGGCTAAGGGAACCCCGTCCATCCCTGTTGGTCCCCGATGATTTCACTGCCATGCTAATGGACACACGAACGGACAGCTGGGAGCCTGCCTTCAGCCACTGGTGGGTTTGACATGTCCTGTCTGTCCACAGCTTAGGTTCAGTTTCAGTCTGTTCCTGCACACTTCGGACAAACTTCAGCTTAATGCAGAAGATTTTAAATTTAAATATTTTTAATCAGAGCTTTTTGCTATTCTTAATCAGCTTTAAAATGACAACTAAGTTCAGTCAGCACAACTCAGTAGGTGGGAAAATCCTAGGAAATCAGATGGGGATGAGGAAAGTTGATCAAGTGTTTAGGTTGATAGGCTGACAGTCTTAATGGTCCCGAGTGTTGCAAGAAATGAAACTCAGTATCCACTCCATTCATTAACTCAAACACTTAAAAATTATAAAATTAATTATTATTACAATGTGATTAATATAATTAACTGAGAATTAATTACAACTGTCATACCAAAGTCAGATGAACCTCAATATTACACACGAATTTAGGCAAGCTACTTAAAAAATAATCAGTCCTTACACATTTTAAAAAGAATCTGAGAAGAGGGATGTCCTGTGTTTAGAAAGTACAGCTGAAGAATTTTACCAAAACCTGTCAAATGGTGATTGAAAATGTTAACCTTCTTTGTGCTGAAATAAAACTACCATCTGACAATCCAGTTGTCTCAGGGATGATTATTAAATCTTTCTTCTTAGAATTATGTTGCTGAATGGTTGAGTACTTCAACAGCCTGCACTAGCGTTTTTGTAAATCATATTGGCAACCTTGAAAATCTAGCTGTTACCTTTCCCTCCTCCACCCTCAGAGATGTTTCTCAATTTGATAAGGAGTCTGAAAACTTTATTTACCAAGAATTGTAGATAATTGGTTCTTTCCAGACTTTTAAACATACAATACACTCTAATAAACAATTTTATAAAATAGTATTTGAACAGTAAAGCCTTCTCGAGATTGACTCTATCTGTGCTCAGACGCATGCGTACAATATGCCTGCTTTCGCATGTAAGATTAGGGAACGTAAAAACAACATAGCATTTAACAGCACAGAAGAATAGAGAAAGAAAAAAAAATAAAAAAGAATAAGAAATTTCTGAAGGCAGCTGGAATCTGAAAACATATCAGCTCCTTTAGGCTTCTGGATTTGTACAAAGTAAAACCTAGGACTGCAGCCAATAAGCCAGACGGTGATCTGCCGGGCATCACATATCTTGAACAAACTTTTGCTCCATTCAAGATGACGAGTCACATGTTGGTAGAGGGTACTTTTTAGTGCTGTGACTTTTCTCTGCCCAAGGTGGATGGTCACACAGATTTTAGAACATTAACGTTCTTTGTCCATTTTGGGGCTGGTTCTTTTTGTTTTCCAGAGCATCTGTCCAAAGTCTTTGGACAAATCTGGTATGAGGCCTATCTCAATGTTATGCAAGTTACCAAAAACTTTCAGGTCAACTCCCTAACTAACATCAACTTCTAAGAATTCTACTTTAAAAAGTAATTTAAATACAGTCAGTGTTTTGCTTCCCACAGTGCCTCCCTACCCCAAATATATGCAAACTCTGTAGACAGAAGACCATTTTTAAGGAAACTGGCATGGTCTTATCTGGATGAAAGGTCTTGAGATAACATTGTGTCACCAATTTAGAGAAAGTTCAGCATAAAAATAGAAGTCAATACTTAAAAAGGAACCATGATAAACATTAATCACCAAGCATTTGCCCATCAGTGATATTGTACATGTTTATTCTAAAATATAAGTTTCACTGTGGTGAGTTTTTTCTCAGAAACAGCTGATATACAATATTTTCCTAGCACACAAATGGGCTCCAAGTCAAGCTGTTTGTCAACTGGAAATTTCATCTTGCAAGAGAAAAGCTATTTTAAAGCCATTCAGGAGTGAAATTCATGTAAAGCACTAAACTATATATATCAGATTTGCATTCCTTAAGTTGTTCTTCCTGTGCAGTTTAAGTCTGGGCTTCACAGCTCCCTGTTGTTGATAGCAGAGAATGGTTGAAATACATAGCAAATGCTGCAGAAGTTTCTTCCATTGTGGTATCTCCACTAGGAGTTGCATTCATGGGAATGTAACCACCTCCAAACACCACTGGCAGTAGAAACTAGCAGTAGAAGCTATTATTTATATGAATCCACACAGACGTTTACATCATTCTTTCCTAGGATGCTGCCTTTGTCTGCCACAGTAAGCTACCTTTTGTCAGAAGTCAATGCAAACAGAAGAAAATAAACATTGTGTTGGCGAAGGTGATTAACAAGACAGAAACATTGCACCTGTGATGACTCTTAGAAGGGCATAGAAGCATAAATGATGACTTATTCTTTGTATGTCCTGAAAAACAGAGCTAATTCATGCTGCTGGCAGTACTACTGTGCCACAGGTACTCCTTTAGTGAAACTGTTCCCTTGACTGACTCTCTATGGGGCAGATTTCATCATTTATCCACAATAAGAAGGGAAGAGTAAACAAATACCTGCTCACAACTGCCAGTGCCGAGAAGGACCAACTCTGCAGGCTGCAGGAGTAGATTAACAGAGGCACCACTGAGATCTATAACTCAGAGGCAGTTTCAAAGCCGTAATACCTGGATTTGGGCAGAAACCTTCCCCTACAATCACTTAGAAATTATTCTTATTTTGTTGTTCTCTGTCCTGACACAGTTTGATCTGTCCATTTCTCTTTGGCCTACATACTCTCATCTTTTGTGGCTTCAGTCACCCTTCCCATTCTCCTGCACAACAGAAGGTTTGGGGATGGGGTATTTGATACTCCAGAGGCCTGGTACCCCAGAAGGCTTTGCTTATCCGACAGCTAGAGTCAGGGTACTATTACATATTGGTAAAGTAATTATTTTTATTCAACTTAGTAACAAAATAGTGGGCTGATTTCTTCCTGTCTAAAGGACAGGTCAATTTGTATTGTGTTTCTGTTGTGTGTTTTTTAAAGCTCTTTGAGAAAATGCACTCTTTTGGTAGGAAGTTATAAAGTGGATTTAAGCTGATAGCCACTGCCACTATGTAGAACGAGCTCCTTTCCCAAACATCCTTCAGCACTCATCCCTCAGGCATAGCTCGAACTTCTAGGATTTCATGCCTGGTGCTAAAATCGGACCTTCTTTTTTCTTTGATTGTAACACAACTTTTACTGAATAAGTCACAAGAGAGTGGTGGAGTCCTGCCTTCAAACAGTTAATCTGAGAAAGGTGCAGGTGGAGTCTCTGCTGCTGAGATTTGCACTCTGGTTGACCTCCCTCTACAACAAAACTCTTCACCTCCTAAGTATGCCTTAGGAACAGATTGTGAGTGGGGAGGTCCTCATTCACAGTTCTTTTTGGGAGACTTTGACAGACAGACAGGCAGGTGGTATGCTGAGGCTGCTGCTGCTGAGTATGGAAAGCACAACTTGCACCTCCTTTCCACCCCCTCCACAGCCCCTAAGGCATGGGAGCCATTTGGACCAGCACTTGCCTCAGTCTCTGGACCTATCTCAGGTACTTGACAGGTATTCAGCCTGGGGTGGTGTCCATGGGCTCTGCCCAGGGACAGCTAAGAATAGTTGCATTTACTAGCACCTCACACAAATGACAGCCAAGAGCAGTATGACAGGTACCTATGGGGGGTGTGGTGGGTGAGGAGGTAGGGAGGAGATGGAGGAGTCAGGAGCTTTCTTCCTCTTTCTGCTTCATTGATTCACTCAGCATCTGCTTCCTTCTCTGTAAAATGGGAGCTTCTAAGTTCACTCCCAGTTTTGATAGCTGGATGAGAAGAGGTGATGCACATGATGATTAATTTTCATACCTTAGTTTTCATAAGCAGCTATTAGGCTTGCTCATGGTTTTGAAAAGCTGTTAAAGTCAGACTGAGATCATGATCTGACTCCTTCTCCCGCTCCAGAGAGACTCAGTAGTCAGTGGATACTGAACCTTCTCATGTGTCAGGTTTATAACCCAGTCTTTGAGGTACAGCAGTTGCAAAAATGTAGGCAAACTCACCGGTTGGGCACGTTGGAGGAGAGCAGTATTCCCGTAAGGGAACTTGTCTGCCTGACTTAGATATTCAAATTTCATCAGACAGGATCTCCCTCCGCAGCAGACGAATTTCCTTCTGCCCTGCCTGAGGAGCAGTGCAGGCATTTGTTCAGGAACACGGTGTCATTAGGTACTTAAGTGCAAGAACGAGGTGGGTGCCAAAGCAGGGTAGACTGGGGCACAGCCATGGAAACACCAAGTGATGGAAGGTCTGCCACAGCACGACACAAGCCTCTGGTACACACAGCTGTGGCTTCTCCCCTTTCTCGTTGTTCATGCACACATGTGCCATGCTTATCCTAAAACAAAACTTAGAATGATAACAGTAAGGGAATTTGTCAACCTCAGCTTTAGCTCTCTCCTTGTGAAGGGACACTGAAGGGATATTTGCTGTGGGGGAGCATGTGTCCCTCAGCTCCTGGGGCCACAGCAGCAGTGAGCCTAAGGCACATCACCTGCTCTTCTGCCCTGTCCCGGGCTCTTCTGCCCACTCCTGCCCTCCAGCAACTCCTGCCAGAGACAGGCACCACCTGGACAGCAGAAACGGTGACCAAAGCCCCTCACTTGGGGATGGTGTGGGAGTTCTCATGCATGGAGCATGGAGTCCAGCACATGATGAGACATGAGGCATGTGGTACAGAAAGGATTTCCTATTGTTGCTCCAAAACTAAGGAAGAGTAGCATTTCCAGGGTAGATTTACAACAGAGGTGAGGATCTTGTCCTGAAGTGCCCTCTGGAAGAGCCTCTCTTTTTAACAACAGAGAAGCAGCAGTGAGTGTGGATTTTCCATGGCAAATGCAGTCTCTGTGAACATCTTGTTATCGGCTGGAGAAATCCTTGAAGATTCTAATTAAGGCCTAAGACTTCACCTAAATATCTGTTGTCAGGAAAGATGTGCAAGCATATGCATAAATTGACATGAACGGAGTTATATTCTTAGTAAAGAGGAACTCAGCAAATATACAACCGCCTTCTAGAACGGGTAAGGCAAGGCAAAGAAAAGCAAGAACAAGAAAGGAAATTAAAAGAAAAGAAGAGAAAAGAAGAGAAAAGAAGAGAAAAGAAGAGAAAAGAAGAGAAAAGAAAAGAAGAGAAAAGAAAAGAAAAGAAGAGAAAAGAAGAGAAAAGAAAAGAGAAAAGAAAAGAAAAGAGAAGAAAAGAGAAGAAAAGAGAAGAAAAGAGAAGAAAAGAAAAGAAAAGAAAAGAAAAGAAAAGAAAAGAAAAGAAAAGAAAAGAAAGAAGGAAGGAGGAATAGAGAATAGGAAAAATGGAAAAGGTTGAGTGGGAAGGGGGACTTTCTTCTAAAACGGACAACTTTTTATTTAATTGTACTCTTGCCCTTTCTCTCTGTATCTATTACATGTTCAATGCTGCTTTTGTTTTATCACTGTGCATTAAGTGTGCCAAATCCTTTACAGAAAGTCTTGAACCACAAATGAGCCTCGATTTTGTTTTTGCTACAGTCAATAGCAAATCCATTTACATCAGTGGCTAAGGATCATGGCTTTGCTTGAAAAGCATTAAATCGGTTGTGAGAAGGTCATTTTAACGTGTTAGGCTGGTTCTTAAGTACTTAATTCAGTTTGGGTCTGGTGTAATTTTATTTTTCCAGCACTGGTGTGAAACCTGGAATAACCCTTTTAAATCTCCTGTACAGTTAATCCAACAGGCTGTTGTACAGACATCACAGCAAGGCTGGGCAGTTGCAGTCTAAGATGTTCCTTAAGGAAAATAATTACATTTGAAAGGAATAAGAGTTTCTGAAGACTTTTTTTTTTTTTTTCTCTGCTCAGTCTAATGGAGCTCTTTGAGCTCAAGACTTTATTTGTATATGACAGCATTAAATTATTATTTTCTTTAAATCTGTTTCAATTTCTTACCCCTACTGAAAGGCTGAGGGCTGTAACACTGGTATATCTGTTTTCCAGGGACAAATGCAAATAACTAGGACTTTGGAAGATCTTGTAAACATTTCTGAAAGCACATTTCATATCCCTGCATATTTTCTCTCCTTCTTGAAGTGTATGTGCTACAGCCTGTTCTGAGATAGAAACTCCAAAACTGGTTGTGCCATTGAATAAAGCTATGGATTGCGAGTATTTTTACCAATGACAATCCTCTCTGACCTGCAGTAACACTCCTATTGTTTTTAACAATAGAACAGTCTATAATCCTTAACAAAAGAAGAGTTATCATATATATATACACAGAGACTCCAGAGACATTGCAGGCAACCTATGATTCACTGAAAACAACAACCATTACTTTCCTTAAGGGTCTTCTAGCATTTACTCTGCTTTCCTTAAGCTTCTCTTAGCATTTTCTCTATAAGCAAGCCATCAGATCATTTGGACTGAGCTTTAGGCCACCCCAGGTGTAACTTAACACACAACTTCTTGGCCTAAAAGCTTCGCATGGGAAACTTAAAAACAAAACAAAACAAAAGAACTGTTGGATATATATATTTATTTCCATTTAGAGAGATTTGTAAGTGTTTACAAGCACTTTTGCACTTTCAGACATCAAAAAGTCTCATTTTAAGGAATTAAATTAGTTGTATTACTTCAGATAGATAGAATTTAAACAGTTACTCCTTAAAACATTTTACATTTGTTAAAAAGATATATGGCTTGAAAGAATGCTACTGTGTACATGAAGGAATGTTATCTTAATACGTACTTTTTAAAAGTTAATCTGGTAATGCTCTGTACTCTAAGTTGAAATAATAGAATACAGCCCAAAGATTCAGGAAGAACTGGATACAAGAAGAACGGCATGATTTATGCCGAGCTAATGTGTGTGCCAGGAGGGCCTGAAGAACTCGGTGAGCGCTCCAACTCCTACAGCCGGAAACACGAATTGTTTTGCTGGATGCTGGTATCCCCTTTCAGAAAAGTCAAGATACGCTTGCAGGTACAGTGAGCAGCCTTAGTGCTTTCTTCCAAGCTAGAAAAAGTGTGTTACAGTGAGAGAGAGGGTTATCTGTTTGGCCAGTTAAAAAGAAGAAGATAAAGTGGTATCTTTAGAAACCAGCAGGTAAGATACAAGTGTCTTAAAAGGGAGAAAATATGAAGTACCAAAGGGCTATTGAACGAAACCGAGAAGTGTGACAAGAGCTAGTGCCTGGAAGTTGCATTTGGACACACTGAATACGATACACCCTTTAGCAGCAAGGATGATTAACGGCTAGAACAAATCCCGTGAGGTTCTTTATCCTCCGTCTCCTGCCATCTTCACGTCTTTATGAAAGACGGGACTTCACCAAATGTAAGTCACTGAATTAATCCAAAGACCAGCTGAATTAAAGTCTAATGTTTGATTAAAGCCAGAGCAGATCAACCGCTGATTCTTCCTCATCATCTACTGGAACATAGATGAACATTTCCATTGCTCCCTCCGCTCCAGGGCACTTGGGTCGCGGCTCGTGCCTGCAGCAGGGCTTCTTACATTATGCCTCCTTAGCCAATGAGGTTTTCTTAGCCCACTGTCAGTCAAGTTACAGCGAGAAGAAACCATAGTCTCACCACGCTGCCTTCTCACACGATGGTAATTCTGATGGTCAGATTAGGGTCAATAACCTCAAGGAAACCCAGCATAGGCTGGGGATTTCAAAACACCCTACTCAAACTGAGGTGCCTGTGCCCTGGGACCCTGCCCTAGCTTTCAAATGCTGCTGACAGCATCACCCTGCTGGTGGAGAGCCCCAGCAGACTTCACAGTGGGCATGGTGAGGTTTGCTGAGCTCCCTGCTGCCGTGACATCCTCACCCACGATACCCAAAGCGGTCACTGCAGCCCCACGTAAATACATTGCCCAGGGTGGCTGATCTGCCCCGTGCTCCAGGGCCAGGGCTGAGGCAGCAGATCTCCCGGCAGAGAAAATCCCCAGCCCGGCAGCCTGCCTCAGCTCCAGAGCAGTGCCTCCAGACTCCAGTGATTCATCACATTAAGAAGTTTATATCCATCTACCATAACCACGTTGGGCAAAGTTGTTTTTTTGTGGAGCCTTTCTACTGCATTCCAATATAGGGATGAGTGCTATTGGGAGGCAAAGGAGACATCTTTCATGCCTCATGGTCTAAATTTGTAAGTGAAGATTCAAAGGTGACTTTGATGGCTGGGAATTTACACCATTTTGGAAAACAGGTCATTAAACTAGGTGCCTATTTCTGTGCACATGTTTCTAACTTTAGTCAGAAGGAGCGAAAGCAGTGATTTTCCCCTATTGAAACACAGAAGTAACATGATTCAGGAGATCCTTCACCCAGAGCACTGCACTCCTCCATAATCCTTGTCTACAATGATCTTTTAATTCTTGGTTTCTCATTTGATTGACCTGCCATGCTGGATCTGGATAACCTTCCTTGGGATATATGCTTTGGAAACTCTACTTTGTTTATGTCACATCTACTCCCAAACTGTTTATAGTTTGTTGGTTTCTTTTATTTGGTAATATCTAAATGCACTTCCACAATGTGAAAACAATGTAAGGACAAATTTTGCACTTAGAAAAACTGCATAAGGGAAAGCTTGTCTGGGAGGTGTTGACCCTGAAGGAGTTTACAAGGTAGGGTATGCTGACTTTAGGATTTGCATAAATAGATCCCACAGTGCCTTGCTGCGTAATATTAAGTAACAACACTCTTACACATTCCTTAAATTACCTGTGATGCTGTATGTCGTGCATGACAGGGTCATTAACACCAAGCTCTAGCTACCATTGTGTCAGCCTGCCCATACTGCCAGGAGACAGCCCGGTTTTTCCATTCCCTGTTGTACTAAATTGCACTCATAGGAGAAGGAGACAAGGATACCAAATGCTGATGATTATTGTCCTAGGGTCTGGTAGTCACGCTTGCTTTCCAGTAAGCTTTAATGTTTATCACCTGACGATGCAGCTTGTCCCTACTGTTTTGAGCTGTGCTAACTGCTGCACACACGCACAAGAGGATGGTCCCTGCCTCAAAGTAATATGCAAATCCCAGCACATACTGAAACACAGTAAGGAGGAAAGGAATATAATGGCCAGATGAAAAGGAGAAGGATGTAGAAAGCACGGTAAAAACATGAGGCTTGTGACTAGCGTAACAAGCAGAGGTCACAGCACAAGTGCCTTATCCATAGGCTAGTAGCTCCCAAGCTTCATGACTGTAGTGAATTAAGAAGGATCTGAAGGAATTACCTTTGTGTTTTCAGCTGGGTCTCTTCCCAAAATCAAGGAGTGGCATGGGATGAATGGTGAGGGTGTTTGAGGAAAAGATGCACAACCTGGTATTAAAGGTTGGTTTCACAGAGAAGAGGCAGGGCCAAGTTATTTCCAAGTGCAATCATCGAGTATTCCTACGCTGGCAGATGTGGTATTGAGCACAGACATCCCAGTTTGCTGTCTAGGAGGGGAGGCAAGAGAAAATTTCACATGGACAAGTTTAGTCAGCTGAAAAGAACGTGCCTTTAAATGTAGCTCAAGTATCTCAATTTCACATTCTGCAATGTAAATATACTCCTAATATGCCCCCCCTGCAGCTATTTCCTTCTTTACCCGGTTGGGCAAGACTGAGCTGTGACATCCATAAACTGAAAAACAGGTCCTTCATTGAGTTTTATGTGTTAGGTTTAACACAGGTGGAGGGACTTACCATCTTTGTATAAATGAGATGACCAACACAGCTGTATCATGCCCAATACAAAAATGGCATCATTGGTTAAAGCACTAGTGGGCTTGGAAGCGAAGGCTATGTCACAAGCAAAAGATGGAAGCTTTGGAGAAGCTGAGGGATGGCAGCATTACTCTCAAGGAGGGATCCATCTCGCCTCTCCATAACCATCTAAAAGTTACGGTTTAATCCTGTCACAAGATAGGTGTCCACTGCCTTCTGGAAATGGCTGCTTATCTCCACTGCCTATAGAGGGAGTCTACACTCACCCTCCCAGCTTGACTTTTAGACAATTCAGGTTAGGTAAAATAAATGCCATTTCAGGTTTCTACAGAGGAGTTCCCTGACTCTTTCTCTTGTTTTTCATTTGTACATACAAATCCCATTTCTATACTGTACTTGTTCTGGACAAAGACCTCAGGAACGCAGAAGCACTGCTAAGAAAAACTTCCCGAGGGAAGGACTGGCCTTTTTGGCTGAGCAGGTACATTCATTTCACAGGTTTACACCAATGTTTTCACTTATAAGCTTCCTGAAGTATTTGGTTTTGAGGTTAAAGGTCTTCACATACAGGACTTACGCATGTTATATGATTTAAAAGAACAGCAATTGTTGGAGCAAATAATTGATTATCTCTTACATTCTTAGCTCAGTGGTGAGGTATTTTTAAGTGAAAATCCTTTCAGTATTTTCGGATTGGTTCTAAAAAAAGCAAAATAAAAACAAAAAGCCAATGGTGTGCTGACCCAGTTAGCTTCCTAATCAAAACTTTTCTAACAAAAAACTGCTCAGATGTGGCCAAACAACTCCTGCTCATATGTGAAAGGTATGTGCAAGTTATAATCATCATGTGTGAAAGCAGATTAAAATGAATGCTCATTTAATTTTCTATATAATGTATGCTTTGAATGGCATTATTTTTTTAGTCAAGTAATTACAGGGTGGAGAGAATGTGTGGCCAATGGCAGCGGGTTAATTACAAGATCAAACACCCACCACATCTTACTCAAAGAACCTTGAAGTGATTACACATTGTTGTAACTAATAGCCTAGTTTGGACCATTGATTGGAGAGCTACCCTCAACTTAAACGAAATGCAGAACTTCTATCTAAGCATCTTTACCAATAATGCTGTATACCACAGAGAGATTAGCTAAACTTGAGACAGGGGATATCAGTTTATTTACAATGTCCACTCGGCAATTTTACAAAGACTCAGGTTCTTCCTTTCTCTTCTCATGACTGACCAATCTTCTTTCACAACACAGCAGTTTGGGAGAAAATACTTAAAAGTAGAGATCCGTGATTAAAAATAAAAACTATCACGAAATATTTGCAGGAGCTCTGAACTTTGTTTTAACTGATTGAGTTTTAAATAATATAGGATAAGGCCAGGAAAGATCATCTGATTATCTAATGTATATACCAGCCACTAAATTTCTCCTCAATACTTCTTCACTGAGAAGAGCATTTTGCCCCTGGACAAAAATTGTTTTCCAGAAAAGCTTTCAATATTCATTTGAGAATGAATTCAGGAGGATTCCAGTATTAGGCTGACATGGCCTGCAAATCTCAAACTGAGGCCTGACTCTCCTTCCTACGTGCTTCTGATTTCCCAGAGTCGTTCACCTAAAGACAAACATACATCTTGCTGAAGTCACCACAGTGCTCACATGCCGCAAAACAGACAGACCTTCATTCACCTTCTAGAATGTGGATCAAAGAGCACACAAAGAGTGAAGATAGGACAGAGGCTGTACGTGCTCTGAACCCACAAACATGGGTACACCCAAGCACTCCGCCTGGGCAGAGGACCCTGCCTTGAAGCCAGCTGTGCAAGAAGAGCTTCCACTGCTCCATGGTCCACGGGACCGTTTCAGCATCCAGATCCTTTGTGCTCGACCATCTGCAAGTTAAATTGTTAGTGTGGTCTGGTTATGAACCAGATTAGCTCACAGACGACTCCTGGGCACAGACTAGGTGTCAGCGCAGGGCAGTGATCACTCCAGCAGGCAATTTGCATGCAGCCACCCTGTTTTAGAGCTAAAAAACCTGAAAGCCACGGAGGTGGCCATGCTCGGTCAGTTGGCTGCAGGGCTAAGGAAAGGTCCTTACACTGTCTGTTTTACTAGTACAAATACAACTTGAGGGGTCTTGACCCAAGAAGCGTTTACCAATAAATTACTCGGACAGATCATAATAAAAATACATAGACAGACACATACACAGACACAATAAAAATTAAGCACCTTCCTTAAGGGAATCTTTTCGGCAGCTTTTGTAATTCATACACTTCTAAACCAAAAGTAAGACACATTTATTGATAGCTGCCATTTATATAGTTTTGTGCTTCCCTCCCCCTAAAAATAGAGCAAGGATAATTGAACTGGAAACCTAAAGATTTCTAAAACCCAATTACCTAACTTGTCACATTTGCCCAGTTTTCCCCTCTACTCCCCCCCTCATTTCTATTTTAAAGAGGTCAAGGTTATTCAATATGAGCTCCTACATTCATACAGTAAGAAAAGTGGAACCTAAACATAAAGACTGTTTACGCAGCATGAATGTGCCCACGTAGCCTACCTGTACCATGTTTGTTTACCAATTAGGCTATGGAATTGATACTTTGATGTACACAGAGCGTGCAGTTCATGGGGGTGAGATAATGGCGCAATGAAGAACTTCTTTTACCCTCCCTGACTGGAGTGTGTTTATAGTGTCCGAAGCTGCAATCCTCATTCCGGCTGATTTACCTCAGTGGGTGTGTCGTCTCTGCAAGGGCTGCAGTTTGATGGCCCAGGTTTGCAACGTTAATGCTGCTCTAGCACAAGCTTTTGCGTGGCGTTAGCAAAATTACAGCTCCGATGCCTCTGCTCTAGAAACTCATGTGCACGAGAAGGGCTACTTCAACCATTTCAGTCTTATCTATGAATTTATAACTTCCAACGGCGTGCTGATTTATACGGCGTGGCACTATACGTCAGATGCACGCTGCCTCAGAAAATTAATGCTGCATTCTGGCAACCATACGGGCAAGCTGGCCAGCAGCCAGGAGACCAGCAGAGCATGACCCTACCTTCACGCAAACCTTCCCTATGCAGGAGAACTATTTGCATCAACTGCACCGGCCGAGGAGCAGAAATAAAGGGATCCTGTACCTTGGTGTTGCTTATAGCCAGCAGATCCCTTGGGGGCAAATGTACGCCAATATGATTAATGAGAGAAGGTGCAGAGACACGACCCCCTTGCGACAGGTAACCACACGGGCACCGCGTTTCTTGACGTCTCGGGGAACAGAGAGGATTGCAGAGGCCTCCTTGCATATCTGCTCTGCTTCCTTATGGACCTCTCCTCTAGCTGTTGCTCTCACCTGTGACAAAATTGAGCTTGCAAGCTCTGCAGGGAAGGGCATTTATCTTATTTGTTCTGTAAAATGCATATTATAGTTTGAGTGCTGAACAAACAATCACAATAATGGCTTACGATTGCTTAGCTTAGTTATCTTGAGCACTTTAAAAAAAAGAACATTGTTCAGCAAAGAAAGAAGTAAAAAACATTCTTCTTTATCACTTGCAAGTAAAGCAGTTTTTGTTCCCCATTCTTTTGCCTCTCTCACCTTATTATTTCTTATCAGCTACGTGATCACTTATAGAGTTAAATCTAACTCTGCCACCAGCTTCAGTGGGACTACCCACAGCAACGCTGGGCTGAAATGGAAACTCTCAAATAGGATTCTGCCTTCTCACTATGCAAATGATAAAAATCTCTGAAAGAACACAGAGAAAAATCTAATTTAATGGTTTCAAGTAACTTTATGCAATACCTTAAATGGAAGATGCTTTAACGATAGCTCAACCACACAAACTTGTTTATAATGTACTTTATGTTTATAATGCTTTCCATTCATAAATATCCCTGAGTGTTTTTTTTTTTTCTATGATTTTTTACAGGAATCATGTCACTTGCTGGGCTTTACAGCAGCTGGTTTACTTCTCACTGCCATAGCCCTATGAAAAAAATAGGGATTGAAAGTGGAGCAGCGCACATTTTCCACTGTAAACTAGCTGGTACAGTATGATTTCATGCTTTAGCTCTCTGCTTTTCCAAGGAAATCAGGGCTTATGCTTTTATCTCCCACAGTACTATCTCCATACGCATACTGTCCTGCTGGTTCACTCAGACAGCTAAAATCTTGTCTACATTATGATTTTTTTCAAACCCCGATGCTGTACCACAGCTGCTGCTGCTTGATTGTTGATAGCAACAACTTGTTTTGCAGGTACAAGTGGGCCTGGTTTCTTTCAATATTGCTTCAGCACTGCCCAGTGCAGTGCAGAGCTAATCAGCAACGTGGTCCCTGCTGGTATCTGACCACCAGCAGCATTTCCATTGCTCCTGCCACTGTTATTACAGAAATACATCGTAGTGACTTGGGATTTCTGAGAAATGACATCTAAACATTATTAGCCCGCTCCAATTCTGCCCATTTTGAGGGATTTGTTTGCACCCAGGCTGGAGTCTAGCTACGGTTTAGAAATGCTGACTAGCTGCAGTTAAAATAGAAATAAGCAAATTCACAGCTGATTATATACATCACATGGGTCCAGCACAGTGATAATTTTATTCCTGGTGCTCCTCGGCATTTGAAAACCCAGGCATGCAAGCAATGCTAAATAAACCGTGTTCAGTAGCCAGTTTTCCCAGAGCAGCCGCCTCTTTTCCTCCAGAAAAACAATTTTATCTATGTAACTTGTAGTAGCAAAATGGTGATTTATGCACACCCTGTACCTAAGTGTCCTTTCTAATGCTCAAGTATTAGGATGTTTCTCATCCTGTGTCTTGAACAATCCCATTTCACCAGTAGCCAGGCACAGCCAAGCATCCAAATCAGCACAGCACTCCACAAATGTCCTCTGTGACAGAGCACGTAGCTATCTGCCTGGGTTGCGGTATCTGCATCACAGACATTACACGGTTTCTTGATCTTTGCAGGCGCTGTCAGAACATCCAAAGTTATCTGGTAGCACACTCTTTCTGGATATGGGAAAAAAATCCAGCATTATTTTTTTTTCCTTTTATGTAAGAAGACTTAGGTTTGTTTGGTTTTTCCCTTCTTCTCTCTGTTTTACTTCTAAAAGGAATACAGTATAGTTTCAAGATGGTGATATTACAAAAACTTGAGGTTTTGTGCCCCCCCAAGTTCTCCAAGGGCTCTCCAAAGGGCTTTTAACACCTCCCAGAGTTTGGAACCTGATAAATAGGATCCCTTCCGTCCTTGGAACTGTAAAGTTCTAATATGGCACAGTTACAGATGTAGGGCAAAAGTATAACTGACCTTCACCTGTAAAACCAGAACTGCTGGTACTTATACGGGAGCTATACTGCTGGATAAAAACAATAATTTCTTAATGTAGACAAGGCCTCTGAGGAATCTCCTTCTCCAAATAACCCAGCCAATCAAAACTTCATCAGTCAAACCCACACATCTGAACTCCTTCAGCAAAGAGGAACTTGAAATATTTTCCCAAAAACATTATTTCCCCCATTTTAACCACCAGAAGAAACCAAGAAAGGTATACCCTTCACATTTGGGACAACTGAGTTCAAACATGGTTGTTCAAGGGCTGAGGTTCCGAGGATGCCCAGCGCAGGGCGGATGTTACCAGGATGTGCTCTTCACTCCAGTGGGTTAAAACACAAAGCCAGACTCCTAGAGCTACGCTGGATTCCGGGGTCCACACAAGGGGCGATGCCTCTCGCAGCCAACTGACACGTTTTGCGAGAAACCACCAATTTCGGACCTAAAAACCATCAAACCGTATCTGATGCTTTAACTTCATCTCAAGCCACGGCAATTCTTGCCAAAAGTGGCCTTTTTAGACCATTCCTCTCAGGCAGCGCTCCGAAAAGGCTCCCTACACGTTATCAAAGATGCTCTCCGGGCTCCACCGGGAGAAGCCGAGGTGCAGCAGAGGGGCTGGGGGCGAGCGGCCTTGACCCCGGGACCCCCACCACCACCACCCCCCCGGGGCCGTGGGCCCTGACTCCCGCCTGAGGGCGAGGAGGCCACGGCGGGGCCTCGCCAGCCCTGGCCGCCGGGGTCTTTGTTCCGGGCGAGCGGCGGCCCAGGCCCTTTGTTGCCGCCGGTTGCCTCTCGCTACCGGCCAGGGGCCTCCTGCCGGTAACCGTCGCCCCCTCCCCGCTCCCCCGGCGGGGGCCGCCGCCGCACCTGGCCGCACCCCGGGGGAGAAGGGGGCGCCCTGCCTCCTCA
>VXBW01007109.1:875496-931413 GCA_013400375.1 Thinocorus orbignyianus
CTGGTTTGAAAGCGGCGGGGGGGGGGGGGCGGCGAGGGCTGGGAGGCAGGTTACAGCCCTGTTGGTGTGTGACAGCCAGAGCTCCCCGCTCCGAGGGTGGAGGCCGGTCCTCTGTGTGTTCCCGGGGAAAAGGAGGAAATTCACACTTGCTCTCGGTCTGGCCCCGGTCCTGGTTGTTTATTAACAGGATCCTCTGAGAAATCACGTTGGCTCGGTCTCGCAGCTTGTTCCCCTGCCTGTGCCCAGGTGCTGGCTGCTAGCGTAACCCACGAAAAAGTCTTGAAAGCCATTCTAAGATTATTCAGTCTGTGATAGCTCTCTTCAAGCTATTGCAAACTGTTTCTTGAAGGCCGGAATGGGGGATTTCTGTGATTATTTTCCACATCCTGCAATTTATTGTAATTAGAGATCCTTGCTTGTATTGCTTAGGTTGTAACCGTATGACTGTTGGCTGCGAGTTGCTTGTTCAAAAAAGTGGGCTAATGCTGGCATGAGAGAGCCTTCATGATTGTGTTTGAGAACGTATTGCAGGTTGACTGCTGTCTGTGGCTCATTTTTTGTCTGATTAATGCATTTGTCAGTTCTCAATACGTTTTAACTCTAACCTGTTTTCTTAATGTTGATGGCAGACTGTGCTGCTTTAGTTTTGTTAATAAGTAGTTTAACAAATCTTAGAGTTTTTTAGGTCAGCCTTACATGTTTATCACAATTAACTAGACTTTGCACAAAAGCTACTAGCTTCATTAGAGTTATTATGGAAAGCAAGAATACTTTTACTTGCATTAGCTCCATGCTTGTGCAGTTTAAGCCTCTGAACCTGTATGGGAGTGTACTTGCTGCTGTCAACGATGACATTTAATTCAGTTGAAGTACTGATAGTAAAAATTAAGTGCATGCATATCTCTTTGAACGCCTGAGCTTTTTATAATACTAGTTCCAAAAATGCTTAATAAGACTGCAGGTAGGTCTGCAGCAAAGTGACAGTAGGTAATGGTTTTATAACTGAAGTGTGTTTTCCTTACAGATAATTACAAATACAAATGTTCACATTTTTTCTCGCTGTTACCCTGAGCTGACCCGAATTTGGCAGTATTTTCAACCCAGATGATGGTGTGATTCACATGTGTACTATTTATCAGCTTAAATGAAAACCCTTTTACTAGACTGCTTGTGAGCTGACAATTCTGCGTTGTTTTCCCTGCTCTTCCTGGCTCAGTTTGACCATGAGGGACGTTTTGCTTATTGTAGGGGCTGCAGCAAGCATGGCATCTGTGAAGATGCCGTAACGTGGATATGACTTTTGGTTGGGTGTGCCCAGCTGGTTGGGTTGAACTGGATCATTTTAAACTGTTCAGAAGTGGTCATAGGCAACCTGGGTTAACTTTGCAGCTTGCATCTGCCCATACTGCAAACTGTCACTCAGGAGCTTTTGGTTGTATCTATCATGTTCAGAATATCAAGCCTTGATGCCTTATAGTGATTCTTCAGGCGTTTCTTCAGTGTCAACAATCCGGTTTAAATGACTTAATTTTCCTATACAGAGAGAGTAGAAATTTCCAGAGAAGCTAATCACTTCGTTGATAGTAGGGTTTCAGGGAGACTTATATGTTCAGAAAAGAAAAGGAAGAGGGAAATCTAGCGTAAATTGACTAGAGTTCTGACAGTATCGCTTAGGAGTGACAGTGAAAGGTATTTGCATGTTACCTACTGATTCACATCGGTGTTAGCTTGAAAGGTCTAATTCTTTGGTGAGATGCAATTGCTCTAAGTCCGTTGGGTCCTTGTCACTTTAATGGAGAGTGTAAAATGTGACTTGGTTTTGAATGTATAGAGTAGGGTTTTCAAAGTGGTTTAAATGTGTGTGTTTTTCTTTCCAGAGAAGTGCTTCATGAAACAAATCAGTTTGAATTCCTGTTAATATTTCATGGTGTAGACTAGTCCTAAGGGATTAGAGATCCACTTGTCTACTTGCCAGTTGTGAGAGGCACAAATTGTTTCTTAAAAGTATATTACCTGTAAGATAGTGAGAATCAGGAGCCTTGGGTATGGCATATTGTAGAGTTTTGTTACTTTCTCCTAACTTTTTGTGTGATATGAGCAGGTAACAAAGTGAGCCAGTGCTGTTTTTTTTTCCTGGCAAAACAGGAATGAAGGGATCTTTCTGTTCCGTGCTCAAAGTTGGATATTCCTCTGTCTATATGCCATGTGAAGAAGATTGAAGATGTCTTGGGAGTGAGGTTTTCTTATCTTCATTTGCACTTTCACTGAAGTCACTTGTGGACTTTGCATACTTGAGAGCAAGGTGGCAATTTTAACTTTGTTAGGTATTTACCTATTTTAATGCTTGTTGCTGTTCTCAGAAATTTGTTAGTAGTTTTGAATTATTTTCATGTTGAAGTTTTTTGGGTTTTTTTGTTTTTGGTTTTTTTTTTAAGAGAAGCTCTGTGACTTGAGAAGCTTATAAATGAACAAATCCAAACCTGTTTTAAAGTTTTAGTGAAACTAGTGATGTCAAGGGTGATGCTAGGTACAAACCTTTGCTAAATAACTCTGTAACACTGGTGCTAATTTAAGCTTTACTGTATCTGCTGCAGATGATGAGGCAGCTACTCACCTTTGTTAGTCTAAAGAGGATACAGAGGGAAATGTGGGGTGAATTACCTTTTTGTTTATAGATAAATCAACAGTGAAATTAAAAATGATTGCCTTTGTATTACCAAGATTTTGGGTTATTTTTTTTCCCCCCTCCCCCAGCTTTGCCAAGGATAGGGATGCTGTAAAAAGACTTCAGACCTTTTTGCAGTGGGACATAAACCGATGTTTTGTTCTTGTTTTAAGTCTTGATGATTATAGTACCCAAGTTTTCAAAAAGGAACAAATTTGAATGAATGATTTGGTAAAAAGTGCGCAGAGCTGTTCAGAAGTTTGTAGAGAAGAAATGATTTGCATTTATACACTTTTACCTCCCCAGCCCCTACCTGCAATGGAAGTGCCTGCTGGAATTAAGTGATTGATTATCTGAAACAAGTGCATGTGCATGTTTTCGGGGAGAACAAGGAATGCAAACTGTAAACTGGTGTGTTTATCACTGTGAGATAGAATAAATATAAATCCTCCTGAAACAATTTCAGATGGTGTACGTAAACTAGGCGTTACAATTGTTGATCTTGGTGACAAAATAAGGTTTCATCTTTAATGTACACTTTGATAGCTGTATACAAGAGGAAGAGAAGCACTCTGTTTTTCTGAATGTAGTTTGTGACTTAGGAATGTAAATTGCATTTTATTTTTTCAGAACAAGTGGGGTTTTTTTGATAGTTGCCCAAGGGCTTCGGGGTTGTTGTCAGAAACATTGATCTGTTGTAGTTTTGGTTTCTGATGGCGAAAGCTGTTCTAAACTGATCTAACATACCTACGTGTTAACAAAATCTAATAAAAATGCTTGGATAAGTAGCATTCTTTGCATTAAGAATAACTACTAAAAGAGTATTTAACTTTTAAATGGCCATAGTTTAAAAAAAAATAAAATCAGGAATTTGGAAGGTCTTTATGGCTATATGATTTCCCTTTCCTTCACTCTCTGAAAATTACTTGTGTAGGTTTGCAGCAAGATAGTAGGACTAACTCTTCAGAATGAGGGGGGGGTTTATTTGTGTTTTTTTTTTACGTTTATTTTCCCATTCTTCTGGTGTTACATGTGTTTGGCCTAATCAGTATGTTTTAAATTCTTTTCACTGGCTTTAAATGCAGATAAGCAATCTATTTATGGGAAATTTTACACAGTAAGACAGGATCTTTTGAAGTTGATGCAATTTTTGTCTTTATTCTTTGGGTTCAGATCTTACTGTGGTTCATTAAGGGTAATAAGGGAGACTATTACATGACATAAATTTGCCATCTTTTTAAAGTAGATATGCCAGCTCATTATCTAATTCTTGTTGCTTTAACTAGACTTAAACATCTTTTAGGTTTTAAAATCCCTGTAGATTCCTATCTGCATGGTTGCTCACCTGTAGGCTTTTAAGAATCTGTCTTTAAGAGGACTCATGTTTTAATATTGGGATTACCAGTAACGGTCTATTACGTGATGGGTGAAGCTGGTATTGGAAGTTCAAATCTGGAGGTAGGGAAATACTGTGTGTTCTCCACGCCTTAGAGTCTACAGCTTTCATTAGTTTTAACTAGTGCAGTGCTGTAAACAATGTAAATATCAAGAAGCTGATGAATACATCTGAAAACACTTTCAAAGTGTACCAAAGCTATGATAAGGAAAATAAATTCTCCTTGCAACAAATTTTTAAGCCAATATTTAGACAGTCTGGAAAGATGTCTTGTAATCTCTAAGGACTGGTGCCTGCACTTTTTAGTGAGTAGAATATTTTCCAGTAATTACTACCACTAAACAGGCACAGTTCAAGAAGGCATAGAACCACTTGAGTATTAGCTCTAGTTCTGCTCTGAAATGGCTGGAGAAAAGAAGTCATGGACACAGGTCTGCTCATTTGCATCAAAAGAACTATTTGGAGACCAGTTTTCCTTTAATTGAGTAAAAGTGAATGCTCTGTCTTTACAAATGAAATATAATTGCTACTATCTAGAGAGCGATAAGAAGTTTGAATTAAGATTTTGACCACAGTCTACAGACAACATAATGGCATGATAACATTTTTAGGAAGAACCTTTATGCTGTGCTTTTAATACTCCTTATGTAAGTTACTTCTTTAGTTAGTGGCTAATTAGGTCCATACAATTCATTCATACTGGCTTTAAGAATTCCCTCCTGATGTGTAAATCTGTTCCCTGCCTAAAACACGATTGACAAGCATTATTTTTCAGTTGAAAAAAAAAAATCCCCTGGTCCTCTGGACATGTTAGGGATTTACTTTGTTTTCACAAACGTGCTTTTTCTGACAGAACTATTTCTCTTTCAGAACTTTTAAAACAAAATGAGTGGAATACAGTTCATGGTTTTTAAGGAAAACCTTGCTTTATAATTAGTAAGATCTTGCTTTTGACCATAAGAAATGCTAATCTAAATGGAGTAAGAAAAGCTGAAACTTAGCTGGGTGGAATTGAAATGAACTAGAGTTTGTGATAAGGATGTTGGTTGTAAGAAACCACTCGGAATTGATATTTGTCAGTATGTTGTGGTTTGGTTTTTGTTTGAAAAGTTGCCTTGTTGCAAATGAAGGGAAAGAGATTGTGGCTACACAAAATTCAGAGTATTGCATAAAAAATAACTTCTGGTTTTGACCAGTGGTTCTGATGGAGGTGGAGTTGAAAATCCCAGTGTGAAGTAACAAACTGTATGTTGTGATACACTTAAGTGAATTCAAATTTAGCAGATATTCCACATAAGTAATGGAGCATTTGCTTTGTCTTTCAAAATGAACTTCACCATAATGGAAGCCTCTTCTGAAGTATATTTAAATAAAGCAGTGGTTAGGTAATTCTTTGTTTTTGGAGATTTTTGGCTAGTAAAAATATATGTGCTTAAAATATGTTTTGAATGATGCTCATTCCAGTGAATAGAGATGTATGGGATTTTGCTTTTAGCTTCTGAAAAGGTTAGAGCCTGTTAATTTCTGCTTTTAGGTTTTCAGGTTGATTTTGGAGATCTTTTCTCCTTGCAACATTAATTTTAACCTTAAAAAAATCAGCTGCTAGCAGTTAAATGCAATAATGTTTCAGGGAGTGGTGTTTTTTTTTTTTTTTTCCTTTTTTTTTTTTTTTTAAACTGCATGTAAAACCCCAACGTATGAATTATTTCAGTAACTGTTAAGCAATGTATTCACATTAATTGTGTTTAAGTAGTTGAGATGAAGTGGGCAATGTGTTGCGTTGGGTCTAGCTCATAGCAGAGTTAAGAATTGCTGTATTAACAGCTAGTGTGGGTTTCTGCTGTCTGGTTTTGTACATCAAGATGAGAAATGAGTAATGTTGAACATACATCTTGAAAATTTTTTGAGGTTTGTGTAAAAATAGAGTACAATAATTCCTCTTACATGATGGAATCAAGATGATCACAAGTGAAAATGCTCAAGGACTGTTGCTTTTTCTAATTGGTTTTCCTTTGCTCTTTTCTCTCTTGTTCATTTCCTTAGCTCCTTTCATTCTTCTCTTGTTTTCAAGGAAGGAAATGTAAACTTAACTCATTTGCATTGAGGTGCTCCTTTCATTTTTATTATTTGCTAAGCAATCAAGAATGTGGAAATTGAAGCTAAAATTCACAGTAGCAACACTAATTTTTAGTTGAATACAGTGGTCTCTGTAAAGTAAATGTCCATATCTTTTCTTTCCCCGAGTTACTGCTCTGTGTTTTCTGTAGTCAAGGTGTGAATCAGAGCCAGCTTTTTCTTTGTCTTTGTTTATCTCTATGACTAAGGGCCTTAGAAATACTCTTTAGCTAAGTTTTGTTCATTTTTTTTCTTTTTTTTCCTTTCACTGAATGTTATCAGGGTAAACCAAACTACATGTCAGATAATTCTGGATGCGTACATGATTTAGCTCATAATTCTAGTTAAATGTTCTGCTCCCTGCTCTCACCTTTGGTCTTTAATTGTGGGTAAAAATTACTGCTTTTTTGTAACTGTCCTGGTCTAGAAGATTGATAATACAAGACAAAAACAGGAGACAGCAGAGTGGTGATAAATAGTTTAGGTCTAACAGTAACATTCAAGCTGTTTTCCTGGACTATAGTGAGTCTTGTGAGCTTCAGCTTAATGAACAAATCTATATGGTTGTAACGTAACTTTTTGTAGTGGATTTCCCCATCCCTGGAAGTGTTCAAGGCCAGGCTGGATGGGGCTTTGAGCAACCTGCTCTAGGGGGAGGTGTCCCTACCCATGGCAGGGGGCTTGGAACTTGATGATCTTTAAGGCCCCTTCCAAGTCTAACCATTCTATGATTCTATGATAAGTTTTCCATGACATTGGTTGCCCCTAATTGTCAAGGTACAATTCTGCTTTTCATTGCAGTATAGTTTGGTCTTCCAGTAAGACTAAAAAAACTTGCTTTGACATAAGTCATTGGTTCTTTTTTTTTCAGTACTCGCCAGTTTTGCTGATACCTTCTTATTCTAGGTAGCTTACTCTTTTTCTCCTGTTAAGTGTGTATAACTCGGTAAAACCATTTTGCAAAATACTTCAGGATTATGTTACAGGCT
This sequence comes from Thinocorus orbignyianus, assembly GCA_013400375.1. NCBI lineage: Eukaryota > Metazoa > Chordata > Aves > Ciconiiformes > Thinocoridae > Thinocorus > Thinocorus orbignyianus. The sequence continues at coordinate 882,662 of VXBW01007109.1, forward strand.
TTAGCCTCAAGGTTATCAACTGGTTAGTGTTGTCATGTGTTATATTCCATTACACTTTATAGAGCTGCTTTCTTTCCTTGTGTGCTCACCTCTAAGTTAGACCCTTTGTTCGGCTCCTCTTCAGATCATCTTCTAGCCCAGGTATTCTTACCAGGGAACCATACCTCTCGTACCACCTCCGTTCTTTTCTCCTTATGAAGAAGCTATCTGTCTAGATACTGCTTTCTTTATTTCTCTCCAGCACTGAGCAGGACAGGGATCTTCATTGCCTTGGTCTGTCTTGGACAATTTTTTTCTTGATAACTAGTTACTTTTGGAAATGTCTTTAAAGTCTGAGTCCTGAAAGAACTGGAGAAAAGTCTTATGGCTAGGTTTGTCATCTAAAAGATCAATATACTGTGTTAGTCATAAGGGCAAATGGCACACTAGGAAATGTAAATAATATTCCAATATCCACATTTCTAATCTGTCTTTGAATTTCATCATCTAAATAGAAGAGTTGGTTAATAGTTTGAACTGATGAAATTGTGTATGTTCTTCTGTGAGTTTGTCCATGTCATCTGTTCTAGTCAAGATTAAAAGCTATACATTGTCAACTTCAGAAGTTTGATTTTTTTCTTTTTTTTCTTAAATGGTGCTCATTATGTCTTAAGAATAATTATCAATGAATTTCTAATTTTACTCATGTATTCCAGGAGTATAAGTTACTAGACTTTAAAAAATAGTTGAGTTATTATAGTAATTATTATCAGTAACATTAGAAAACCTTCTGGTTTGTGATGTGATTGGTAATTGAGTATCGATTTGAATATATGACTTCTAATGCAAGGTTAACTTTTGGGTAAATATTCTAGAATAGATTTTGTGTATTAAAGCACTAGTTGCTATAGAGTGGTGGCAGACAGAAACAAAAGTGATGTTGTGTGTTAGTGGCTCCAGGGTGGGGTTTCTTTGTTTTGTTTGTTCGTTAGTTTTACTGCTGCTTTGATATAACTAGAACTAAGCACTATGAAAGCTCTCACAGTAACTTACTAGCTAGTACTAGATTACAGTTTCTTGGTGAACTGCTTTAAGGCTTAACCCTGGTGAATTATGTCCCAGGGCATGGCTGAATTTCTAGTCTGCTCTGTAGTGAAAGCACCTTTATAGTGGGGAAAAAATGAAAGAATGAGTTGTCTGGCAACAGTATTTATTTGGCCAACAAAGTGTGTTGCCCATAGCAGTGTCTATGAACTAAAGATTCAGTGTGTAGATTTTTCAAGCACCCTGTGAACTGTTTAGTTGAGCTTTCTCTTTGTCAGAGGAGTTGTCTTGTCAGTCCACGATTGAGTATTTTCTTACAGGCAGATACACAATTTAATCGCAGTGTCATGCTTTTACACATACATTGTATTGCTCACAAAACCCATTGGAAGATCGGAATCCCTATTCTTAACGAAGATTAGTGGCAGTCCTACAGGCAGCAGTTGGGCAAAAGAGTTCAAACAACAAAGAAACCCTCCCCCAGTGACTACAACAAGAAAAGGTCTCTTTTCCTCTGCCCTCCCAGAAGGTGCAGTACATCACAATACATTTGAGCAATACATCAGCTGGAAATTAAAAAGGGCCCTTTAACCCTTTTGTTGTTGTTTTCAATTTTAGTAAAAACAACTATTCCATGTTCTGATTTAAAAAATATCAGGGTGATGCTGTCTGTGATGCAGTGTCCTGCCTGACAGATGTTTATGTGGGAATAAACCAAATTGTATCAGGTTGTGTTTTAGAAAGTTTTGCATTGATAAAATGGTCTCTATAATATAATTTCTTTTATGTTGAGAAATCTGGCTTGTATTCACCTTTTATATATAGTTTGATAATATTTATTGCATTCGGATTGTATCCAAGCATTGCATACTTCTTGTAGAATGCTGCGCGTTTTACTAGGAAATACGTAAGTTGTTTCCATTTAAAGTGACAGCCTTACTGAACACGAATACTATTTATTTTCAATGTAGACAGAATGGAAGTTTTTTAAAAGAGTTCTTTAACACGTACTGTATTTATTCTGGCTATTGAAAGACTGGGATAGATTGTTTTCATATCTGGAAAAGGAAAATAATTTGCAAATTGTGTTGGAAATACAATGTTTACTAATGAAAACGTGGCTCAATCCTGCTAATTGGTTTTGGTGGATTCCCTGTTGTGTCTAGTGTTTGCTGTATAGTGAGGAGGCTCAAAAGTGACATTGCTTAAGATTACTGCATTTTCTGATCTAATTCTTGAGCTGTGTTGAAGACTTGGAGGAAAAAAAAAAAGGCCAAACAACTATTTCCTTCTTCAAAAATTGATGAAATGTTCTAACAAAGTCCTTCTTTGTTTTGTGGAAGAGATGCGTTGGAATACTTTCGATAAAGTCTCCAGAAATGCTGAAGTTGGATCTAGTATTACAAGAGTGTTTTAGTCTTTGTTGCATTACAGCAACAACTATCTCAATAAATTCAGCTGTTATGCCTGTAGATGTTTTCGGGCAGGTAAGAATCGATATGTAGACTACAAAAAAAAAAAAAAAAAGAGGGAGAATAATGAAGTCATTTTATGCACTGACTATTGGTGTATTCACTGAAGCTATCTTTTGAGTGTTTAAAAACCTAACCATCCCTGAGTGATGAAATTGCAGCTATACTAGGAAGTGCTCAAGATGAGCTGGGTTTGGAGTCTGTCTCAGATATTCTCACCATTTAATAGGAAAGAAAAATTTGGAAGACGAGAGGTATAAAAAAAACCCCAAAACAAACAAACAAAACAAAACAAACAAAAAAAAACCCACACCACAAACAAAATACAGCTGTGGTTTTCTGCTACCTTTTAATTTCTGTCTGTATGTAGCTTTGACTAAATTTGGCCTGTAAGATAAGATCTGTGATGGCCATGCAGTGTTTGAATTTTACAGTGTTAAAAATCCTTGTAAAAGTTTCTGCAGTAATCAAGAAAATCTCTTAATAGTCTGATACTGACTCTGTATCTTGAGTCTTAGTGGTTCTGAAGGAGTTACTAGTTCTTGTTGTTGGAAGTAAATTCTTTGCAGTCTTCTACAAGCTCCAGAATGCTTCAGTTTCACACTTTACTTTCTCACCTACTTTGAGATTAAGCATGAGCTCAGACAATCAGTGCATCAAATTTATGAGAGAGAGGCAAAATTTGAAAAATTTTCCCCCTCAGAGTAATCTTCTTTCATCTCAAGTGATAAGTCTCAAGTGGCGGCATGAAACTGGAATAGCATTGTACCGATGTGAGACAGTCACAGACAGAAGCAAAGTATTGTACAGCTCTGTGATAGTGGTAGCCTGAAGTTTGTAAAAACGTATTGAAACTCAGATTTTACTGTAAGTGTCTGTCTTAACTTCAGCGTTCTACAATTGTCTCCAGGTCTTTGAACATCCTTGTATGCATGGATGCTCGTAAAGATCCTTCCATACCTTTATGAATGCACTGATATAGCTCTCTCAGTAAACTTGCCTGTGTAGAACCCTTCTCTTCCACATTTCACACACGTGCTCTACTCAGAAAAAGCTCAAGTCCCCGACCTTAAACTGGACACCTCAACCTTCTACTTAGGGTGGAAAAATGCTAATTATAACAGTCTTTGGATGTGTTCCTCCTGCTACATAGGCTTTAGAAAGACCTCAGGAGCATGACTTTATGATTATCCAGCTTTGTCAGTAGCTTCCCATGAGGTTACTGATCAGCCAGTCCTCTGTCATGTGCCATGTGGACTTTGGAGTTTCGAGCAGTTGGACCGTTGCAGTCAGGCCTCTTTATAGCCAGCTAGTCCCTGTGCTGATGGTGGCTGTGACAGTGGGGTTTTCTTCTAAGAGAGTGGGAAGAAAAGGTGTTTGTTTCTTGCTTGCTCTACTGTTGCAACCATAGATATGTTTTCTTATTCTGGAGAGAATTCCTTCTACAACACCTTCAGCTTGAGGGTATTGTTCTGGGTACTGACTCGGTAGAGACAGAGCAAGTTTTCTGAATTAACTGTGTGCTGAATTTCTCAGATGCTGAGAAGGGAATCTTGAACCAGGGGTAAAAATCCCTTTCTAACAACATCAAAGGTAGTTGGGATGGTACTCATAGCAGGTTTAGCTGTGAGTTTAGCCAAATTCTGAGAATAAACAATGGTTTTTTTATGGTGCAAAATGGCCAGTTGCCATTTCAACTCCCTCTTTCCAAGGTAATACTATGACATTATTGGTGGTAGTAGAAGTCTGCGAGCAGAATGAGATACCAGCATATTTCTGATACCTTTTATAGCCTTAATTTCTGAAGTAAAATATTGAAGAGCACTTTTCTTTGGCAAGGCTGATAGATGCTTAAGTAATCTGAAGCCTTTTGTACCTCAGCAGCTGAAAAAGAAGATAAATAGTTTCATGTGCCTGTACCTAGTCTGCAGCAGCTTCTTCACCCACCTCTCAGCACTTCTGAGACACAGGAAAGGAAGAGGAACCCTCTTTCTCCTGTCACTGCCATCTGATTGCCATCGTGCAGGTTGTCTTCTGCAACACAGAACTTTGATTCTCTTCCAGCTCTGTGATGTTGACAGCAAGAGGCAGTGGTGGGTTTTCCTGCCGTTGATGTTTAGCAGTTGCTTTGAGCTGATCCTTACCACTCTTGCAGCATCCAGAAGTCTGGAACAGTAGCAGTTAAATTTGTATGTTGATATTTACTGTGACTATCAAAAACTTTGGCCAGCCCTTTCTCTTTCTTATCCTCAACCTCCAGTGTCCCTCTGACCTCTCTGTAATTAAACGTTGGCAATATTTTAATTCATACTTGAATTAAAAAATTTCTTTTCATATTTACATATGTGAAATCTATGTCAAATGAAAATAATAATTGATGAGTTTAGGATTTGCTAGAGCTTACTCCATTTGTTGGCAAAAGTTGCTTACTCCACCTGGAGTACTGTGTCCAGCTCTGGAGCCCCCAGTGTAAGAAGGACATGGACCTGTTGGAGCAAGTCCAGAGGAGGGCCGTGGAGATGATCAAAGGCTGGAGCACCTCTCCTTTGAGGACGGGCTGTAAGACTTGGGGTTGTTTAGCCTGGAGAAGAGAAGGCTTCAAGGAGATCTTTTTTATAACTACTTTCCTGTACTTAAAGAGGGCCTACAGGAGAGATGGGGAGGGACTCTCTTTATCAGGGTGTGTAGTGTTAGGACGAGGGGTAACAGTTTTAAACAGAAAGAGGGTTGATTTAGATTTAATATCAGGAAGAAATTTTTTACCATGGGAGTGGTGAGACACTGGAACAGATTGCTCAGAGAAGTTGTGGATGCTCCTTCTCTGGAATTGTTTTAGGCCAGGCTGGATGATTGCTTTGAGCAACCTGGTCTAGTGGAAGGGGAATTGGAACGAGGTGATCTTCAAGGTCTCTTCCATTTCTAGCCATTCTTATATTCTGCCATTCTATACAAAGGTGGACTTCTTTTTTCTTTCTGAAATTTCCTGTTTATATAGCCAGTGTAATAAATACACCAAATAATGTGGTAATCTGACTTTCTCCTTATGTTGCCTATGATTTAAATGATAGTAAAATCTATTGATTTGTAGGTAAAGCATGTATAGTCCAGTGTGGTTTTTATGTAATGAGCAATTTTAAGTGTAATACTTGAATGTAAACAATGCTCAATCAAAAATGTTTGGAAACCAGTGATATTACTTGATTGATTTATTTATTTTTCCTTGGAGTGCTTCTGCAAGATATTAAACAAGATGAGGGTTAGATCATACTTAACTTTTGCTTACGTGTAGTTGTAGCCTCTTCTTAACTGTCTTGTGTTTGTATAAAAGGCATCTGGCAGTCTTACTTTGGTATAGTATCTCCAGGACAGTGGAATGGGAAAACAGTGGTACAGACACATGAAGTTACGTGTTGAAAACTGCGTTGTAAATTTGGTTACTGCAGAGCTAGAAAGAGAAGCCAGATTTTTATGCACATATGAAGTTCTTTATTCACTGGGTCATGCTAACTTGAATTTTGCCTTAAAAAATATAGGGGAGGAGGGAACTAATCACATGCAGGATGTCATACACCACCCCCCACCCCTTCAGTTCAAATCTTAAGCCGATTTGTATAGTATGCCCATTCTTTTCAAAGAATGCCCCTTTTCTGTATTTGGCACCTGCATATAGTGACAAGCAGGTTATGTGTCTTGATAGAAAACTTGAGTAACTTTAATCTTTGCTTTTTTTTGTTTGTTTCAAAAATACTTAAATACTGAATCTACACAAGACTGTCTCATTTCAGTTAATACATAACTTTGAGTTTTGAACTTGATGAATAATTATATTTTCCACATGTAAAATTCTGGTATTCAAGCTGCTAGGAAGCTTGTAAATTGTTAACTAAGTCAACTATATGTGCTTTAATAACATTCTTAAAGTGAATACTGAATACAGAAGCGATACGGAATCCCCAAATGCTTCACAATAGTAATTTGTTCAAGAAGATATTTTAAAAGAAAAATTACTCGAAGTACTTAATCCTAAAGAAAGCTTGCTTCTCGATGTATAATAATGAATACACAGCACAGATATTTTTGTGCTAAGAATATATGAAATATGCGTTTTTTAGTGGGAGTGGTTTGTTGGGTTTGTTTTTTTTTTTTCTGTATAAATAAAATACTTCTGTAAAAATATTGGAAATACTGGAAAATTTTACTGTCCTTGGTAGCAGAGAAACAAACCACTTCACACTGGGAGAGACTATTGGTCGTTAATTAAATAAGAGGAGAAGAGACTAGAGACTCCTTATACTTTAGAATTCTTTTCCACTTCTTTGTACTGCAGAAGAGGTTTCTATTTTTCAGGTATTCTTTTCCTGTTCTTGTGACATACTCCCTCGCTAATGAGTGGCTAGACCTGTTTTTTGGTGTAACTTCTCAGCTACCTTAATCCTGATTTGCTGCAAACAGTCTTTGGGTAATATCAGCAGTTAAAACCTAAATTGTTTTACAGTGAGTCAGGATATACTTGAAGTCTTGCATGGTAGTATCATTTAGGCCTTTATTAAGTATGTTTTAATATCTGAGTAAGCCAAACCAAGTTACTAAATGCTTTTGTAATCTGAGCCAGTTTAAACTCGAAATACTTCTGTTCACGGTTAATCATCTGCATTAATGTTTGTATTGTAAGTTGTCCTTGGTCCACATGCCACTGAAATGACAGGCTCTTGATAAGAATAAAATTAAGGTTATTTGATAGAATTCTATTTAGAGCAAGAAAATACTTGAAAGTAAGGAAGCAATTTCATTTTTTCTGCTGATTTTTTTTTTTTTTTTTTTTTTAATGTAGTGGTGACGAATGAAAGGTGGAAGGAAATGAATGCCCTGTCACTGGCTGCAAAACTACCTGCTGGGCAGAAGTGCAGGACTTGCTGAGAAAAAGAGTTTGTGCACAGTACAGTACACTGACGAATGTACTTTCTTCTGGTGATTCCTGATTAACACAGCTGCAAAGACCAGTGGTGTTAACTTGTGCTGCATGATAAAACCACTAATTTATTGTCTTCTGGAAAAAATCCTTAAAATAGAGCTGGTAGCACTTTTTAAAACACAGCTCCTTTGGTAATTAAATGTGCCAGTTGAAGGGTGAAATGAGCACCTTCCTGGGTGGATTTCCCAGTGCAAAGTTACTTTGCTGACTAGGGAAGTGCTCTCAGTTTGTTACTCTTCATCTTTTTTTAAAAACAATGTATATCTGAGACAGATTATAGAAAACTTAAATTGCAAAGTAAAATTTACTAAATATATTTAAAGGCTTACATTGTATTTTCAGGTTGAAATAATTTCAAGTGTTTTTTTCCTAAAGCTGAAGTTATTCCGGAGGTTTGGAATTATTTTTAGTAGTGAACAAATTTTTAGTAAAAAAAATAACCCAAATTTACCTTGTTTTAACAAAAAATATATCTGATCTAGACTTGATTGTTGTCAAAATCTGCTCCTTGAGGTCACTTTCTTCTTGAAACAAGCACAAAAATTCTCATTGCCTAGCCATGTAAACCTTGCTGATGAAGAGTGGCTAGCCTGTGGCACAGGGAGGATTTGTGTGTCTAAACTCAGTAGTTGTTGATCACAGTTTAAAAGTTGTTGGATGTTGGAAATTACTGTTTCTGACTCCAGTGTTGCAGATTAGCCCATCTCACCGTATTAGTACGGCTCTGTCCAAACAGAACAGCTTGCAAAATGGAGACCTACCTCCTTACAGAAAAACTTGTACTTGCTCCTTTTTGTTGTTCAGCAGAACCTTTGAAGATTTTGGATTTGGGGAAAAGATCTTCTGCTTCTGTTTGTTTGCTTTTAGCAGCTTGAGATGTTACGTAGTCTAAAAATTTTAGGCTGAAGATTTGTGCAGCTGATGTCATTGGAAATGAGCATCCTGAGAGGGAAGAGTGTTTATAGTTGGTCAAGACCTCTGTATAGCATATCAATCTGTAAAGATGCAGATGTATTTTTTAATGTATGGCAATTTGATTTCAGGACAAGAGACTAAAAATGTCATTCCTGTCTTCTGCGATTAGTTAAACTAATTAGTTGGTTTCATTATTCCTAATTTCTGCTGTATATAATTATAATTTAAAAAATTAATGATTTGCTGGGCTGTAAATTTTGGGGGCTGAAATGCGTACTATCTCTTGGACAGGGATTTGGAATGTATGAATCAAAAAGATGAACAAAACCAGCTGGTCTTCTCTGCTTGACATGAAATACTCAGAGCTAATTTTCCTGGTTCTTCTGTATTCAGGTAGCTCACTTAGCATTGAGAAAAAGCTTCTTTTCTTATTACATTAAATAATTTGAAAAGAAACTGATACAAATTGCTTTGATGGTTTCCCTTACGCCTTCTGTATTGAGAATTCCCGAACCTCTGACAATGAGGGTCACATTTTTATAGTGCTGAAACTGAGAGACTCGTCTGTGTGATTCTGTGGCCATACATATCTTTCAGATATTTAGTGATTACCTGAGAACAACTACTGAATCTCAAGTTGCTCTTCAAAGATGACAAGGGATCCATATGTTAAAAGTAGTGTCAGTGACATGATTTACCCCGCTCTCTGTGGTGGAGTGGTCCTCCTGATGGCTCTTGGTATCCAGATTACAGTTTGGAAACAACTCATTACTGGTAGATAGCAATGAAGCAGGTGTTACAGTGAATTGCTGCTAGTCTAGTACTCTCAGCAGGGGTGAATATTCATTGGAAAAATTTTGATCGTGTAATTATTGAAAGTTATTAGGAAAAATCTGCCTTTATAGTAGTGTTGGTTTCTAGAACCAGTGCTGTGACAAATTCACATGATGCAGATCCTAGACCTGTATCATATAAACAGTATTTCCATTGTCATACAGCTATTTACATTGGCATGTAAAAAATAAGACTGTGACATTTTTCTGTCGTTACATAAAACTTCTTGGCTACATACTGGTGTGCCAGATAAATTAAGTTCAGAAAATAAAATCTTTCATCTGCAAATTGAAATTAAAGAGGTATTTAAAGTTGAATTGGGTGCCTAGTATTTTGAGATTAAGTGAACCACAAATGCAGTTTTCTCCTTAGAACAAGACTTTTATTTTTGTTCCTCTTTAAGTGTGCAGGAGGAAGGCTGATCCTCTTAACTTATGTGGATTTGGGGCTTTTTGTTTCATTTTGGTTTTTAGTTCACAAGAACATTGTAAAAAAGAGTGTTCTCTTAGTGTCTGAAGTTCAGATAACGTTTTGGCCTGTTACCCCCCTCCTTCCCTGTATGTGTACCTGTATGAAGTGAAGGACTGAGAAGCTTAAAACTAGACTGTTGATGTTATCAGGCAAGTGTTTCTTCATTCTTCTCTTGATCTCTCTTTTGTCTTGGTCTACCTCACTTTCCTTTCGTTCTTGCTTTCTGGGTTTGTTTTCTTCTGATGTTCTGTTGCTTTGTGGTGTTCTCCTCGAAATCAAGTTGTACTGCTGTGGTTAGCATGTGATTATTATTAATAATAATAATATTTCCACCCACTCCTGCCCTCCTGAGCCACACATACCCTGTAGCAACTAGAGGATAGTAACAAATTGGTATTGGTGGTGATGAATCACTTTCCCTGTTGCACTTAGATGCTTTTCTGGAACTTCAGAACTAAACTGTGTTCAAAAGTAACATACACAACCTAAGGAAATCTCACCAGTTTGAGGATAAAGGGAAGGCAAGGAATATTTGTTTTATTATTTGTTTTTAAAAGCTACCTCTTCTAAGTTCTTGCCTTAAACTTCTGTGTTTTTTTTGCTTTATCTGATCTTTCATTGCTTTTTGGTTGTATAATCTTTCTTCAAGAGTGAACAGGACTTACACGTTAAAAGAATCATCCTGAAAATTCCTGATGACCTATTTATGTTACAGAATATAATTTTATATTCTTAAAGTACAAACGAGTTGGAGGCTAGTCTTAGTATTTTGCACTGGTCAGCGTAGTAAGCAAGCTTATTTTAGAGCCACTGTACAGTGGTTCACCTGATAATATTTGAAAAAAATTTTCAGGCTTACAGTTCACTTTATCCTTGTATAGTAGGGACCAAAACTGAATGCGGTATTCCAGGTGTGGCCTGACAAGCACCGAGTGGGATGGGATAATGACTTCCTTATCTCTGCTGGCGATGCCCTTCCTGATGCAACCCAGCATCCTTTTGGCTTTCTTTGCTGCGGCAGCACACTTGTTCTCTCATATTGAGCTTGTTGGCTACCAGTACCCTGAGTGCCACAGAACTGCTCCCTGGCTAGGTATATACCATCCTGTGCTGCACTCCTGGATTATGTTTTCCCAGATGCATGATCTTACACTTGTCCTTGTTGAACTGAATAAGGTTCTCGTTACCCCACTTTTCCAGCTTATCCAGCTCTTCCTACAGGGTGACTCTGCCTTCTGAAGTGTCCACTTCCCCACTGAGTTCACTAACTACAAATGTGTTCTGCAAAGTAAAACTTCCCAGTTGCCAATGAATAGACAAGTAGTGGAACAGGCTGTACAGGGAGGATGTGCAGTTTCTGTCCATGGACATTTTTAAAATCAGACTGGATAAAGCTGCAAACAGCCTGATCTCACTTCAAAGATGACCTTTCTTTCAGCAGGAGGTTGGAGAAGGAAACTTCTGAGGTTCCTTCTTCTCTGAATTGCCCTGCAATCGTAGATAGATCAATGAGGTGTGTGCACATTCCAGTTCATTTTAATCTGGGACAGATTGCATTGTATTATCTGGAGAATGGGCTCTTCATACGTGTAGTTGAACCACTTACATAGATTTTACTGTCTCTAGTCTTTACTGGTTGGACTGATACCTGTAGAGAAATTTCTTATGCTGCTTTAATAACATAAATAACAATAAAAGTTAAATAACTAATTTATTTTCCTTTTTTTCATCTCTTTTGTCATGGCCCTTCTTGTGGCATACATGTTGGGACATCTTGGTATCAGAACTCTCCTGCTGGTTTTGCCCTCTGTGTCTGGAGGTCAGCTTGTGTAAACTAAGGATATCTGACTGTCTGGCTGGTGTAATAATTAGTGTTTTCTGTAGGAAAATGGTCTTGGAAAATCAAGACTGTAGATGGATAGTTCAGTTTGGAAGAGAATTCAGGAGGTTTCTAGTCCAACCTCATGTTCAAAGCAAGGTCAGCCCCAAGGGTCCTCCGGGCTGCCATCAGTATGGCCTTGAAAACCCCAAAGCACCATGTTCTACACAACTTTTCTGGGCATCCTTCTCTGCTGCTTGACTGTCCTGATAGTGAAAAAGCCTTTTCTCAGGTGTGGTTTAAAGTGTTTCTTGTCCTTGCACCATGTACAACTGTGAAGATCCTTGCTGCCTCCTAGACATTGTGGGCAGCTTTGTAGATCTCCCCAAAGCTATCTCTGATCTCCAGGAGGAACAAACTCAGTTCCTTTCGTCTCTCCTCCTAAGATGTTCTCCAGCCTTTGTGGCCCTGTGCTATACTCCAGTTTATCAGTGTTCTTCCTCTATTGGCAGCACAAAACTGCACTGGTGGGTAGAGAAAGATAATAATTTTACTCACCTAAAGCCTATATTCCTTCTACTAACACAGCTCAGGATGATGCTGACTACCTTTGCTGCCAGGGCATGCTTCTGGATCATCTTCAGCTTGCTGTCTGCTAGGATCCCTAGGTCCTTTTTAGCAGAGCTGCTCCTCAGTCAGTCATTCTTGAGCCTGTGTTGTTGCAAGACATTCCTTTCAGGGGCAGGACTTTGCATTTGTCCTTGTTGAATTCCAGGGAATTAAAAAACCACTCAGAATCCCAAACAAAACCCAAAGCAATAAAAAAACCCCACCCACAAAACAACAAAAAACCTTAAACCCCACCTTGTAGGACTTCCTTTGGCAAAACATTTACGCATGTGCTTGAGTGCTTTGAATACTGAAATGCTTAGATCCTTTTTGAAGTTGAGCACAGTATTCTTCTAACCCTGTCTTATCCATCTTTTATGACTGCAAGTACCTTAACATTTCAGGATCACTCTATGTCCTGTGACGTGAACGTACATTGAAGGAATGTATGTTGCTCATATGATAAATTGCAGGGGGAGATTGGATGAGGTGCTAATACTGGAGAACAAGAAGTGATCATAAATTTTCTAAATTCCACTCTGTTTTATTGCTGTTTTCTGCTCCTGTTTCTTTCTTGCCCAGATCAGTTACTGGAATAGATACTTGCAAGTGAATGAGTTACGCTGCACTGTTTTTATTGATATGTGTTTATTGTAAATAGTATTTGCTTTGATTCCCCATTATTATTATCTTTATAATACTGTGTTTTGTGCAGAACTACGTGTTGAACCTCACTGTTCCTTGTGTTTTGAATTCTGCTGTTGTGATATGGATCACTGTAACGCCTAAAAACGTCTCAAAAACCAGCACACGTTGTTCAAGGCAAGTGGTAGCTGTTGCACTTGTCATGTTTAGAAACAAAAAGTTTTATCTATGAAACATTAATTTTAACCACAGAAGGGTCTTTTTTCATGGTATCAGAACTTCAAAACATCTGGTATAGTTGGTTAGATATGGAGATTATGTCAATTGCATGGAAATACAGCTATGCTGGTAGTGTAACATTTTTGGTTGGAGAAATGCTGAAGTACTAGTTAGTAAGTAGACTATAATCTTGTCTGGCCACAGGTGTTTAATATTCCTATTTATTGCTTCAGTGGAGCATTTTTACCATTAAAATTTAAATGGCTACTTTGAAACTTGGGTAGTACTAATCTGTTACTTCTGTAAATGTTCCAAGGCCATTATTAACGTAGCAGGAATTAAAACTGAAATAAGCCAAACAAGCAAAATCCCAAAACCTCAATATTAAATATAATATGTTAATACTAAATTTGAACAAAGCTTTATATCAAGTTTTCTGCATGTTTTGTTGTAATCTATTTTGATGCAAACTACCTACTCTTAGGTAGCTAAGTTACCACTTCAGCTGAAACTCCTGGGTCCAGAGGCTTGTTCTTGGATTTACACCTGAAATACATGTTTAAAAAGGTTTACTGCACGCTCTGGGAAGTCAGTAGGTCAGGACTAGTTTGTTCCAGTCAATGTTTTGGAGTTCCTCAAGAAAAATATACGTGCAGAATTGTCCTTTCATAAATGGAAGCTGTTCAACTGAAGAGAGCAGCAGCAGAGTACAGTGGAGAGAAACTGCCTACGTTACGACAATATGAAGCCTTAACTCTTGAAGGAGCTGCTGAGTTGTATTCTGTGAGATCTATAACCATCTGCTCTCTCAATTCTAGGAATGAAGCTGCTGCCTGATCTAAACAATGTACAAGTACGGTGGTGTACTGTTTATTTTTAAGCACATTATTCCAGACCAGGGACGCATAGGAAGGGTGAGGAAGAAAACAGTGTATGTGAAGGATGCTTATGTGATGATTAAGCGTTCAGCTTTTCAGTCATCTTTATGTTGTTCCTATCTCCTCCCAACTCCACACACCCAGTCTTGTAACTGGTCATCTGACCCACCTGCCCTCTGAAACTTTCACACCCCGCTGTAAGCAGCTGGTGGCAGCTCTCTGTGAAGGAAGGAGCAAGCTGCTATGAAGTGATGGGGAAATATTGGTTTAGTTGCTGATCTAAGAACAAATTTTGAGTAGATTTGTTCTCATGCTTCAATGAGAAATGAGCAAGTGACTGTGACTGCTTCAGGTTTTGAACACTTAATCAACTAAATCAACCCCATACTTATCTTTCAACTGCTCATCATGACAAGAAGTGAAGCCAGATTCTTATCTTACCTGGTGTTTCAACAAAATAATAGTCCCAGGTGCTTTATATCATTTCAAAGAAGTAATGAAATATTTGTGTTTATGAGCTGGGAAAGAGCTGCCTTGCTGATATTTGGAAATAGACATTTTTCATAAAATCTGAATAGTTCTTGCATAGAACACTTAATCTAATTAGAGGCTCACCCTCTCAAATATTCTGAGGTTAAAATCAAGTTATAAAACAGTAACTCAAACTTCTTTTAACTTGGGGTTATATCTCCACTCCATTGTTTGGAAAATTAATGGTGATTTTTGACTGAATTCCTTCTGACAAAAAGTTGCTAAAATTGGTTATTATGCCTGTACTGCATGGTACCTTTTTCTAGGTTATTTTGCTATTATGAAGAGAACTGCAAAGGAAATGAGGAGCTTCCTATGTAATCAAGTGGTCAACTGCTGTTTCCTCTATTGGGAATAGCATTGACGATTACTCACAGTCGCTGCATTTGCATTGTTGTCCTGAGTGTGGAATGAGAGACTCTGAAGCAGGAGGTGGGAAGGAGAAAATACAGTGGCCGTGGCTGAAATACTGCAGTGCTAGAAAGAGAGTAGCTTTTTACTCCCTTAGCTACGAGGTGCTTTCCAATGCTTCTTTGTTTTAATGACTGTATGGTGGCACCATGAAATGTTACTTTTAGCAGGTTTAATTGAGCTTCTTTAAGCATATTTAACCCACCCTATCTCTGGACTGATTTTGCTTACTTCTGTCTTCTGGCCTGTTTTGTTGAAATGATGCTACTGTGATCTCTGCAGGACATTGGAGACTCTCAGGACTGTAAAACTCAGTCAGTGTTTCTGTGTGGACAACATCTGAAACAACATCTGATGTAGTGTTTTGCAGAAGGCCTCTTGACACTGAGCAATTCCTCTACCATTTGTGTCATTCCTACTTTATCAGGCACTTTTCAGTATTATTGTTTTATGCCTAGGACATAAAAGATATTTTGGAGGCTGATGTTAGCAGCCACTGATTGTAGTCTTAATGTAGTCCGTACTCAGTGGCTCCTGATGTTTTGAGGAAAACATTATTTCCAGTAAAAAATAACATCGCCTTGGTATTTGGTAACTTTAGTCATTATTTAGCTACTTCTAATTGAAATGATAGAAAGCTGTAGTTATTTCTATACAATTCTACTCTTAGCCATTAGATGCTATGTTCTCTAGTATTGTAAACAGAAATGCTGGATTACTTCTGCTCTCCTCAGTTTAATGGTTTACTAATTGAAATATAGCCTGGATTTATGTTAATAGCCTTTCTTAGGCTTTTTATATGGAGTTTCAACTACTGTATTACTTTCATAATGTTTTATTTGTTGAGCCTTAGACAAGTGAAATAGATGTTTAGACAGGGATGAAATACCTGAATTCCCGTAGATAACCAGTTTATCAATGATAGGTGCTGTTAAAGTACTCTGACACACTCCCAGTTGGTTGGGGTTCTGGATCTGCAGAGGTGTTCCTTGCTTCTGTAAACTACTGTTCTTGATTTTATTTTGAGTGCCAATAGCTACACAAGGGAAAAGTATGAGTGAGATACTGTATTTATAACTCAAGCTAATAAATTGGCTTTCTAGCAGCAAAAGAGTGCTCCCCTCACCCTTTCTTCAACTGCGCGGGGTTTTTTTAATCCCTCCTTTATGCTGGCATCGTGACTCCATGGTGGAGTTTTTAAGAAAGCTGGGGGACTAGGATTAATTCTTCTTAGGCTTTTGTCTCAGAACTAGCTCATTAGAGT
Organism: Thinocorus orbignyianus; assembly: GCA_013400375.1. Classification (NCBI taxonomy): domain Eukaryota; kingdom Metazoa; phylum Chordata; class Aves; order Ciconiiformes; family Thinocoridae; genus Thinocorus; species Thinocorus orbignyianus. The sequence goes on from VXBW01007109.1 coordinate 898,725, forward strand.
TCACCTGAATGCTTGTGTTGAAGCAATCAAAATGACACGTAGCTGGAGGGGGGGTAGGTAGGGAGAGGGAAAGCCCCTTCAAATGTAACTGCTAGTTGCCAATGGTTTAACTTAATGTGATACACTGCCTCACTGCCACAAGCAGTACACACGGAGTGATTTTTCTCTCGATGTAACTTTCCAGTAATCAGCAATTAGGGATTTTCAGGGAATTTATTTCTAGGTCTATATGAATAGTACATTCCATGTTCTGTTCTAATAATGTGGAGGATATGTAAAAGAACACAGCATTCAGGTACAGAGATCTTCTTAAATGAACTTGTTTACAGAGCAAGACCTTTCAGCCAACGTACTTGCTTCCAGTTTGGGAAAATAGGCACTACTGTAGATGGGAGCAAGCGTGGAACTCCCTTGGAGAAAAGGAAACTGGTAGATAATTGGAAGGAAAAATGCTTCTTCACTAGAAGGTGGCTGCCGGCTCAAGTACAAAGCATTCAAGTGATTTGTTAGGTTAATAGCTATGTGGTATCTTCTGTTTCAAATCTAAAAGTAAATAGAGTACTGAGAGAGTAAAAAGTCAGAACCAAAGCATTATTTTGGGCGTACCTTAGAAATATGTTTATAGGACTACTTTGAACTAGCTTTTGTGTTAGAATGGAGGAATTAGTAGTATGAGAGTAGTCGAAAGTTTCACGCAACAGTTAAGTGCAAATTCACTATTGGTGTGAAGATACTGGAGATGGTGTTTCTGCAGAGAAAGCCCTTTTTTAATTTGTCAGCAGTTGTTTTTAAATGCAGCTAACTGAAGCTGAATGTCATTCACCGAGTGCAGTGCTTGATGAAATTGTTGCCAAAGATTATACAACAAGATTAAGTAGGATTTGCAGAGAGAAGACTATCAACAGATACATTTTACTGAAGTATTACAACTACTGTAAAGATTTTTTTCAATCTATCTGTGCTCTTGGTATTCCAACATTAAAATAACTAGCAGAATTAGTAAGCTGCTTTGTAGATTTTACAAATTGACCTGGTTTCCTTAAATAAACAAATAAGCAAGTAAATCAAAATGATAATTCCTTTAAGAGTTTTTTGAGTGACAGAATTTTTAAAAAAGCAAACAGTTTTTGGGACTCTCACTGCTGTTTGGGAGTTGCAACATAGACCCAGTATTCCTTTTAAATGTTAAAAAAAGCTACAGTTAATGTTCCTAAATCATGGTTTGAAGTGTGTGGCGTTTTCATGTGTAACTTTGGCTACCTCTTTGGTTGTATCTGGAGTGAAAGAATATCCTTTTTCTGGCTGTGTAGTAGGAGTGACTAGAAGGATGTCTTAGCTTTTTTGTATGTGCATGCTCAAGATGAAGCTGCATGTAAGCACTGTGGTTTTACGTCTTTGGCTATGACACAGCTGATCTCACTAAATTTCACTCGACAGTGCACACTTTGGGTTTGGAGGGGCTTTTTTTGGCAGAACTAATATTGTAGCTGTTGATGATTATATAGCCTGAAGTGTGGTGGTTTTGTTCTTAAAAAGTAAAAAGGAAGGTAAGTATTTCAAGTAGAGAGTAAAAATTGTAATAGTTCAAAAGAGGTCCTTTCCCCTATTTCCATAGTATTTGTTATTTAAAAAAAAAAAAAAAAAAAGTGGTTTAGGCTGCATTTTGAAGTGGTATTATTCCTTCATGCCTGCTTGACTAACCTAATTTACTTGGAAAACAACTTTTTCAAATCCAGTCAAATGTGGGATTTGAATCAGTGTGATCTGGAATGTAGGAGTTTAATGATTGTAAACTGAATTCCAAGACATTGTGACAATAATTGTGCAACTGGAACAAATTTAAATGTTGCACATTAGTGTCTCTTGAGGTAGTAAAAGGAGTAATAAGGTTAATGAAGCTGGCAACAGCCCAGTGCAATTCCTGTGCTATCGCATTGCTTTTTGGCAAGGTCTTGACCTGCTGTAAAACCTTTAGCAACGTCAGTTTGGCAGTGAGCTCTAACAGTGCTGTAAACAAGAGAACACTGATTGAGAGGTTTTTCTGTGTTTGGGACCCCTTCCTTCCCAAATTACACGCACAATAATCTCTTGTCGGCCTACCTATTTTGCATTTTGCCAGATGGTATCCTCTTATGGTTTTGGTTGGGTGTCTTTTTTTGATGTATTAATCCTTCACAGCTACCCTGAAGTCTCCCAGAAAAGAAGTGAATGCTCCTTTTAAATTTATTTTTTAAGTTGGTCACCCCCTTCTCAGAGGATAGAGCAGGACATCCGGGAACTGGGTCTAGTCAAGAATAGGTTTTGTGCTTAGGTAAGGGTCTAAGTGCATTTTGCTGCTGTATGGATTTTGATTTTTCTTTTTCTTGTTGTTCTTGTTTGGTTTTGAGGTATGTTTTGTGCATTTGCTTTTTCTTGTGGATTCCCTGCTGCAGTTTGTCTACTCCAAGAGAATCAGGTGCTTGCTTCCTATTAGGCTTGTTAGCATTCCTACTTTAAACTCCTGACTAATTAGCCTGGTTGCCAGAGCACTTGCGGGCAGAGTATCAGATAGCACCCACTTTTTTTTCTAGTTCAGTCACTGTAGCTGCGTGTCTTAACCCTCTGTGGTGCAGGTTCCAGCTCATCCCCCAGGAGGGAGAAGTCAGTGTAACACAATTAAGTTTATCGTGGCCAAGCAGAAGTTAGGCCAGTTTTTCCTGGCTGTGTCAGCAGAAAAATAAATACAATATGACCCCTTGTTGTATTATGTATAAAACAGCCCTATTTTGATGGCTTCTTTAGATACCGTGTTGCATCATACTAAAGCCTGATACTAAAATGGTAAAAATGCAGTGCTGATTGCAAGAAACTGATTCAGACAGCTGTTTATTTAAAGGATTGTTGCTATCACAATTTTTGTCAAGCAATGAGAGTTTATTTCCTGTATTTCTAGGATACAGGGTATACTGAGAGCAAATAAAAATGAATGGTGGATGCCAGGTGGTTTAAGTGAGGGTGTTTTCTGAACTTCTCTGTGTTAGTGGTTGGTGTCAGCCTATGGGTGGGGACCACCTCATCAAATGTGATTTTTAATTAATCCTTTGGTTGGTAGATGGAACCTTCAACCTATGTCAGGAACATGAAGTTGTTGCAGTAAGTGGTCAGATAGTGAAAGATATATCTGATGTCTTGTCTCTATAAAGAGAGAGTCTCTAGTATGTGCTTCTTGAGGTGAAAATTCTATCTCCAGTTTTTACCAGTTTCACTCATTAATTTAAAAACTACCTGTACTGTCACTTTTTATGGATTTAATGATAAGTTTCTCTATTGAAGTTTGATTATACAGGAAATGGTTTGATCTTTTTAAATTGTAGAGAATTTATCACATGACTCCAGTTTCCAACAACTCCTGCAATATGCCTGTTCTGGAAATACCCTTAAGACTAAGGTATTCTGAACTTCAGTTTGTAGTTTTAAAAAATCTGTGTATTTTTCTAAATGTCGTTAGTTTGTGGAATGAGTCTTAAAAATATTTGAGAGATTTGCTATTTCTGTAAGCAGGCCACAATTTCCACTTGGCTCGTCAGGACTGTTGGTCTCTGCTAGGACAGTTCTACCCTATCAGTGTCAGCATCCTCAGGAGAGCTTTCATTTTAGTGATGAGCCAGAACTACTTTTTTACTTGAAAGATACCTATTCAGATCCTCACTTTTTACATAAAACATTCCAACGTTCCTTTAAAAACTTGTCTGTCTCTAGCTTTAAAATTCTGCTTTGAAAGCGGGTTTGTCACCATACTTAGAAACACCTTATTGCTGTGCTGTTAAACTCTTAACTGTTCCTTCAGAAATGTATAAACATTGCATGGGAAAACAGAAGTACAATTCAGTGTTGCCTGGATGCTGTCAAGTGAACCAGACACTCTGATGGGGATGATAGCAGGCTGCTGAGCAGGTGTGAAAGTGAGAGCAGTCAGAGATCAGGTTGGATAGATGAGCTGCTGGCTGCTATGTTTTTGTTCCCTTCTTTGCTGGGGTGCTTCTCTGACCTGTGCAGAGGCTTCACACCATGCCATGCCAGCGTAGCCTGAAACAAAAAGTTACTGCTGGCTTATAAGGCTGAAAGGTCTTTGTGCAGGGTCCAGTATCTGCTGATGCGAGTGTGAAAGTGGGAATAAAGAGTCGAGTAGCTTGGCAGAGGTTGCTGTTTCATGGTTCCTTCAAGTTACTACAAGATGCCAGCAGAGGGGCAGTTTAATCCAGCTGCTAACACTGATGGCTTCCTCCACACTGAGTAGAGGAGGGGGGGAAAAATCAAACTTCTGAGCTAGTTAACCTGCCTCATGTTGCTGTACAGCTGCAGGATGCTGGTGCCTGGTGTAAGGGAGGAGGTGGCAAGAAGTGTCTAACTCTGAGGAAGGGCTTTCTGCAGCAGCTGGAGGTTTTGTTAGTTGAAAGTGACTGTGCGTAAGTGAGTAAGGGCAATTATTTTCATGGTCTGATTGGTGTGTGAAAATGCCCCTGTATTTATATAGAGGTTTCAGCTTTGCAGGTTGTTGGCAGGTGTGCCAATGGAAAATCAGACTTCCAGTGCTTGAACTTTCACTCTTCCCCCTTACAATTTTGCTGTTATGTTTTGGTTTGAAGTATATATAACATAGTGTTCCTCTTCCTCCGCATTGGGCTGTTGAAAAGGAACAATCTTTAACACAGTAAGTAATACAAAGAATTCAGATTAAATAAATCTTTTTAAAAGACATATCTGAAACAAGCTACGGTGGATTGTCTGTACTTCAAACTTTTCATCTCAAGTTTTCAGTAGTTGTTCATAAGCATTTGATTCTTAGATCTGCAATGGTGACAGGTTGTAGGTAAATAGTAGAACGGTAACCAATGTATTTGGGATGGCCCTCACTATTTGTTACCATGCTCTTGCTTATAAATATGTCAAGACTAATTCAAAATAAGGTTTGTTTTGGTTTTGACTGGCTTTTTACCTCATTTCAAATATGATTGTACTCTGCCTGTATCTCTGTTTTGTTACTAGAGATTTTCAGGTTATTTTGACAGGCAAAACATGTGCAAATTACTTTTTTTTTTTCCCCCATGTCACGTCACCTTAAAACAATGAATTCCAAATAATATAATTTTATTTATTTTTACATTTTTAGGGCATCTTTTCAAAGTAAATATTGACTACCAGATCCTCAGTCTTGTGGTACTGAGGGAGTTACTGAAGGGCTTATAGAGAGGGTTTATAAAGGGGGACCTGATCTAATCAGGGGCTATGATTTAATTTCCTCTTGCATTTTGAGTTCAAGCAATCTAGTTTAATGAGTGCTTAAATAGTTATAGAACTGTTGGTACTGCTCATTTGTGAGAATATTTTTGTTTTTCAGTTATCTGTTGTAGACTTTATATTGTAAGAACTATCTGAATTTTCTGTGGTTTATTGTGAAAGGTTAAATGATGCTGTTCACTGCAGTTTAACAAAAAATATCCTGCAGGTGGCAGACGGTTACTGTGTGTTGCAAGTGCTGTTAAGATTTTTGCTGTTCATTTTGAAAGTTCGAGTTAGAAGGTTTAAGCTGTAATGCTTTTGGGCAGCGCCCTTGGCAGATTTTTGTTTATTTTTAGTGGTAACTGCTTCTGGTGTCGTCAATCTTGCTTGAAGACACTTCATGTTTCCTGTATAACAATGCCTTTCGTAGAAGATTATGAAAACTTAAGTGTTTTCAGAATAAAGCATGATTGATGATTGCATATTGAGCCTGATGGCTTTGGCAAAATAAACAACTTTTTGTTTGTTTGTTTTGAAGTAGGTAGGAAATATTCTGGTTCACCTACTTCGTGTAGATTGGTCTGTTCTGCAGTTTAATTTTTTTGAACTGCGAGGTGTAACTTGCCAGAAGGTATTCAAGAGTACAGTAATGTTTGTTTCATACTGAGAGTTGTTATATTAATCATTCTTGCTATGTGGGCAGATAGGTGATGGGAAGTAGGGAGCATGCATATGAAGTACATAGTAGAATACTTAAATCGGTGATGATTTAAGGTTTGCAAGAGCATTCAAGCTGCATTTATAAAAGTGGATTCTGTTGTAGGGTACGTGTTAATTATATGTACAGAGATGAATTTTGGCCTTAGTTTAAGATTTTATTTGTGTAACATTTGTCATATACTGCACTGGGTTTTGTATTGACTTCATTGCATTACATTTATCCTGTAAAAAATGTAGTGCCTCTTGTTTTTTGATCTTAAGGCTGTGTTTGGTATTGTAGTGGGGCTGGTTCCTAATATGTTCTTTTTTCTTCAGAAAAAAAAGGAGGGGGTTTCATTTAGTTATGCTGCTTGTGTTGTGGGTTATTGATAAGTCTCTCTGACAGAAAGCTCAGCTGTTGGTCCTTCTGTGAATATTATGGTGTGTGTGAATTGTTATGGCAGAATGAGTCATTCCGTAGTGGAACGTCTTTGTTGATCCAGGTGTCAAAAGTTTGGAAGAGGAAGTAAAACTGATGAAAATTATTTTGATAGGAACTGTTTTTTCATCTGTATTGTTCTTCCTCTCTTCTCTTGGAACCATTTAGGGTATCCTTTCGTTAATCTTGAAGCTGCACTTTTTTTGAAAGTATCTGAAAAACTGTAGCTTAGCAAGAATGTTGCTTTACTCCATTACATGGAAAACAATTTATAACAGTTAACAGGATTTTTTGTTTTGTTTTGTTTTTTCTTTTCTTTTTAAGACTATTTGGAATTCCTTTTTAATAGTTGACTATAGAGTCTGTGTATGAAAATACTGTCTCTCTGTTCGTTTCAAGTTGAAAATTCACCCCTGGGAATATGTGCTAGAAACTTGACCTCTCATGTATTTTCAATGCTTACTCCCCATGTGATTTAATATGCCTGGGTTTTAGAATCTTGTTGGAATTATTTTTAAAAATACTAATATTCATTGGAATTGCTCAGATTTGTTCATACTTAGGGCTTCTGGAGAGGCGAAGGAAGCAATTCCATTTTATTCTGCAGACTGACAGTGGGTCAGGTACAAAGGCATTAGACAAATGCTTTAGAATATCTTGCAGTGATAATACTGTTGTTATGCTGACCTGTTATATCAGTATTGTGACCTGAGTTCATTTGAAAGCAACTTGTATTTGCTTTAATTCTAATTGTTGCACTGGGGATTGGGGATTTTCTGTGATTTATATTCTATTAGCAAAACTCCTGAGCAGCAAGTACGTGTACCTGAATATTAATCGCAGCTTAGTTAGGAGTTAGTGTTCCGTAGGGTTTTTTTGCTTGTAGAATTTGAATGGGGCAGGAGGGAAGATGTGGCGTTCTTAACGCTGGGTTTTGGTATTTTCTGGAGGCAGTCATGCAGAATGCTGCTTGCAAGGCAAACAGTGTTATCAATGCAGCTAAAAGAGATCAAAGATCGGCTCTTGTAGGAGTTACAGATGAGGATTTCTGAAAAGAAACTTGTATGTTCTTTAGTGCTCAAGAGATTGAGTAGTTTACAAAACGAATAGTGTGTAATATGCTTAATTATTGAAGTACGTATTACTTTGTGACTGATATTGGTGGGATAGCAGTTTAAAAGCTGACGAGTATTCTTTGTTTGGCCTGTGAGAACAATGATCCTGATCTTCTCATTCATTGCTGCGTCCTACATACTGGGATAATACTTCCTCTTTACCTCCTCTGACACTTTAAAGGAGGGGTTTCCTTTCTTGTACGTGAGCATGGCTATGGATTACTGCTGCTGGATATTACTGCTTTGTTTGCAGCAGCCTCTCTGATTCTTCAGGAAGTCCAGGTTTCCCTGTTAAAAATCCCATTGTGTCACATTGCAGACTTTTTCCATACCTCACTTAAAGTACGTTCTTTTTATCTCTTTCTACTTTTTTCATGTTCCTTCTTGACTATGTTCTCCTTGTGTAAAATGAATGGGATGACTGAAAGGGAAAAGAACTATTTTTCTGTGGGGATTTTCAGAGAACTAAAATATTAAATACCTCGGTCTTCCGTAACTGTTAACGCTTTTCACGTGTATGTAACCAGCCTCTGTAATCAGAGACGGAAGCTTGAGATGCCTTTCTCTGCCTCTCTTACTTGTTTGCGTTTCTGTATAATGCAACTTCAAATGAGTGATTATCTTTGTTATTACTGATTACTGCTTTAAAGCAGAAGTACCTACTTGGTAGTAACTAGGAGCTAGATTTAAAGATCAAACAATCTGTTTTGAGAAACAGGAATCACTTTACTGAAGCTTCATTGAAACCTTTGCTGATTGACTGATTTGAAAACTTGTATGTCACTTTTTCAGTTTTAAATGTGACTTAAGAGACCTGTGAGACTGTAATGTTTTAAAGTTTGTTTGCTTCCGGCTTTTGTAGTGCTCTTTTTCAATTGATGATGGTCTGAGGTCATCGAGGAGGATGTCAGAGGAGGGCGATAGCACTGAGCATGCAGATGTTTTCTAAGAATGTTTCATCAAAGCTGTTCACAAGATTTTGTAGAATTCTGAATTCTTTTGTTTCAACATTCTGATACTTTAGTGTGTCTGAAGTACTTTTGAAAAGTACTGAAGACCTACTTTTGAAAAATTTAACCTCTTGGTTTTGAAGCAGGTACCGCTTATCCTTGACTTTAAGCGAAATGTCATAAGTAAGTAGCTGAAGCACTTTTATAATTATCTTATTTTTACACTAATGAAGTGATACAACTTAACTTTTTTTTTTGTTATATGAGTTGGAACCTTCTTTTGAGTAGGATATACTTTTGTGTAAGTTCTCCTGAGAGTGAAAGGCTCAAAAGGAGCTGACTTTTGCTAGGCACTTAAAAAAAATATATTTTGCGGTCTCAATGATCAGAATTAAAATTTTGTGAAAATGGACTGTACCCACATAACCAAGGACTACGCATGACTATCCTCATGTTCCTTCCTAAGGAGCTGTGGACTTGTACAGCAGATATCTAAAGTATCTACTGTGATTAGATGAGAAAGCTAAAATTGCTTGTGATGTGTATAAACTCCCGAGAGGACCTTAAAACAGCTTTCATACACTTATGTAATTAGGCACTTCTGAAATGCAGAAAATATTTTTGCTTCTTTTTGGAAATTTATAAATGGCAGTTCTTATCTTTAGAGAAAGATGGTTTTAGGAGACTTGTAAACGTTGTGGGGAGACTCTCTCTTTAATGTTACCTAACATACGCTTCTAATGGATATTTGCTTATGTATTTGATTTAGGGCAAGTGATTTTTATTCTTTAGTTTATTCTCTTGACACAAGTCCATATTACAAACTGCAGTGAATATACCTGGGAGACTTGACAAAGAACTTCAGAAGTGAGCAAGTTTGAGAGTGTAAATGTACCTATCAAAAATAAACGCTTCAATGCAAAGTTAAAGTGGAGAGTGGAAATTTCAATGTGAAGCCTACCTTGTGTTGATGTGGGTGATGGCATCAGTCTCTGTTTTGTTACTGATCTGCTAAGCACATGGTCAGAAAGTTAAATGTGGCTTGAACTGGATGGGGGTGTGTGTGTGTATGTATACGCACGCGCGCACACACACACACACACACACATATATATAGTAGTGATGAAGACCAGAGGGGGTTCAGGTGTTGTGGGTTTTGGGATGTGTTTTGGTTTTTTTTTCCCTTTTTCTCATCTCTTTCCTAAGCTTTTGAAACATGAAACCAATGACTTCCATGTCACGCAACATCTTTATTTAAGTACTGTAATACCCCAGCAGTGGCCAGGGGAACAGTTTGGGACTTATTGCAAAAAAACCCCATGAAACTAACTAGGGCTTTACACTGGGAAGTGGTAGAGCACTGGGATGCAGTTGTTCAGTCTATTTATTATTATGCCGTGTCTTATTCATTATGCAGTTTTGTTACCTCTCTGCTTTGTTAGTGTCTGGAAGTAGAAATAGGTTTTAGCAATAAACTTTTTAAATAATAATAAACCCATGGAATTTTAGAGGGCTTCTTGAACTGTTTTCTGAATGGATCTGTGTTGCGTTTCTGTGCTCTTGAATCTCTGCCAGTACTGCCAGGTTGTTGTAGAAAATTAATTAAATTTATAGGCTTAAAAGTATGGCTAATGGACAGTGGAATGTGTCCTCAGTGATCTCCTCTCCTTAAAAAAAAAATATAAAAAAAATAAAAAAAATCAACTGGAACGTTAGCTGTGTATAGGATCTCAAATAATACGTAACAACTACTGAAAAAAGGATTTGGAATGTGCTCATTATCTCTCTTAATTCTTGCTTCAGATGAGATGGTGGTAGGGTAAACGTTATGTAAATGGAAATAAATGTTATAAATGGGATATAATTAGACTTCATGACACTTCTGCAGAAAGCTCATGTGTTGTCATCTTTTGCAACCACCAAACAAGTGGGTCAGAAGCCTAAGTTGACTATAAAAATAGTCGTGGCTGTTTTGTGAAGCATCGTGGTTAAGGAGTATTTACAAGAAGAGGCAACCATTTAAGTGGGTCTAAGAGAGTGTGTGGGATGTGGCTGACAATATTAACCGCAAGAAGTCTCTCTGTACTAGAGATCATAACATTCTTAGATTAATTTTTCCAGCAGGAACTGCAGAATTTCCCAACTCTACTGGAAATAACAGGGTATCTGCACTAGGGAAGCTCGTTAAAGCTAGAAGAGGAGAGTAGTAGCAAAGTAGTCCCCACCTGCTGTGAATTAAAGATGCCATGCTGGAGGTACAGACCGAAAGCATGCCAGCCAGCAAGGGAAGTGTGAAAGGAAGCTGGCAGGGCTGAACATCAGGCAAAGATAGCTATTAGAAAGCTGAAGTGGTATCCAAATTAGGAAAACTGTTAGGAAAAAATCTGGCAAGTAGAATATAAAAGCTTAAGATAGAACAAAACAATTTTATGAGTAAATTTTGAAAAGTCTTTAATAACAACTGTCTTTCAGCACATTAGTAGTAGCAAAACTGTCACAAGCAGTAGGGCCATGAGATGATCACATTATAAATCAAGTTTTCGGAAGAAAAGGCAATAGCGGAGAACCTTTTCTTTGCACCTGTGTTCGTTGTTGAAAATCTTGGAAAGGTTGCCCTTTCAGGAACCTTTTATGGGTAACTCCTCAGAGGAACTCACTCTCAAATCAGTATTGGTTAAGAGTTTAGAAAACAAATGGACAACACGAAAGCTGGAAAGTTGTTAGAACTAGGCGGCGTTTATCCAGTAACTCTATAGAAAGTGAAGAAAGAAGTAATTGTACTAACTGGTGCATAATGACTCCTTTAGCTGGACATCTTTAGGTCATTAGATATAAATGCACTGTGAGACCAGTATTAAAAAGATGTTTACTCAGGATATTGTCTATGCTGATTAGAAACTACAGTACTGTACAGAGTTCACGGGCACATGGTAAATATAATAGTGGAAAAGTCAACAGAGCTTTGTGAAACGAAGTTGTGCCTTAAACCTATTGGAGCTCACATGGAGTTAGCAAGAATACGTTTAAGGAAGTTCCAATTTGCAATGGAACACATAACAAAAAAAGCTTAATCTACCACCTCTTGACACCTGATATCTATTTCAAGGCCTCTGAAAAGTGGAGATGGAAGCAGTGACTATTCAACTGTAGAGTAAACTTGGCAACATCAGCTAGGGCACTTGGCTCTTCTTGATTGCCCTTGAGTGCTGGGATTTATGCGAGAGTCAGCCAGGTGGAGACCGCTTGGGAATTAAAATTTGCATTTGAAGTTGTTGAACAGAGTGGTTAAAGGAGCTGTGTGAGCAGCCAGTGTCTTGCAGTTCAGCAGGCTGGAGTGGAGAAGAGGACTGAATTTACAATAGTTTGAACAGATCAGTGGTGCAGCTGTGGTATAGCCACTTGGTTAACAGTTGCGGTCACTTCTTTCCCTTCACCTGGTGTTGATACTGGAGCTTTTCTTCCCTCAGCGTTTAAGGAGCTGTACCAAAGACTAACCTTTCTGAAAATATAAAATGAAACAAACAAACCAGGTACTTCAGCTTCCTCAACAGACTGTTCTCTCTGAAACACATTGCTGTTCCTTGAGAACATTTAACCTGCGCTCTTACAGACATGGGATAAAAGGGTCTGGTCTGGGTAACAAAATACACTGAGACCAGTCTTAAGGCACTTTTCTGGGTTTTTAAAAAAAAATAATTTATTAATTTACCATCAAGTAAACCTGATAATAGCTGTACATTTGACTGTTTAAAGATTCAAGTTTTAAATATTTTCAGTAATATGGAGTACTTAATTTCTTTTCACATCCTTGTTTTTCAAGTTTATTATGGTATCCTAGTTAGTACTGCCATCAGAATTTTGAAAACCAGTGTGATATTTCAGTGTCTTGTATTTCATAATATATTTAACTGGTAGTAAAAGAACTCTGAACCTTAAAACTGTTAGTCAGCACTAAGATTTGTATTTTCATTTCTTTACAGGATCTGGAATTTCATGGAGTAATGAGATTCTACTTTCAAGACAAAGCAGCTGGGAATTTCGCAACGAAGTGTATCCGTGTCTCTAGTACTGCCACAACTCAAGATGTGATAGAAACTCTTGCAGAAAAGTTTCGACCAGACATGCGAATGTTGTCATCCCCTAAATACTCACTGTATGAGGTGCATGTCAGTGGAGGTTAGTATTTATTCATGAAGTCTGTCCTACATCCACACCACCTTCCTATTCACCCTCAGCCAAAATATCTTTAGGTTTGACCCCAGCATCTGAACTGCATAAGGCTTCTGAGTTTTGTTCCCAAGTATGTTGCTACTAATTGCGATGTGAGGGAGTGGTATTTCAAAATGCAAGAATATATATCAGGCCTGCAGTTTATGTAAGTTTTGATTATGATCTATTAAATGCTGTACTTTACATCCTGTTAATTTGTTGACATTTGTGGGAGAGTTGCTATTTTTAGGACTAATAGGTAAAGGCTAAATTTGTAATGGGAGAGTAGGAGTGTTAAATTGGAGCACTTAAAGAGTACATCCTCAGTTCTTTGATGTTGTGGAGTTTTGATATGTAACATGCCTTATAACGTGTGTTCCTTAGTATTGTTTGAAGCTACTGTGTTTCTGAAACAGTTCCTTTCATGTTACCTGTAAAGAACTTACAGGTCTAAATAGTCTTTTGATGCTGGTAGCGTTTATGTCTCCTTAGTGGAAAGCTTCAGGTTGGAAGGTGATAGTGTGTGTGGTGTTGGAGACAGGAATGGGGGAAACCAGCTTTTTGTCACAGGGTTTTGGGTTTTCGTGTGCTTTGGATGCTTACGCAAGTGGCTTAGCTACCTTGAATTCTGCTTTTGAAAGATTGATGGTAATTTAATTTGAGAGAGAGTATGGAAGTTTATTGGGATATGTGTCACTCTTCATTGTCTATGAATAATGACTTGATATGAATTGTATGGGATTAGGGAAAAACGCATATGCTATCACTAATTTAAGCACTGAATAGTATGTGGTTTTCCTGCTTTAGTTTTCTTTAAAAATGTTAGCACTGTACCTGTAATCAAAATGAAATTGTTTTCTTTGCACGTATAAAACGTGGCTCATAAGAGGCAGATCATGCAATAGCAGTGTTTCTAATTAAATAGAATGTAACTGCAAAGACACTATTGTCTTACTATGTATATGTACTGTCTCCTGCTTCTGGAAGAAAGATCAAAGGGCAAGGCTTGTTTAATTTTTTTAACGACACTCTCAGATTTTTTGATACACTTAAAATAGATACAATACACTGAAATACACTAAACAGAATTTTGTCTAGTATGTGCATAATGAAATTGTTTTATTATTATTTATTTCATTATCTGGTTTAGTTTTCTACAGTCTTCCCAGAACAGTAGTCCTTGGGCCACAATCAGACTGCTTAAATTTAAAATGAGGAAAATGGCTATTTGGGAGTCTCAGGAAATTATAAAGATTGAAGCAGTCTAACTAGAGGTGTAACTTCTCCTCCTGAGTGATAATCTTGTGTTTCTGGACTTCGGTTCAGACAAAGGATGTATGCAAGACTATTTTATGTGGACCTTTAGTTTATGTAGATGGACAGTGTACATTTAGTCTGGTTACTGGAAAGGGGACATGTATTTCTACTTCTCCAGGCTTTCTGCCCCTATACTTAACAGGAAAATACTAATTTATGTTTACCATTCAGCAAATCTTTTGTTTTCTTAAGAGCATAACTTGTTTTTAAATATCTTTACTCTTGAGGTGCCAAGTAACTGTTATTGCTTTTAATTTTTTTGAAGAAGAAAGAAGATTAGATGTAGATGAGAAGCCTCTTGTGGTACAATTAAACTGGAACAAAGATGATCGGGAGGGAAGATTTGTTCTCAAGAATGAAAATGATACGCTTCCTCCAAAGGTGAGTCTTTTAGAAGTAGTGTGCTAGTTGTAACAGCAGTTTTGAAAAATGTGGGACTTCATATAACAAAACATAATTTCTAGTTTTCTAATTCCTGAAAACAGCTGCTGATAATGACCTTTGATCTGGAGCAAGTCTTTTTAAAATAACTAAAATGCATCTTTGCAACACAGCATTCTTGTGATTTTTCTGATGGCTTGTGATTCTTTGGTCTATGAAGCTATCTTGAGCTGCGCCGTGTAATGCCCAGAGAACTTCGAGGTTTCTTTGTTCTAAAATGATAAATTAAATGTTTTCTCAAATAGCATGATACCAAACACCCAGGACCTCTTGCAGAGCCTTTAAAAAGGGATGCCGGAGGGAGTTAAATAATTAAAAATTGTTACCTCTCTAGGTAACATTCTGTTTCTTAACAGAACTGATGGGAGCCTGTTTCCTTCTGGGGAGGTGGTAGTTGGGTGTTTTTATTTCCTTTCAGATGCAAAATTTTTCCTTGCAAATGCTGACATGTGAACATCAGCTGTACAAAAGCATTTTTTTTGTATTAGTCATTTAAACATTAAATCAGATGAGATTTAGGCTCCTGGAGTCATATAATTATATATATGTGATATATATGATGCTTATAGCTATGGAAAACATGCTGTTCAGTGTGGGTTGTGCTCAGACAAGAGCACTGTATTTCTTTTCCTCTTTGAATTAGAGCTTCTTAATTTTAAAGGTGCTTTGGCTATAGTACATGAGCTATTCTTACGCTATGCTTTAGACTACAGGGTGCATCCATTCTAGGGGTGGGGAGGGAAAGTTAATGACGTCTTGCACTACATCTACCAGACATGCTGTTCCCATTCATTGAATTCAAGCAATCTTCAGTCTTCCTTTTTGGTATTCTTTGCTTCCTGATGGAAGCAAAAAGACATGCATCATCTTTTTCTCATCTTCTGTTTTCTCTACAAAAGGCAAATGAGCCTAGGATTACAGGTATCTTGTGTACGCAAGGAGCAGGGATTGGGAGAGAGCACTGGAAGGACAACTCTGAAAAATACACCATAGAGGAAATATCCTCTGTAATGTTTTTCCTTCTGCAGTTTATTCATATCAGATGCTCCAACACAGTTATCTTGAAAACAGATTAAGTACAGTGGTGTTTTGCGAAGTATTTTTGCTGTGAGTCAGAAATTTGTTTTACGGCCTTCAGTTAATCTTTGAGGCCAAGTAGATAGTAGGCATTATTCCAGTAACATTCTGCACTTTCTCTACTTTCTTGATTACAAGGTGCTCATTCAGTTCGTGCCTGCTTTGGAATACAAAATTATTTTTACCTTCTGTGTTACTCCAGAGAGTATTAGTCCCATCCCTGTGTATTGCTGTATTGTTGTCTGGAATATTGTTTTTGTTTTAACAGTACTATGTCTTAATCAGATTTGTCTGAACTCTTCATTGAACTGAAAATGATGATTTTTTTTGTTTTAAAATCATTTTTCAGAAGGCTCAGAGTAATGGCCCTGAAAAACAAGAAAAAGAGGGAGTAATTCAGAATTTCAAACGAACACTTTCAAAAAAAGAAAAAAAAGAAAAAAAGAGACGTGAAAAAGAGGCGTTGCGACAAGCATCAGATAAAGATGATAGACTTCTTCATGGGGATGATATGTAAGTGTGTTAAACTTTGATCAGTTCATATAACCTACATCTTACTTCAAAGGATTCCCCCTTCTGCCAAATAGGTTGCTATTTCTTTCAAAAGTAGGTAGTTGACAATGATATACTTCAAGAAGGTAGAACATGAATAGAACATGGGTGCAATATGATCATAAACCAATATATTTGATCACAATTTCTGTGGTTTGTACGTACATTTTATCCTAAGATTTGTTTTTAAGCCATGAAATACTTTTTCCACCTCTTTGTCCTTGTACAGAAATTAACATGTGCTTGGTGACATGGGCTTTCTGCGCTATGTTTATTTTTGAGCGTATAGTCTAGAATAGCTTTATTCTTCTCTGTGTTTAATTATTTTCACTTTCACCAGAAAAATTACTATGTGGAGGTGTTTGTATTTGACTTACTTATCAATTTGTTGTTTCAATGAGATGTATTTTCGTACCTGGTCTTCTAGGCTCTTCAGGTCTTGCTCCCAAATCTTCTGGGCCTTAGTCTTTGAGGTAGAGCAGGATATATGTTAATCCTTGTACAGAAAACTGGAGCACAAGAGTCAGGCATGAATAACTCTATGTAAAACTAGAAAGCTGGAAAGGTCTATATTAAACTTTGTCTCTGTATGAGTTACTGTACACTGCATGTAGAATACACCCTTAATAAATAAATAAATCCTTAATGGTGGATTTTTAACATACGCATAAAGAAAATTAATGATGAAAACATACTAATGGATAATAGATTCTCAGAGATGAGAGAAAATAGTTGACCAGTTGACGTACAATAGAGGATTTGGTTGCTCAACTTTTTATTTCATGGTTATTTTTCATATGTGTAGTACTGCCCTTCATGGATATGCTTGCAGTGTTCTTCAGATGTCAGTATGATCTTTGAAGTGTTCTATGCTGTTACTTAGCTTGATCTTAATTTTTTTAGGTTAAAATAGAGTTGTGTTTAGGTGTATTAACAAAAGCACAAGCTGCAGGTACATGCTAGCTCTGCTTCCACAGGATGTGCAACAGTGTAAGTTAGAATAAAGTTAGGGATATAATACAAAATTTCTTTAATGCCTTTCTTCACTACCCCCAACGAGACAGAAGGCTCTCCCCCCGGCTTTGAAAACCAGGAACTATCAAGACTTAAATTAGTTGTTTATTTCAGGTGGGCATTGGTTGATGAACAGTGTTAGTCTTAGCAAAAGTGAAGTTCATATAGAAGCCACGTTACAATAACTTTATTGATCTCCTATGTGTATGGACACTGACTTGCCTTTTATCCCTTATGAAGTGATGAGGACATTTGTATTTTAAGCTATCAATGACCTTTTTTTTTCTTTTCTTTTAATTTGGCAGTGAGAATTCTCGTCTTGCAGCTGAGGTTTACAAAGATATGCCTGAGACCAGCTTCACTCGCACAATATCCAATCCCGAGGTGGTTATGAAACGGCGACGACAGCAAAAACTGGAGAAGAGAATGCAGGAATTTCGCAGTTCTGATGGCAGGCCAGACTCGGGTACTTCGATTTCTCCTGGTTAAGTTATAAACAGTAAACTGTTCACAGAGAGTATTTAAGGCCAGCAGCCCTTGTAAATTTGACTTAACTTTCTGCTTTCTCCAACATCTTTTGTACTTCGTGGCTAATTTATCTATGATGTAACTGAATGAAGAATTTGTAGAGGTCACATTCCACGAGAGCGTGTTCTGTGACAAGTGCGAGTCAAAGCTTTCAGTGAAGGGCAAATTGATGGGAGAGAGTATGCTCATTGATCTTGCTAACGATGCTGAGCTGGGGAAGAGGGAAGAACAGAATTAGACCTACTAAGCTGGCAAACTGAGGAAGTCTTCTGAAATAAATGTAATTCACTTTGCTAAGAACAAGTTGAATGACCTGAATGTAAAAATGGGATCAGTAGCCCAAATACAATATGGCTACAAGTGATTGTTCAGGTCTGCACAAAGGGTTCTAGTAGATCTTGTGCGTATATCAATAGTCAAGTATGGGACATTCTTGGGACTGGCGATAAAGATCGTAGTAGTTGCATAAACATCAAATTTAGTGAATAAATGAAGCAACGTTAGTACTATTAAAAGCTCAAATGATGTACTCTGTCCATGGAAGAGTATTAAAGAGGGTGTTAAGAGGTGTGGAAAACATCGCCTGAGGGAAATCTTAAATGGACTTTTTTAAAGAGGGGCACAAAATTCCTGGCACATTGGGAATGGTAAGTTCTTCATCCAGTCGTCACTGTTTCATTTCAACTTCAGGTAGTATGAAGAATCACTAGGGTGAAAAGACTTGCTCAGAGAAATTAGGAAAGCATCACTGGAGGTTTTTGCCAGTGGCAGAGACAAATTTATTTCAGGGATGTTATATAACTTTTCTTGTATTAATGAATTGACTAAATGATTTCTGAAGGGCTTTGTTCGTATATCCTGTTAAAAATATGATGAATGACTGAATGTCTGTCCTTTTATTCTTTGGTAACATTGTTAATTAAATTTTGTTTCCCAGGTGGGACACTGAGAATTTATGCAGACAGTTTAAAACCAAATATACCGTACAAGACAATACTGCTGTCCACTACGGATACTGCAGACTTTGCAGTTATTGAAGCACTGGAAAAATATGGTCTGGAGAAGGAAAATCCCAAGGATTATTGTATTGCTCGTGTAAGTGAAGTAACTAAGTCACAATCTTGTGTTTCATGTTTGATTTTGTCCTTGCGGTAGCTTTAAAACAAAACGGAAAGACTCTGATAGTTCTGTGACTAGCTCTTTAAAATCTAACAGCCTTCAGGTATTCTGAAGTAATTTGTCAGGTTTTATGTTTTTAAAATCTAAATCTTCCAATCTTACTAGTTTACTATTTGCTGCATAGATGAACATTAATAATTGGAGTAAGATATTTCTGTATTTGGCAATATGGTTTTATACCACTAAGTGTGCTTATGGTTCTCAGATGTATAAACTGATAGTTAATCCTGTGGATACCTAAATATGCTTTGAGCAACCTGCTCTGGTGGGAGCTGTCCCTGCCCATGGCAGGGGGGTTGGAACTCGATGATCTTTAAGGTCCCTTCCAACTCTAACCATTCTGTGGTTCTGTGCTGTTGCCTTAAGCCTTCCAGTGGTAGCTTACCCTCATTACATATCAAAAAAGTTTAAACATTTAAGTTTACTTTGCAAATTTAATTATTTTAAGAGTTCTAAATTAATAGTATAGAATTGCTGCTGCTTAGAGGTATGGCTTTATCAAGAAGTCCCATGGGCAGTACTGATTAAAAGTTACAAGTTTGTGTCCGCATCATCTTTTGAGAGAGAGTAGTGAGATCTGAAAATACTTGGTCCATTGATTACATTTCTGGCTATTATTTGTCTAATAAACTTGGATTTATTGCTCCGTAAAAAGATGAAAAAAAGGGAAAAGTGTTTGTGTCTTATCATATTGTGCTCTCTTCCCTTGCCCCTTCTCTGGTGCTTAAAGTGCCACTAGAAAACAGTAAGAAAGTTTATATTATTTACTATTAGCACTTTCTAGCAGCTGCAAAGACTGTAGATAGATCTTTGGTCTTAAAATTGCTTTCTGATTTGTTTTTCAGGATATCTTTGAGTAAACTTAGTGCCTGTTTTTGCTGTGCTTTACAGCCTCTAGTGGTGTAATTATCTTCAAATTGGCATGTTGCTCTAATGTTGTTCTAATTAGTAATGAGGAAACTGTACAGTGGTAGTGCTTTGTAGCTTTGTAGCAGTGAACTAATCTTGGTTTTTATTGTTTCAACAGTTTTGTCTTGGTTCTAAATGTATTTTTTTATGAAGTTTTATCCTTGTTTTCATTAACTTGAATTTGGGGTCCTAACTATGAAAATTAATTTTACTTAACCAGTAAAATTTTACACAGCTCATTATTATAGAGGGGCATAATTTTCTAAGTAATAGAGGTAGGTTTTTTTAGTGACACAGCATATTAAAAATTGATTCTCAGTTTTGGCTGCAAAATGTTTTCTACATGTGATGTTAATTAGATCAATTATATCCATATTGTAGATCCTGTAAATGAAATTTGTGACTCACAGTCACTGATCTTAATAAATAGGCTGCTGAACTGACATGTATATTTTTCTGCTTGTCTGAGAGAATTGTGGGCAACAGCGGAGGCATTGTGACTGAATTTGGAAGATAATTTTGCATCGGTTTGTTCAGAGTTAGAGGGCATTATGATGTATTATGAAATATTTATATTATAGGGAACTTAACTTAGGGAATTTTAAGTGTGCAGCTGATTGCACACTTACTAGGAGAAATATTGCCAGTCACTGTTGTGGTGGTGTTCCCTCGCTTCCCCTGTTCTCTGATCTTGTGTAGGGATGTTTAATGTAGAAAATAGTCTGAGGAATGTTGCTTTGATCTTGGGAAAGAATAACAATGTCTTTGCTGTAAAGCAAATTGATTTAAATTAGCTTTCTGGAAAGCACATCTGGAAAATGCTCTGTTTTTTCTGAGCCACACGTCTTCTTGATACAGTAAATTTCTATACTGACATAAGGTGTCTGCTTATGTTTACATTTGAAATACGTGAGTAGCCTTCATTGGCTAATAGCAAATATTTTTTTTATACCTTTAAGACCTTTCTGTTTTGTTCACCATGTCATTGTAGTTGGCTAAAATCTACTTGGCCTTTCTTAGTACCTCTGCTGATACAGTGCTTTAGGTTTTTAGATATGATAATCCTTCCTTTTTTAATAAAGTTGAGTATTTTTAGTCTAACTTTAAAATCTAGTATTTGCCTAATATTTTATGAAGTTACTTTCCTTGCTTGAAACTGTAAAATATCCTAGCTTTGGCTTTAAGTGTATTTCATCACTGTTTTATTTTTTGGAAAGTCACAAGTACAGTGCTAAATAGCAGTACCAATGACCATGACACCTTCACACTAAAGTCTTATAGCTGTTCTTTACCCCTCCTCTTCCACAGTGTTCTGTGGAAGACAAAGCTATTGCACGTGTTCCTATTCTATATCTTTTGTTGGGTTTAAAACAGTGTACAGTGGAACATATAACTTGAGTTTCTTATTGGTTGGGATTTTTAAGTATTTTGTTCTCTTTAAGTGGCAGGTGTAGTGTCTTCAAAAAAGACTTAAGCAGTTGACATTTACTTAACTACTAAGATGGATTTTAACTGAAATGATAAGACCTTTATATGGTTGCATAAGTATATGTAATAAAGTTCACTCATTTCTAAGCTTCAGTTGAAACATGAACATTGTAAGAATTTTTCTTAACATTTCCCATTGACTGCTTTTATTGTAAATGGCAGTTTCCTGTTAGTTCTTATACCCTGGTTTGTGGTTTATTGGCTTATACCTTTATGCCCACTTCTAAAGTGCATTTCTGTGTAGTCCAGTAAATGCAAGTTTGTTCCAATACACATTCTGTTTGTTTCTGTTTGCTTGATTTGAGTTTCCCTGAATAACATGGGGTTCACTGAACTTCTCTCAAGATGTCAAATTAATTAGACAGTCTCCTTAGCTACCTGTGCATATTCACTTAGGGCATAAGACTTGAGGCATGTAGCAAACTAGTTAACTCTTAAAAGTAGAATCTTGGCTAGACTTAAGTTTTAGCATGCTCTTACTTTTCACTCGAGGATAAGGCATACAAAACTTTACGATGTCAAGCAAAAATGTGCAGTTCATGGTGATTAGTTTTTTGGGTTTGTTAAGGTTTTTTTTTTTTTTCCTTAAGAAACGGATATTACCAATGTGAGATTTAAAATATTTTGTAACTAGTTCCGTTGTTTTCACTTTTTTGGTTGTTGTTGGTTTTTCTGTTTGTTTGTTTTTGTTTGCTTGTTTGAGGGCATATGCAGCCAACTTGTAAGGAAAATTGAGGATTAATTCATTTGAGCAAGCAGATATATCAAGACATACAGGAGACAGGAGTTTTTTAATTAAAAATATAACAATGACAAAAAAAAGGTGATTGAAGAACTATTATAGAATGAGGTTTTTGCATGTGAAACTTTTGCTAAGGATAGATCTGATAACTTTATCTGTAGCTTAAGTATTTTACTATTATCTATCTTCTCTTTTATCCCACCAACTGCCTTGGAAGTTAAGTCCACAGTTGCTGTGGACTTCAGTTCAGTTTCTTAGCTTATATTTTCTTCATGTTTCACTGCATTTTAAGTGAATAAATGTAAAATGGAATGACCCTATGATGATTCTTGTATGCTCGTGAATGCAGTTGTGAGGAAGCAGAGTATATTCTTCCTTAGTTCATAGACTGCCAGCTGGCAACTTGCTTCCAAGATTTGTGATCATAAGCTGGTTTTACCCATGTGCATTTTCTGTGCTGTTGCAGAAATCAGGGAAGTGTCTGTGCCTGGTCTCAGCAGTCTGTATGGATTCAAATTCATGAGAGGGTGTTTAGCCGCATCTTCTATTTTTCAAAATGGAAGCAAATCTCTACCCATGAGCCAAAACCCAATCAAGATACAAACTTGTTCCCATGTTTTGCTGCTGTTGTAGGAATTTCAGCTTTGTGGCTGACTCTGAGGCAGCATTTGCCTAAAACAGGGGTATTTTCTAAAGCGGCTTCATCTCCTGGCTGCGTAGGCTCAGGTGTGGTGTTTTGTGTCTTTCCACACGATAGGTCACACGCTTTTTTTATTATGTTTTTTTTTTTTAAAGTGAGGTATATATGTGTTACTGACTCATGCTTCCTGAGGAGGAACAGTGCCTGGCTGGGAGGATGAGGCCCTCAGTGCTTTTGTCACCCCTCATCTCTAACTTGTCTCATTTACCTTTGTTGCCATTAAGCCCGGTGTCAGGTACATCCAAGGCAGAAGTAGCACCTGTGTATTTATATCTCATCTGTCCTCTGACTTCACTGCATTTACGTTTTCTTTGGTATACTCCCCACCCCGATGTTGGTCAGCCCCTGAACCACATGAGTAGTTCTTGGGTTATAACTAGTTACCTTCTGTCTTGAGGGCTTTAGAACTTCAAAATTGTTGCTTGTTGAATGAGGCTTGAAACATAGTGTTACTTTAATTAGCTAATCAAAATTAGGTATGGGTATAATTGATTTTAAAATTTGAGATGTAAAATAGGAAAGAGTGGTTTGGCAAGATAAGATTTGAGTGTAGATGTGTTTCCCTTCAGTTTATACATTTTAATTAATATCTTGTCTATTTGAAAATCTAATTAAAGATAATTTAATTAGTGCTATGTTTAGCCAAGTTTTGCATAGGAAATGTTTTAGGGAAAGGCCAATGACTCAACTACATACTTTTGATCTTAAATGTACTTGTTTCCTGCTTGGAAGAAGATGAAAGGACATTTGAGGTGGATCTGTGAGAACTTGGTTAACACTGAAATGAGCATAGAGAGGAGGTGACAAATAAGAGTGGAAAAGCCTCTCGAGGGCTGCAGCATGGCAGGGTGCCGTAGCCAGTGTCTGCGTTACTTCAGAAGGTGTTACCTGGGTCATAGTTCAGAGATGGGAATAGTTTTGAATAGTTTGTTTAAAATAGAGCTGTTTATGGATTTGAATAACATTGTTAGGATCACAAATGAGGGAGTAAAATGTGTTTTGTGTTTTTTTTTTTTATTCAGCTTTGAAAGATTTATCTTTAACTTAGAAGGTACTTGTGCACTGCCTGTTACTGTTTTTTTTATTATGCTTTATTGCTGTGGGGAACGGTAATGCAAATGTGCATGAAATCACAGGCCATGTCTCCTTCAGACTGTGAACACATGAATCGAGGTTTCCCCCTGCCTCTGCCTTGTAAAGATATAGCTGTAAAAAGTCTGGGCAGTCTGTGGTTCTGTTCTCGAACTATGCTTAGTTTTGGATCCTCCTTAAAGGTGGGCGACATGAAGCAATTTTTGAAATGGTCCAGTTGTGCTTTTAGTCACTGTGTAGACCAGGTAAAGGATGGGTAAGATGAGGATGCAGGTGGTCTCATAACTTTCTCTTTGCCAGTTTGTCTTGTAATTTCTGAAGATACTTCCATGTTGCAGTAGCAGAATGGCATTAGTAAAATGGAAGACTGATTCCAGTGTGTGAGATAATAAAGAAAATTTCAGATTTATTTTTAGCTATTGCCTCCACAATTATTTTTTTTTTTTTTAAATTCCCCTTGACTGTTGAGAAGTTGGAATAATTTTGTTTACTGGAGGATTGTCCTGTCTACCGTAATGATAACTTGATTTCTTTTGCTTTTTAAATACATCTGGTGTTCTGGGAAGTGTAACTGTAATAAGCAAGAGAAGAGATTTAGACAAAGTCCTGGAAAGTAAAGTGCATTTCAAGCTACTGAATTATTTTGCTTTATCTCTTGTTATAAACAAACAAACAGAATAATCAGAAGATACACTTCCGAATCCTGTTGTAGTTGCCCACTAACAGCTCTGAAAACTGATAATGGTTCTTTTCTAGGTCATGCTGCCTCCTGGTGCTCAGCACTCTGATGATAAAGGTGCTAAAGAAACTATTCTTGATGATGATGAGTGTCCACTGCAGATATTCAGGGAGTGGCCTAGTGATAAAGGTATGTCTAAAAAGGTTTAAAATATTTTTGTACTTTGGGTGTTGTAAGACATGCCTTAGACCCCCTATAAAGTAAGAAATTGGAACGTGTATTTTTAGTGTTTTGTTTCAGTCATTTCTGATACTAGGTGCTTTTAAGAGTTACTTACTATATTCAGCACTTATTATAGCAATACACCTTTAGGCAGTAGAAAGGTTCTACATTGTGTCTTGAAGTTTATAAATTATCCAGTGTGGAGAAGTATGCTATTAATCTTTTCAACAGTTCTAACTTAAAAATAACTGCATAAAGACATGTCAGGAAATAGTAAGCTAAAAGTAATCCAATGGAATGCTTAGAGATAAATAGATGATGGATGTGTGCTTGTTCACTGATAGTGAGATTCAAAGGATGTATAATATTATGTTCTAGGAATACTAGTCTTTCAGTTGAAAAGGCGGCCTCCTGATTACATCCCAAAGAAATCCAAGAAAATAATTGATGGAAAGCCATTAAAGGGGAAGGAAAGAGTCGACGGGTCTGGCTATGGCTCTTGCCTTCCTCCTGAAAAACTACCATATCTGGTAGAATTAAGCCCAGGTAAGAATTCCTGTTATTACATTATTACATAGTCATTTAGATTGCCCAAAGTGGAGTCTTTCTTGTGCTCCCAGTGAAAGTCTGTTGGCTTTGTGAATACTGCATCAGTTTTACTTCTGATGTCGGATTCTAAATTGGAGCTACCTAGAGGTATATAGAGGTAGAGCTCAGAGTTTAAAAAAAAAAAAGGGAGAAATGATGGACTAAGACTTTGTTTCTGTTAGCATGGTTTCAAGTATGAAACTTTAAATGCTTCAAAAATAAACAGAAAAGAAATCATTTAGTCCTCAACTTAGTTTGGATTTTGGGGTTTAAAACTTGCTAATGAGTTAAACAGTTCAACAAGTTGTCTTGTGATCTGGGGGTATGACCAGAAAAGCACTGCTTAAATTTGGTTTGTTTTACATTCAGGAGTATACTGTAGCATACCTAGTAAGATAGTTTGACAGTGCCATGCATGAAAACTACATTTTTAGAAGGACAGGGACACAAATTTTTAAATCAAACTTACTTGCTAAACATTTTTCAGCCTATATGGAATCTTCGTATCGTTAGCAAGGCTGTTTTATTTTGGCATCATTACAACTCTCTGGGCTGCATTATAATTTACAATTAATTTTATGATTTAGGAACAGCCAGTGGAGCTTGATTGTTTATAGCACAACTAATGATAAAAAGCCTACAACTTCTATTCTTAATTTCTGTTGTCTTCATCTTCAAAGATTTAGACTGGGGCTTTCATTTTTGGTGATTCAGTTATTTGCACCTTAAAAAGAAAGGAAAAAAAAAGGAAAAAAAAAAGCCAGATGAAATTCACAGTACACAGAATATATAGTGTTCTATACAATGAGATTTTATTTGCATATTAGTGTTTTGAGTTCTTTTAATAGTACTCTTGCGTTCTTTTCTTGTACTCTAAAGTCTGACTCTGCAGAGCCTGGTTGCTTTAGTATTAGAACGTTGTGCTTGGGCAGTGGAGCAAGACATCCATTAACTGAGAGAGGAAAAACAATCTGAAGTGCCACAGGTGGCAAGGCTGTGTACTAAGCCTTTGGATGTTGCCTGTGGGACTGACCTATTGTTCATGTTTTTCTTTTAACAGCTTGTTGTCGCTTTTCTAAACAATAAGGATTGTTTCATTCAGTAGCTTTCTAGGACTGATGTCTTTATATTCTATGCAGTTTCTAAAGTTGAAAGAATTTAATGCATTTTCATCCTTACAAACTGAGTAAGTGGTGTCTGGCTAGAGTTTCACCCTTTCCTGTCTTTTCTTTTCCTGCCTCTTCCGCATGTTCTGCATGGTATCTGTCCTGCTGGTGCTGCCTTCACCTGGGTCCTCTGCATGTGTTTCTAACCCCAGGGAGAAGGAATCACTTTGCCTACTACAATTATCACGCTTACGAAGGTAACGCTATATTTAATACTGTTCTCTCATTAGTCACTAAAAACATTGCTGGCTATAAATCTTTTGTTTCTTTTTGACAAATGAAAGGCTCATCCTGTTTATCTTCCTCTTTTCCAAGGGGCTACTTCTGTGAAGTAATTATCTGTCTTTCCAACTGCCATTTAGTTATTCTGTCTGTGAACGAACATCAAGTAGATCATGAATGTGTTATCATCCGCAGAGTTCAACCTTCCAGCTAGGGTTAACAACTAAATTTCATAGGTTGGTTTACAAGCAGTGTTGTGGAAGAAAGAAAATACATCTGAAGAATTCATAATTAAAAAGTGAATTGGGTAAATGCCGTGGACCTTAGTTGTGCTTTTCAGTGTTTGACTACATTGATGCAGTAGATGAAATCCATGATGAAGTGTTTGGACCACGGATAAAGTGACCTCGCTTTCTGTGCTTTTGTATTTCTACTGGCCTGGTTTGTGGTGTTGTCTAACATTAACTGTGTATGTCAAAGAGATTTAACCACACTAGACAATGGAGTCTCATTCAGTTTTATCTGTAGCACTTAAAATTGGCAACCTAACTTAAAAATTAGTATGGATCTTTGATTCTCCTTGGAGTTTCAAGTAATTTGCAGATATGTCCTGAATTGGCCAAATATACAAGAATACAAAGCCACTTTCTTCGTCGTGAAATATCTATAAAAATACCTTTTCCTTATCTCAGTTTTCTAGCATCTGTTTCCTCATTTTATTTTCTAGACTGCTGTAAAAGTACTATATGTCTGCCAGTTTTTCTCACCCTTTTGTGGCTGTGGAATACGATGCCTGGGTTTAAAGAACTCTGTTAAGTCTTGTGCCTCCAATGCTCAACTCATTGATGAATTCAGTCTTCCATTTCATTAACATTGTTTTTCCAGGGAGCAGAGAAGTTCCATAGAGTGTGCCAAACTTGATAAGCATAGATGAGCTGAACACCTGACCATTGAGTAGAAAGTTTGAAATTTAGTTGCATCTCACTTGTAAAAAAAATAATTACAATTCCCTAAATTTTTATCTGGGAGTGTGGAAAGCAAGTCTTAGTACTGTAGAGTCCAGCCTGTCTGTTTGGAACAATGCATTTCAGGATACTTGAATTTATTATAGAAATAACTGTAGGAGTTTTCTTCTGTGAAAGTATTTGCTGTTCATAC
The DNA here is from genome assembly GCA_013400375.1 of Thinocorus orbignyianus. Lineage (NCBI taxonomy): Eukaryota > Metazoa > Chordata > Aves > Ciconiiformes > Thinocoridae > Thinocorus > Thinocorus orbignyianus. Next base: position 926,470 of record VXBW01007109.1, read on the forward strand.
TCTTGCAGAGAGGCTTCAGTTTCATGCCTTGTGCAATTGCACAAAAGCAGTTGCTACTGGAAGTATGTCCGGGTTTTCCTCTTGTCCACAGCTGCTGACATTGCTGGTTGTGTGACTGTTTTATAGACTGAAGATCAGATTTTGCACAGTACAGTAGAGGATGCAGTTTCATAGCTTGTGGCCGTAAATGTAGCAGTTGGCAGTCCGAATTGTCTCTTGAATCAGTTCGTTCTTCTTCAGTTTGAATCTTAGAAGCACATCTGGGAGGCGCACTCCAATTCAATTTTCTAAGCATAACCCACCCCCCCAGAAAACTAGACATTTTCTGTACCTGTTTAGCTCTGCTAATGTGATTCATTCATGGGTGCCATAAGGAGAATACAGGCTGTTTTTCTTCTGTCACATATTTGCTTATGCACGTGTATAAAACAAATAGGTTCTTATAGAATTCATATGTTTTTGTTATGCCTCTTACTGCTACGAATGTATTATTTATTAATGCCTACCTTTCTTAGTACTTTGATAATTCAAATTTATGAATTAAAGATATTGTTGTGTCAGGAAAAAAAATAGCAGATGTATTATTTCCCACCCACTCCAAATTCTGGACCTTGAGTTGTATGACTTGGATTGTATAAATCATCTTTCTGGACCATCAGAAGTCTTTACAGTTTTCTTCTTAGAGACCTAGAACAGCCTTCTTGGACTGTCATGGTTTGGGGCACAGGGCCTTGGCAGAATCTGTATCCTGCTGCAGTGTGTTGAGGTATGCATCCAAACAACATTTAGATGAGCTTCCAGCTGCTGAAAAACAGGAAATACAAGACTTTACATGGTAGTATAATGCAACCTTCCTTCCCTCCTGCATCCCTCTCCTAGAACAAAAAGGCTTTTCATCCTATTTAGAATTTATAGTAATTCTCTTTAAGATACCTTTTACTGTAGAAGTTTTTTCTTGTTACATCAGACACTCCAGAGAAACAAAACAGTCTTAATTTGTGTCACCAAAAAAATATTGTTATACTATAATATTTTTATGTGACAACACACTTTACATGACATGCATCTATACTGAAGATACACAACAGTATGAGGTAAAAGTTTATTAGCAGGAACTTGGTTATGGATTGATTATCTACAAGTGCTGAACTCAGGAATGAGATCCAGAAGTTATCTTAAATTAATATTTGAAAAAAAATGTATATGTTTGACAGAATATTTCAGAAACATGTAGGAATGTTTTAAAGTCTGGGGTTTTGTTGTTGTTTGTATTTTTCTTTTCTTTTTAAGGTGTCAAAAATGAAAAATTGTGGGGCAAGGGGCAAATATATTGCGTACAGGGGTAAAATCACTAGACCATAAAGCTTGTTCTCTAATCTGTGTATAAAGATCTTAGGAGGAAGTGCCCTAAGAAATAAAGAACAGAAGTCCTAGATGACTAGCCCTGACTTCTGTTCCACTGACTTTTGAAATTCTGGTATTTTTCGGATGTTGAATAGGGGTCCTTGCCTCCAAACTGAATCTTGTATTTTGGGTGCCAGTTTTAGCAAACTGGGATGTGTGTAGTAGGAGGAAATGGTTTACTTTTGGAGTCATAAGTAAATAGATGAGGGTGCTACTTTAGTTTTTGATGTGTAAGTTATGGAGAGACAATAACAATTCAGAGAATTGGAGGTAAGCAGGCAAATGTATTCAGTGGTGCATTACAGTTCTGTACTTGGTTACGTTGAAGATGTAGCCATATAATTTCCAATTAGTGCTGTTAGGTATTAAAAACTGCACACAAGTTAAATTGCTGAGGATACACTTTAAAAGGTAATGCTAATACAGTATAGAGATACTAGATTTATGTCTCTATAGATGCAAGTACTGGGATTTAATAACAGGCTCATCCTTGTACCTGAAAAATGTTTAGAAGTCTGAGTGTTCTTATGTTTAATACTTTTGTGATGACATACTGTTGTTACATGTGTTCAGTAACTGGATATTACTATAGTATCAATGCGTAACTTTGATATTTATAGTATTAATCCATGGACTGTCTCTGCCTGATGCCTTTGTCCCAAGAACATCACAACACTCCCAGCAGAAGCTTACTTGTAGGGGCACACATTATACTTTACCCGATGTCAAAATCACATAAAACTCTGTTACAGTTCTTAATTGATAACCCAGCTGCTTCCCTTCTTCATTCACTGTGTTTTCTGTTCTTTTGTGCTGTTGCCTTCCTTTCTTTGTATTGTCTACTTTTAGTCAGTGTGTAGTTCTTCACTGTTAAGCTTTCTCTGTGATGTTGACTTTTAATTCCTTTAAATACTGTTTGTTGAAGGATTAATAGTGAACTTCAGAGACTATGTGAAACTTTATGGTTGAACAGCTTGCATTTGATTTTAATAAACAGACCCCGGTAGTAATGCTGGGAGTTTACAGTTAGATTTAGGCAAGTTCTGTTTATGCTGACTTTTAAAATGTGAAGATGACTAGTATGCTATTGAAGACAGCAGCACCATCTGTGCCATGGCTTTAATACTATTCTCTAATGCTTTTTGGGGATGACTTGAAATCCTTGTTCATGTCTACGGGTAAGGCAGTCTTTGTCTTGCAGCCTTCTTTTTTGCATCTTCTTCCCTTTGGAGGAGAAGTTGGAGAGGAGTCAGAAGTTTAGTATCTGATAGTATTTAAAGTTGTAGTGTTTTGTGTGGAACGGGGAGGATTTCTATGTATGCAAAACCCCATCTGCGTTAGCCGGTGAAGGCAGCAGCTGAATCATGTGCTGGATCCAGTGTATCTTGTGAAATTTTATTCTGTTTGGACAACATGTTCTTTTAGTCAAAGGAGGAATACTAAGTTCATCTTTGACCTCATTTTCTGCAAGATGAAAATATAGGTCAACAGGACTATAAAGATAAGGCCAGAAGTGCTACAGTCCTGTCTGTTAGGACTGAAGCTGTCATAGGTATACATTTTGTAAGATTCTCTCTTAATACCACCCCATTTAAGTATCAGATTTATAGAAAACAGTTTGTCATGTTGGACACCTGTCAGTAGATACTGCTGTACTTTTAGTAAGATCTGTAGACACTATTGCTATTGAGAGATGCAGTTACCTAACTTTCTAAATCTTTTAAATCCATATGAGTGTGCCCATATAAAATTTTAGAGATTAACAAAAATTGTATTGTTTAAACTCCTGAGGAAATACAGAAAATTTTTCAAAGTATGTTTAGAATAGTAGTGCTTGATTACATTGTTCATCACACTTGCAGAAAAAAACCTCTGTGTTGAGTGGGCTCTGTCTGCTTTCAGCATTTTCACACTATAATGAACAAGTTCCCAACAAATCTTGAAAGAATGTCACTTAGTAATATTTTGATGGATATTGCTAGTCTGAACTAAGTTTCAATAATATGGAAATATTGTGGGAGTACTTGAAATGTAATAACTTGCAAATTAATGTTTATCACTTGCTACACAGATGGTTCTGACTCCAGAGATAAGCCAAAGCTCTATCGTCTACAATTAAGTGTCACTGAGGTTGGAACTGAAAAATTTGATGACAATTCCATTCAGGTATGGGGAAAAAAAAAAAGGAGACTCAGATGACAGAACTGGTCCAACAACTGGTCAGTTATGTGTAGTTGTGTAAACTGTTAAAATACTCTGTGAATACCCTTCAAAGCTAGAAAGGTAAAATATTGCTACAATTTCGTGTTAGCGGTTGTAACTGATTTATTTTATTTCCTCTCTCTTGCTTTAAAAAGAAAGTAAAGCTTTTGTTATTTAAAACGGGGTGTTCTTTTTCTCACTGGATCAATGGTACATATCAGTGTTATCGGAACTGCTTAATGGCTTTCAAATCCTAGTTGTAACCCCTTTGAATGAGGTAGAATTTCTTAAATGTATAAAACAAGCATAATTGTAAGAAGTTCATGCCAGGGAGTCTCTTACAGCACCCTGGGTCCACATCAGTGCAGTTAGTTGACTTGTAAATATTTGCATTGTGAGATTACACATCAAAACAAGTGAAAAGAAAGAGTTCTGAACAACATGTGACCCAAATAGTGACAAACGTTTCATTAAGGGATTTCTGCTGCACATTTTAGTGAAATGTGTGTGTTATTACCTCTGTTGCAATGAAAATTGAAGAGAAACTCAACTGATTTTAGTACCCCTCATCTGTGTTAAATTAATTAGCAATCAAAGTTAAGTTACTAGTCTGTATATAGGATAAGTTGCAGCTCGATCTTTTTGTTTTAATTTCTTCTGTGGTATAATTTGGTTTATTCCATATTAATTAATTCTATTTCCAGTTATTTGGTCCAGGAATTCAACCTCATCATTGTGACCTCACTAATATGGATGGAGTTGTTACTGTAACCCCAAGAAGCATTGATGCTGAAACCTACGTGGAGGGTCAGCGTATTTCAGAAACCACTATGCTGCAAAGTGGAATGAAGGTTCAGTTTGGGTCATCTCATGTATTTAAGTTTGTGGATCCCACTCACGACCATATTATTCCCAAAAGACCTATTGATGCAAGTCTTATGGCCAAAGGTCCAAGGCACAAAACTGGGTGAGTAGAATTTATTTTCTTGCCACTGATATGAAACGGGAAGCCTTGTGGAAAAATAGAGCATGAAAGCATTATAAATTGCTCACGATGAGTAGACTATGACTTTAAATGAGTACCAAACAGCTGCTTTTAAGTGTTAAATGTATAATAACTATTTTAATACTTGAGCTCCACCTTGTGATTTGTTTTAGGATTAGCAAGTGTCTTTTTCAGTATGAAGTATTCAGATGAGTTTCCCTAATACTTACTTCTGTGATGAAAACAGTGGAATGGCTTATTTTAACGTATTGCACAATTCATCCAACCTCCAGGAAAAGTAAAGAATTTGCTGAACGTTTTTGGAGAGTCTGGTTTTTGGTTTGTTTTTTTTT